>VWYE01024928.1:146906-236383 GCA_013398995.1 Alaudala cheleensis
GGCGGCGCCGGCCGCGGGCAGCGCTGCGCGGGGACGGGAGGGGACGGGAGCGGCCGCAGCGGCGGCACGGCGGGGTCCGGGCAGGGCCCACGGAGCCCCCGGGACCGGCACCCGGTGCTGGGCAAAGAGCCTGAGGGGCGGCCTGGAGGCACAAAAAGGGAGAAGGGGATGAATTAATCAGTGAATATTTTATATGAGCTTAAAATTGTGAGGGTTCTTGTTGTTTTGGGGTCAGATGCAGTGTCCCGACTCAGGAGAGCTGTTCGAGATGGAGATCGCCGGCGGCACCTGCGAAGTTCTGTATTCCTTTTCTGTCCAAAGTCACTTGCTGAACAAACTGCAGGATTCAACACTGGTGTTCAAAGCATTTATTTGGGAATTAAGTAAAGCTCACAAATATCATCTCAGACTGATCCCCTTGACATAATTGTCACGGTGCTACCAGCTTTAGGAATTGTTCAGAAATAGGCCTGGTCTGGGATGTGAGTTTAAACTGGTTTCACATTATTTCTCAGACTTAATGTACGTTTTATACAGAAAAGTTTGCTGCACAAAATGATGTACTTCCAAATCCTATTTCCACAGAAAGAGTCTTTGTCAATCCTGTTGTCCTTCGTAAAAAGTGATTGCTTTTTATTTCCATGACTTATCTAGAATCTTACATTCTAAATGGAACAAGCATTTAATAATGTACAGAAACATCTAGTAAAGTTAAAAAATAAGGTGTAGTAGTAGGAGAGTAGTTAAAAATTGTTGAAATACTTGTAAGCAAAAATTGTGGCTACTTGGCTCAGCATCCGATCATCTGGCTCTAATTCTCCCCCAAAAACCCCAAACCCGCATACTTGGATATGATACTCATTAAGTGAAAATAACAGTAATTTCATTGCTGCTAATCAGAAAACTCTGTGGGAAGAAGTGAAATTGTCAAGTTATTGGACACCTTCTAGCCACAAGCTAGAAATAGTCCACAAGCAGCATCTGCGGGGAGCTGCCTAGGAGCAATCTGTGGCTTTGTTTCCTTCTCCAGAACAGATGGTTGCTGGCAGATCCGGCTTCTCATCAGTGCCTTCCCTCTGAACTCTTCTAATTCTTGCATGTCTACTAAGCATGCCTCTTCTAGTAAATTTAGTCCTCAAATTAAGAGATACCTGGGAAATACTTGGAAAGACACAAGGGAACAGAAGGCTGTCATATTGTTGGCTCCTTCAAGAGAGAGAGAGGTGTTGAGTATTCTTTGTACTGGAGGAGTACAATAACGGGCTGGAAATGGCAATTTTTTACTTTTTTTCTGCTTTTAACTGAATGGTTGGTGAAACATTGATTTAAAAAAAAAAAGATAAGACTGAAGAGGTTTCAACAAGGTTTGGTTTGGAAGAAGGTATAGCTATAAAATGGGGAACCGAGTGTAAAGGAAGTCAAAAGAAGCTGAAGAGGAAGGGAAAGAGAAAATTAAATACTGGGATGAATTTTCCTTCTTTCTGGGACAGATCTTGAGGTAAGACCTAAAAGTAGTCTAAAAAACTCAACAAAATGCCTCCTGGGTTTTTTGTTTGGTTGGTTTTTTTAGGGGTTTTTGTTTGGTTGGTTTTTTGTTTAGAGTTATTTTGCTTTGGGAATTTTGCTTTCAGGAATGAAGAGGGAGATATTCACACAGATGAACAAACCTGCATTTTTAGGGATGCCTGTATTTCCTGGCCCTGGGGAGCAGGGTGGCCCCTGTGGAGCCGCTGGTGAGGAGCAGGAGTGTTGGTGCTGTGTCAGCCTGGGCAGTGCTGGCCCTGCTGCAGGACACAAACCCCAGGAGCTCCTGAGGCAAACACTGCCCTCTCACTTGGCTTTGCTGCACGTCCCCTCCAGGCCTGGCTCAGAACAAGCCTGGGCTCTGCTGAGCTCTTGTTGCCTGTTCTGCTCTCCAGGGCCCCTCTTGTCCCCAGGCCATGTGCCCTGCAGTCCCTGGCCATCCTAAGGGTGGCACAGCCCCTCCTGTCCTGGGGCACAGCTGGCAAGTGCTGCCATGGGAGCTGAGGCCACCACAACTCTTTTTAACTGTACCCTGTTTTACCAACATGCAGTTTTACCAAGGCATCCCAAAACTACATGAGCCATGCTGACTAAAGGGCACTGTATTCCCAGGCAGAAATCTACTACAGACTGAGTCTTACAGTTCCATACACCAACGTGTTCTTTCATGCTGTCTGGAGGTATGCAAATATGCTCCTATTTTGTTATCCTACTGCTTTAATTGTATTCACTGGAGTGTGCAGAAATTGGTTCTGTCAACACTAACACTGGAGTTACACACAATACTCATATCTTTTATTTTGGCTCCCTGGATTTATTTACACATTGTTATAGGGGTTTTTTTGCAGTGCTGTATAACAACTTCTAGCACATAACTATCTCTAATGATCAGACATTTCATTTGAAATTTATTGCAGATTAAATTTGAGAGCATAAAGGTACAAAGGACTTGAAAGAATCATAGCCTTAAAATTAATATGTCTTGCCAGATGGCAGGAATTTTAGACAGACTGTGAAATAAATAGGAAGTTCACACTTCCTGTTACAAACAGGGCATGAAAACATGCAATTCAAATGTGTATAGTAACCAATGCAGAATAAAGAGGAAACTCTCAAGGGCTGGAAAATATGTGGTGTAGGTATGTATTGTGATATTGTACATCAAAATTATTTTTCTGAGGTCTTACAATGCAATATTTATACTGAGTAATTTTTTAAATTTTGTGAATTCTGTTTTGAAAGATGGTAGCATGCTTAACTATTTAGTAAAGTCCTGTGTACATCAGCAGAGAATGGACGTGTTCAGTTATGTTTTTCCCATTGATATTTCACATATATGTGAAAAGTGCTTTCCAAGATCTCCCTTGAATAGGAAGGGAAGGAAATCAGTGCACAGTTTAAACAAAAAAATGTAGCAATGTTTTTCAAAAAAAGAGGAAAGCAGCTTTGAAATGTATTATGAGCAACTCAATGTCATGGGCTGTAGGAGGAAGAAATCATTAGCTTGGGAAAAGAGCAGCTCTGGCACAATAGCCATGTACAGATGTTAATAAGGTTATGCCTATCAGCAAGGTGTGGGATAAGATTAGGAGGATGAACGTTAGCAATATAATCCCTAAAGAGAGTGTTAAAGGGAAAACCTAATTCACGAGAGGTTGTTTCTGTTAACCAGATGGAGATATGTTTAGGAAAAGGAAATGTGGGGAAAACCACGGTGACTTTGGAAAACAGACTTGACCACTAATGTCCTATTGGATCAGCAGTGATTTTCCCTTTGTGGTTAGTAATTACTGTGAATGCTGTAATGTGCTGAAGTGCAGGATGAGCAGCAGCAGAGTTCCCTGGTGCTTGGGCTGTGTGTGCAGGTGGAGTGAGCAGCAGTGAGCAGGCAGCTCTGGCTGGGCTGTGCTGTACAGTCTGTACAGTGTGCCACAGCCCTCGTGGCCACAGCCTGACCTACTCCTGCTGCCTGCATGTTTGACAATGCAGGCATACATGTAGGCAAATCGGGCTTCTAAAAATACATTTCACAAATCATCCATTCCAGCTGTCAGGGTGAGGGCAGTCCTTTTGTCCTGCAGCCCTGGACAATGAAAATCCCATTTCAGACAAATGAAATTTGGTGCTTTGCTGCCTGCCAGGAAAGCTGCTGACCTGTGCTTTGTGCCCTCAGTGCTCTGCCCCACCATTGTGTCCAACCTGAGGCTCTCACGAGTTGGCCTCTGGCCCAGAGCCTCTGTAAACAGCAGCAACTGGCAAAAGCAGGCGTGGGCAGAGCCCCCAGGGCTCTCTGGAGCAGCTCCTGCCCCATACCCCCACAGTCCCGCTCTGGAAAGACTGAACATGGCTGGCTATAAATGGCCACCTAAAAATAAAAATAGGGACAATCACCTTTTCTTGTCAGACAAATCAAAGATCCAGGTCACCTTAAGAAATGCTAGGCTGTAAGCCATGCTGGTTATAGGGAAAATAAATAAATATATGAAGTATATAAACCTCTTACTCCTGCATGGATCAGTCCAGTTTTGATCGAACTGGACAGAGGCCACTGACTTCAACTGACACTGGATGTGTCCCATGACCTTCTGGTTTATATATTTAGACTCCCCATGCTAATCTTCTCTTCTACAGGTCTGATGTCATCACCATTATTGTAAGCAGAACTTGCCACTTGATTGACAGCAAACAACTTTTCCAAAAAGTAGCCAAGGAGTACGAAGGTTTTGACAGAGTGACATATGATCATGACTGCCTGCAGCCCGTTTTTGTTTACAGGCTGTGGAAGAATTTCAGATATTTGTGAGGTCAGTGTCCCTAGTTCAGAAGAAGATGTGTTTGGTTTTAAACTGTTCTGCTTAAAAAATTGACTTCCACTTGGGCTTGAATGAAGGACTAGGCTCTGATGTAAATCCTTTGCCTGTTGCAGCCTGGACTGGGCTGCCCCCAACTGCACACACAAAGGGGTCACTGGCGTGTCAGATTTTTGCTTTATGAAGTCAAAAACTTAAACATATACATAATTCCTTTTGACTGTCTGGTGATTCAGATGTCTGGGATCTCATTTTGCTCGTTTTTTTGGAAACTTTCACAAAAAAGAATCAGCTTGCAAAACCACAAAAATGTACTTCTCAGCCAGCTGTGGTAAAATAGTTTGCGTGGTCCTCTCGATACTGGAGAAATCTTTATATTTAAAAAAATCATTCTGATGAGTAACAAATGAGCATTAATTCATTAGCAGTTGCCTTGGAACTGTTCAAGGTATGCTGCAAACACAGAGGTGCTGAGAGAATTCATACTAGAACTTAGAATATTGTTTTAAAACAGATATGCTGCAAATGTGGGAATGAGAACTAGACTCATTTTTTTTCTACTTAATTTGGCATTTAAGTATATGGCATGGTAAGGATTGACCAAAAGGAAAATGTAAATCTATGTAACTGACCCCATTTATTAATGGGGTATTATTGTAATGCTATAGAAGCTAAATACTATTTAGGAAGAAGTGAAACTAAATTTAGAATTAATTCTAGAACATTTATAAACGGATCTAGAAAAATAGTGTCCATTCTACTAAAGGTTAGAAATTAGAGGCTACCTACCAAATGATATTGTGTTTGTTTGCTCAGCTGATTCCATTAAAGGGTTGTGCATGTTTCAGATAACAAAATTTGGCTTTTTAGTGTCCTATATTGGATATAAAATTATTATTTTAACAGTTTATACTAAAAATTTTACCATATGAATAGTAAATTTTATTTAACTTAATATGAATACAGAAAAATAATAGATGTTTATAAATATTTGAAGTGGTGTAGAAAGAAGCCCAAATGGTAGTTTTAAATCATTTCCATCTGGTAATTGCTGCAACATGGAATTGTTGCAGGGGGACTGGATAGGGGCCCAAATGCTATTGCATTGATTTCGTTTTTGTCAGGGCACTGTAACAAAGGCAACTAAATTTCAGCTGCCGTAGTGATACTGTTATTACCTTTTACCTATACAGATTTTTATTGTGGAAGACTGCCAAATAAAGAGTAATTTTGTAATTGAGAACATGGAATTATGAAAGTAATTTGAACAGAAGGATAACAGAGAAACATATAAGTTATTATTTCATGGATGAAACTTTGCAGAATTACTTCATAACATAGAGAAAAGTGTAGTAGATTCTTCATTGATTACTGAAATGCTGAGTGTTTCAGTGTGTATCATAGATCCATATGCCTAAGATTGGGATGTGAGTAACCTCCTCACAGGAAGGCACTTCCAGGAACAACCTGTGAAACCAACAATGCTTTGTTCCTGCACAGCTCCTGCTCTCCCCTCCTGCAGAGCCTCCTCTGTGTCCTGTCCAAACCAGGCCACCTCTCCTGGTGACATCATGAAATGGGAGATGCCCATGAGCTCGTCTTTGGCCACAACAGAGCTTTGGCCACCTGTCTGTCCTGTGCTTGAGAAGATATCCAGGATGTTGACAGAGAAGAGTGGGACTTATCTACTAAAACTTGGCAACCCAGGCTGGTGTGTTTTCCATGGGAGAGTGCTCAGTGCTTCATTGGCTGGGGACCATTTTCCTCTGGCTCCAACAGGAAAACCAGCATAGGTGACCTCACTGGCTGGTTTCAGGTTCCCCATTTGTTTAGTCAGCTTCCAATGCCTTCATACTTTCTCAGTAGCTGCTGCCAGGAGTGCACGTGGTTTGTTTGTATTGCCGGCCTCCCGCGGGGCCGGGCTCTCCTCCACACATCTGGTACCAGCTTTGAGCAGCTTGCTCCCCTCATCACTAAACTAAAGCTGATGATACAGTGCCCAGTCATTTTTTTTGTTTGTTTGCTTGCTCTTTAAGCTTTCTCAGCAAAAATGGTACCCAACTGGCTGTGTTATTGGGTGCAGATATCCTGCACTGCTGGACACATGCCAAGGATGCAGAAGCAGATCTCACAGGGGTTATGGTTCACTCTGCTGTTGTCTTTTTCACTGCCCAGAAATTCCACAGTTGAAAAGTAAGGGCTACTAGAAGTTATTTCTCTGGCATCCCACAAAACTGAGATCCTTCAGCTGCACCAGGCAGAGATGCCCTTGATGTCTCAGTGACTGCTTGGTGGTGCTCTCTGCATCCCCTTTCTCAATTTCTCTCCTTGTTTCAAGAGGCACATACAAACCTCTCTGTTGTTGGGCTCCAAAGGTCACAATTCCTGTCGATATGAATTATGTGTAGCTTTGTTGAAACTGTTAATTGTGGCTCCCAGCTCTTTTGCATGATGTCTAATCAATTGTAGTATTGTAAAAGAAGGTGGAATAAGCTACCAAGTCTATATCAGACTATCAGCTCACAGCTGTGCCTGGTGTGAGAGGCAGGAAACAACCCATCAGCCCCACCAGAACTGCACATATGAATTATGCAACTCTTGTGTGAGCTGTCACGTCTGTGAGCACAGGGACCATGAGACAACAGCCCTGTGGTAGCAAGTGACAACTGAGTGAAGGAAAATCTTCCTTTGTGTGTGCACTGCTAAATAATTCACAAACAAGGTAAACAGTACCTATCGAAGTCAAATATGTGTATTTCAGATCCTTTTAGGCACCCATCAAGCTACCAGTTACTGAAAGATAAGGGAGATAAGACAAAGTGATCATAGGCCATACAAATCCTATACATCAGTTGTTTTCTGTAGTTGAGTTTTGCATATGTTAGTTTTTCTTTTGGAATTCCAAGAGTAGGGAAATTATATGATATCATTCTTGCAAAGTTAAGCTTTGATAGTGGTATTGAGTGTCAACACACTGTATTCACATCTCAAGGATCCTTGTAATTTCAGGAGCTGGAAGATGAGAAGGCAATAAATAATAGGATACAGGGTAAGCTCTTCTTCCTTTTTAATGGGAAAATATTTCAGCCATGGTGATGTAGTTGACAAACATTTGGTTCAGCACAAAAGAAAAAGAAGAAAAGAAATTGAAATGCATAGTCATATAGGAAATAAAAACCCTAATCAATAAGTAGTCACAAAAGCAGTGAAAAACTTCTCCTATAGTGTTCTTAAATTAAAATGTAGAACATGCACATGTATCCCCCAATCTGCTCAATATTGTTTCTAGAGAATAAATATTCTGTAGATTTGTTGGGGTAACGTGATTTGCTATTTCCTGGAATAATTGCCCACAAACATGAGCTTGACTCCTGTGTTAAATGAACTCTTGCCTGTGTATAGAGGGTGATCCCAGGGATGGATGGTTACAGAAAAGTCAGATTTGGATATTAGACACATGTGTCCCCAGCAGGAGTTGTGGTTTTCTCCTCATGTGGATTAAAAATCCACTGACAGTCTTCAGAGTTGCTAATTTAGGCCTTTCTGATTGCAAGTTTCAGGCAACTTCATGTTTTGCTTCATCTTATAATTCTAGGAATGGTGGTTTCCTGAGAAAAACAAGCTCATATGGCTTTGGAATTCTCTCTCTCATGGTTTCTGTGCATGCAGAATTGGCAAACCAGCACAGAACATAATAAGAGTGAAGTTCAATCTGTAGTGGTTTTACACCCTATGTTTTTAAGAGTCTGCAATCATTTTTCTGAAAACATATGAACAGAAATGCCTGTAAAGTTCTTTTCTCCAGCTGTACAATGGTATACATGTAATTTGGGGATTTTCAGCCAGAACTATAGTAGCACTAGCAAAAGCTCATTAGCTTCAGTCACGTTTTTTTCTTAATGATTTTAAAAATCATGGTGCTGGTCTTACAGTGAGATCCCTTTGCACATAGACCTCCTTGAAGGCCCGGGACCTGCAGTTAATATGCAGTTAATATCTAATCACACTCCCATTTTACAGAAAATGAAGCTGGGAGGTTGTTTCAAGGTCAGCAATTTATTTCCTAATAATAGTATTTGTAAATATCCTTAAAATCCAATTCAATAGGAATTTGAAGACCTCAAAAATGCAAAGATCTGGAGAGTTTATCCCCTGAAAAATTGGATGGTATCATGAATGATGAGGTATGAAGTTGTATCTGTAATTTAAGAACCTGCAGTTGTTTACAGTGTAGTAATTTTTGCCCCCTGTATGACCATACCTTTTAAATTCAAGTGTCTGATAATACAGACAAGCAAAATCAAACAGGCAGGTAGTTCCAACAGAATCTGTAGGAAGGACAGTGGTAATATGTAGCTCTTTTACAAAAGATTCAGCCTACAGAACTGGGATTTTAAAGAGAGAGACTGGCAAAAGAATCAGGCTTATCTGATATGCAGAGGGAAAAATGTCAACCTGAGGGTAGCATCTTCTAGAACAAAATCTGCATTTCCAGAGAACTTCCTTGAACTGAAACCAGCTGCAAGATGGGCTCATCTCTTAAAATATTAATAGTAAACTTGGGTGAGACATTCTTACTACACATTCACTGATGCAAATTCATGAAATTGCAATGATAATAAATCTTGAGAGATTAAATTTATAACAGAATATCAGATGGTTGTTTCTGGGTTTTCTAAGACCCTGAGATTTGTTTGGCATGCAGCTGAACCTTCATTTATCTTTGCTGACAGTCCAGTTCTCATTCTCAGGCTTTGTGCTGCTGTGCACCAAATGACACTGTCCAGTTGGGGGTATTTTTAGTCTGCTCTGCAGCAGATGCAGGCTGGCACATCCCTGCCTGCTCCAGTGATGCGGGTCACATTCCCAGCAGGAGCCCCACCAGGAGAGGAGGAAGGAAACCACTTGCAGAAATGGGAGTGGTGCAAAGCCCAAGCCTCAGAGCTCTGCTTTAGTGGGTCAGCTGCCAAGAACTGCGTGTGAGGAGTGCTTAAAAGCTGTCTTTGCTTCCCTTCAGGGACTTGACTTGCAACTTGAGATATCACACGTGGGGAATTTGCCAGAACTTTGAATTAATATGCAAATGGCCAAAACAGTTAAAGTCACCTCCTATTTGGTGCTAGGAATTCCTCACCCTCAGATGTGTATTGCATTCACTGTTTAGAGAAGTGAGTGTAGAATAAGGAATAATTCCAAGAGTTTAGTTGTGCTGCTTTTTAAATGAGCAGTGATCTTTGTATTAATTTTAACCGAGGAGATCAGGCCCTATGGCTGCAAAAAAATTATTTTTCTGGAAAGGAAAGTAACTGAAATATTTGTCTTAAAGCCTTTCCATTGTGAAAAACACTTGTAACCTGGAAAGATGTAGCATTAATCTCAATAGCATGTTATAAGGCCTTTACTATCTATTGTATAGTACATGTGCAAAATCAGTACAATGTAATATGTATATAATTATGCATAATTATAATGATTCATATTTTATTAATGCTAATGCAGCAAATAATAAATGTAACAATTACTTGGAAAAGTAATAGTTATAGGAACTGATGTAATTCAATAACAGAATGAATTCCCCATTGTTTTGAGCAGGACCCCATTTCCCTGGCTGATGCAGTCACCTTGTGAAAACAAGACCAGACAGCTGGATCACAGACCTGCAAACCAGGCTTGGGCAAGGTGAACTTGTGCTCTTACTGTGAATGTAGGCTAAGAGTACATGCATTTTAACAACTTTGCTACACTTCTACATGGAAAAAAGATCTACTTGCTTCCTTTTTAGATGCGTCCTTCTGCTGGTTTGTCTTGTTCTTGTGTCTCCACTAATGCACTTAGGACTGAATAAGCTCCCTAGCTGTGACATCAGGAGCAGAATTATTACTTGCACTTCCTGAATTTATCTTCATTTTCATATTGAAGTCAGCAATAGTAAATTTAAATATTAAATGGGCCAGACTGACAACTAGTAAATTGCAACTTAAACAGAATGCGATATAAAAATCAAACCAGTCACCATTGCTTTTCTTCCAAACACTTGAGATAAGAGTAAAAATCTTATTTCAACTTCACTGCTTGTAAAGGGGAAGCAACAGTGGGTTGCAAGAGCTGAAGTTTCTGTGCCGTGCCTAGAACACCTCTGAAGGAGTTTTTCTGTCAGCAGGGGCTGCACAGCGGCGCTCGGTGCCCGCGGGGCTGCCAGGGGACAGGACCAGCCCAGGGGGCAGGGGCTGAGTGCCTCACGAACCCTTGGGAAGGGACATTCCCGGCGTGCTGCCCTGCTGGGTGTGCTGGCACTTCCCTGGCACGGCCCTGGCACTGCCCTGCTGGGCGTGCTGGTACTGCTCTGGCACCGCCCTGCACCACCATGGCACTGTCCTGGCACGGCCCTGGCACTGTCCTGGCACAGCCCTGGCACTGCCCTGGCACTACTCTGTCACTGCCCTGGCACCGCCCTGCACCTCTCTGGCACTGCCCTGGCCCCGGCACCGCCCTGGCACCGCGCTCGGCCCGCTGATGGCCCCGGGGTAACAACTGGCGCTGTGTGCTGCCTTTTGGCCGGGTGTTTTGGAGAAGGGAAGGTCCCGCACGGGCAGTCCTGCGAGCGGCCCGGTGTCACCGCAGCGGCTCCTGCCGGGGCTGGCTCGGTGACACCGCCATCGGGGTGTCCTTCAGCCGGCCTCCTCCGGCAGTGTCCGTGCCACGGCTGCTCCTGCACCGTGACACGTGAGCCCCCAGTCACACACACATCTCTGAAGGGGTTTTGCACTACTCCAATAAGTGTCCTTGACCGCCTTTAAAAGTGCTGCCTTCTGTAGCTATGTCACTGAAAAGTCGAGGTTGTTTGCTTATTATTCAAAAGAATACCCTTACTTTCTGATAGAATGGTAAATAATAAATTAATTTCCTACACAATGGTTAAAATCCATTGTGTAAAAAGGAATTGTACCCAAAACGAATGTATTCCTGGGCTACCAAAACAGATTTATATCTGGAAGCCAATAATTGTTTAATCTAATAAAAAATAGCAGTCTTTGCTAGAAAAAAAGAGACGTTTTAGAAACTCTACTACTTGGTTCCTTTAGCAAAACAATAGTTAACTGAAGAGATTTTTTTCTGTGCTAATAGAAGGGATTTATTGACACAATTTGTAAACTCAGGAAAAGCATCTCCTGAAATAACTCTTCCAACTTTCTCAAGTGTTGGATTCTGCTGCTGGGTTTGGCTTTCATGATCATACAAAGAGTGGTACCCGAGCTCCTCTCCAAGGAGATACAGGGTTTAACTACACATGCATCTTAGCAAAGACCTAAATGTGGCAAAAAGGAAATTGCTCTCATCTTGCAGAGCTTGATTAAAGCTTTAGGCATAGAGCTTTTTAAATGACAAATGCTCAGTGAAATAATATTATGTCTTTATACTCCAGAGCACTATTAATCTGAGGTTCTAGGACTTTGAGAAATGTTAATTAACTCATTACCATTCACATGAAGTGTTACCATTACATTCATTTTTTGGGCTGATAACCAAAGCATGGCATGATTCTGTTTTTCAGAAAGAATGAGATTGGGGTTCTCTGCCATGTGTGTTCCCTATCAGGTATTTACAGAGATGTTCACGGTTCATGGATCTTCAGTCAAGTTAGCCCAAAAAGAACAGCAACAGTTTTGGGAGAGACTGAACAACTTAAGAGTACCCAAAGCAAGATGTTTCTGCAGCCTGAAGCTTTGTGCTGGATATTTGGGAACCCAAATTTGATAGCTAAGAAGCTAGGCAGTGTTCTTAAGGGTTTGGAGAAGTTGTATGCTCCAGGAAAGAACAAAGATACTTTTGGCTGTTCTGCAGAAATGTAAAGGTTTGCATCACTTTAAGTATTTTTTTCTCTTTTCCAGGAACCTGCCTGCTCTTAGAATTTAGGGTAAATAATGTGGGAATCAGCAAGTCACTGTTTGGTCCATTGAGTTGCATCTCAAGCTTGCTGCAGTCCGTTTGTGGTTTCAGTATAATGAAAGAATACGATCACTGCAAAACACAACTGACTACAGAAACGTGGGTGCAGAATTTGTTCACCCAGTGCACACACAGCCTCATGATTTGTTTCTAATGGAAGCCACCAGCAGATTATTTGGGGGAAGATGTAGAAGACCCATAGGTAATGAATAATCTGCTGTATGCATTAGATCTCAGTCTAAAATCTGTTTGTATGGGAAAAACATAAAGCATGACATTTTCATATACTTCCCACAAGTTTTAGTCAAAGAAATCACTGCTTTTCAGTCCCACTGGTAACAATTTAGCCACTGAAACTCTTTTGAGTCTTGTGAAACTGTGTAAGTCGCAATGATTTTTCTTAAAAATTAGGTTTTGTAATATAACTAGATATTTATATTATTATTGTTATTTTTGCATTTCACAACAAATTTTCCCTTGTTTCCTATTACGAGAAGGCAAGAACTAAAGTTCAAGATCTACCTTTTCTGTAATATGCTGGAATTTTTATGTGGTGGGGTTTTTGTTTGTTTGTGTTTGTTTGTTTGTTTTTAATCAAGACCTTTCACGCCTGATTAATTTTTAGAGCAAAAACCAAACATCTTTCAGTTTGCCTTTTCCCTTGCCTAGGTAGTTTTCTTATCCTTTTATTAATTTCGCCTAACCCTGAGGTATCTCTTATTGAGATATTTGCAGCTTGTATAATTACACTTCCTTCCATATGAAAATACTGATTTTTCTGACATTCTTCAACTTTTTAATTAACATTTTTTATGCACACCAGCAGTTTGTTTACTTGTTTAGACCACAGCTAAACATGACATCTGTCTGCTCTCTAAGTTGGGACCTTTCTAAGAATGAATCATACAAATAACTCCCTTCCATAGCATAACATTTTGTATTTATCAAATTTGAGTTTTGTGTGCCATCAGACTGCCCAGCGGATGCTGCCCAACTGGGTCTTTTGAAATTCTTTCTAGGTCTCTCTAACCTTCACATAAATAACCTGTCATCTAGAAATTTTGCTTCTCCCATGTCAAATTTTGCTTTTTTTCCAAATCTGTGATAAATATACTAAATCACAGAGAGCTATTATTTTATTTAGTATAATTGCTAGTATAATTCCAATATAAAAAAGCTCTAGTTTGATAATATTATGTCTCTCTGAAAGTCAGACCATTTCCTACCTGTGTTTTAAACTTTAGTAGCCATTACCTTTTTCAGAATGGCAAGTAATTAAAACATGGTGGTTTAAAGCTCACTTCTACTCTGGCTCCCTTTTCCAGAGATGAAAAGCTATCTGTAATAAAGAGAAACTGATAGAACATACCTCTATTATACAGAACTGGATTTTATTCCCACAATAGTAGAATTTACATTCTTAGCCTGCCTTTGTTACAGGGGGTGTGGCCCACATAATTATTTCTTTAAAGGAGAAAGATTTTTGAGCAGTCTGGGGAATCAGGAGAGGTCCCAGCTGACTGGAAGCTGGTGAATAGTATCCTGATTTTCAAGAAGGGCAAGAAGGAGGACCCCAGAGACTACAGGACTGTCAGTGTCACTTCAGTGCCTGGGAAAATCATGGAGAAGATGATTCTGGGGGGTGTTGAGGGTCTGCCAGGACCATGCAGTCACTGGTCACAGCCAGCACAGCTCCAGGAGAGGAAAGTCCTGCTGTCAACCCTGACCTCCTGCAGCAGGGAACCCACCTGGCTGAGCAAGGGGAGCCAGCTGATGGAACCTCTTTGGAATTCAGCAGTTTTGATACCCTCTCTCCCAGGATCTTTCTGGACAAAATGCCAGCATTCAGCTGGATAAACACGTCCTGGGATGGGTGAGCAGCTGGCTCAGGTCAGGCACAAAGGGTGACAGTGACTGGGGTGACATCAGACTGGGGCCTGTCACCAGTGGGGCTCTGCAGGGCTCCATCCTCAGCCCTCTGCTTTCCACATCTCCATTCCTGATTTGGGCCCAGGGCCCAAAGGAACACCAAGGAAGTTTGCTGATGACACGGAATGAGGAGGAGCTGTTGACTCCTTTGAGGGCAGAGAGGCCCTGCAGAGGGACCCAGCCAAGTGAGAGAGATGGGCAATCCCCAACCATGTGAATTTAGCACAGGCAGGGGCTGGGTTCTGCACCTGGGGCAGGGCACCCCTGGCTCTGGGCATGGATGGGCAATGAGAGGCTGGAGAGCAGCTGCAGGAAGGGCCTGGGGGTCCTGGGCAGTGGCCAGTGGGATCTGAGCCAGCAGGGCCCTGGCAGCCAGCAGGGACATCCCTGTCCTGGGGCATCAGGCACTGCCAGGCCAGGGAGGGATTGTCCTGCTCTGCTCTGGGCTGGGGCAGCCTCACCTCCAGTGCTGGGGGCACTTTGGGGCACCACAGCACAGAAAAGACAGGAAGCCATTGGAGAATTCCCAAAGGAGGCCACAAGGATGGGCAGGGTCTGGAGGGGAAGCCCTCAGTGAGGAGCAGCTGAGGGCACTTGGTGTGTTCAGCCTGGAGGAAACTGAGGTCAGACCTCGTGTAGTTCTTCAACAAAGGGGCAGCTCTGATCTCTTCACTCTCCTGACCAGGGACAGGACCCCAGGGAAGGGCTGGAGCTGGCCCAGGGCAGGGTTAGGTTGGATCTCAGGAAAAATTCTTCCCCCAGAGGTGCTGGGCACTGCCCAGGCTCCCCAGGGAATGGCCATGGCCCCAAGGCTGCCAGAGCTCAAGAAGAGTTTGGCAACACTCACAGACACAGGATGGGATTGTTGGGGGTCTGTGCAGGGCCAGGAGTTGGACTGGATGGTTCTGATGGATCCTTCCCAGCTCAGCAGAGTCTCTGATTTCATGGTTCTGTGATAAGATGCCTGTCGTGGTTTAACCCCATCAGCCCCCAAGCCCCTCCCAGGGCTCACTTTCCTCCCACCTGTGGGATCAGGCAGAGAATGGGGAGAGGAAAACTGCTGTATTGAGATAAAGACAATTTAATAGGGAAAGCAAAAGCAGTGCACACAAACAAAGCAAAACAAGGAGTTAATTCCCATGGGCAGGCAGGTGCTCAGCACCTCCAGAAGAGCAGGGCCACATCCCCTGGAAGGGTGGCTTGGGAAGACAAACACCATCACTGCAAATGTGCCCCTTCCTCCTTCTTCCCCCCTTCACATACTGATGCCATAAAGTGTGGAGTACCCCTGTGGTCACTTGGGGTCACTTGTCCTGGCTGTGTCTCCTTCCAGCCTCCCATGCACCCTCAACTTTCCTGCCAGTGTGGCAGTATAAAAAGTAGAAAAGGTCTTGGCTCTGTGTAACCTCAGCAATAACAAAACCAAAAACATTTCCATATTATCAACTCTGTGTTCAGTACAAATTCATAGCATAGCTCTGTACTGTGAAAAAAATCAGCTCTACCTCAGCTGAAACCAGCACAATGTCTTACTAAAAAAATAGAGTTTACACTTCGGAAACCGAGTGTTATATATATAAAAAAAGCTTCGGACAAATCTCTAGTATTTTAAGGGTGACGTGTTTCAAAAATATTTATTATTAAGAGAACCCCCAGTGAAACCACCGACTCTCCCGTTACCTGCCGTGGGTAACGAGATGGACGGCCCTGATGGCATCCGAAAGCACCATCGTGTGCATGAACAGCGAAAACAGGGACGTTCAGAATTCCTTTTCGGGACCATCCGGCAGCTCCCGGGCAGGGAAGGACCGGGCGGGCCCCGGCCGCGGGTGGCGAATTCTCGGTGCGGCACCGCCATCTCTCGGTCCCGCTCCGCACAGCAGAGCTGCGGCCCCGCGTCCCGAGCTCTGCGTCCTGCACTCCGCATTCTGCACTCCGCATTCTGCACTCCGCATCCCGCGCTCTGCATCCTGCACTCTGCATCCCGCACTCTGCATCCCGCACTCTGCATCCCGCACTCCGCATCCCGCATTCTACACCGCACCTCCACAGTCCCGCATCCCGCATCCCGCGCTCGTTATTCCTGCCCTCTACACTCCGCAATCCCGCACTCGGCGCTCCGGAGCTCCCCGGGTCGCTGTCAATGATTCCCGTCGGCTGCTCCCGGGAGGCGGCGTTTCCCGGCAGGAATCGTCCCGCACTGCCGGGTACGGTGGGACAGCGGGCCCGAGGCTCCGGTTCTGCTCGCACTGGTCACACCCTCCCCCCACCGGGGGCTGTTTCCCAGGCCAAAGTCTGCGGACACGCGGCAGGTCTGTAACAGGAACATTTAACAATCCCCTGCCCCTCCGAGGGGGAAAGCAGAGAGTGTATTCTGCACAACTTCTCTGCATGAGTTTTGAAACCTGTAAAACCTGTGATAGACAAAAAGCTTATTAAAAACACGGTTCTACTTTCTAGCCAAGACTTGTTTACCTATCACAAATCGACAGCTGTACTTTTAAGTACAAAGGATGTGGTGCAAGACCTGGGGTTGGGCGTGTGGAGTCCCATTTGCAGTGACTCACCAGGAACCTGTCAGAGAACTGTGTAGAGGTTCACTTTCTCAACACTGCCAAACAGAACTGCTCTGCAACAAGTGGCAGGAGTGTCAAGCATCTGGACAGGGAATTCAAACTCCTGGAGATGCTGAACTCCTCACAAGATCCACCAATATCCATGTTTCCTAAACCTGGACATGCCAAGATTTTCTTTTATGTAATAAATCAAAAGTCCTTATGAGGACTATATGAACCACAAAGTTACTAGAACCAAATAATTATTCCATACAGAAATTAATTCCAATAGACAAGCAAGACAACACAGACAGAATTAGCAGTGAGACCCTTAACCAAGTAAGCACCATCTGTAATTGCTCTCCTGACCACCAAGAAAGACTTTAAAAGTGTTCTGAAAAGACAAGCCCAGGAACAAAAAAGACAATTTAGATATAATAGAGACATTGATCTTATAGTACATGAGATTTTGCACACACAAATCACCTTGTGGCCCAAAGGAAATGGGTAACTGCTGTTTTCTGCTCTGTATAAGACTCGTATTACTTTTCCCCTTTCAAGTTCCCTCCAGTGTTGCATGTGCTAGGTACCCTTTTCTTTTTCTCCTCATGTTGCCTAATTGATTTACCTAGCAAAGTTAAATTCAGAGCAATTTCTTCCTGTCTGTGCTTAGCATAAAATTTGCTCTCTCTGTGCCACATCTGAAGAGGAGTTTGTATCTGAGCATCACAGTCTGAAAAAAAATATTACCTCTCCTTGCAAGACATCCCACCCTTGAAAATGCAGGATACTTACTTTATCAGAAATATGTAAAAATGTAGGTATAGGCCAGCAGCTCAAGTATTTCTGAGTTAGAGCAGTGACAGAGCTCAGGTTGCTCTGTGCTTTTGCCCCACAGCTGCTCCAATCCCTCCGAAGTGCTCTCAGTGAGCCCAAGTCCACCCAATTCCCCACAGCCAGCTGCAGTCAGGTTTGTCCCATAGCTAAAAACAAAAGCTGATGGCTGTGAAGCACTCTGCAAAACTGGGTCCTTTTTTGTCTTTGAAACCAGGGACTGAATTTGAATGTTTGATCCCTTTTTTAATTGTCAGTCCTCAGGAGGATCTGTTCTACCACTTTCTATGTGGCCATGCAAGTATTTTGTTCCACTAATGGAAGAAGAAAGCAGGATTCAAGACTGTAGTTTTGTTTGCTTTCTTAGAATAAGTTAGTACAATGAATTTAAATGGAAGTGGAATTATATATGAAAATTTTTTATCATGCCAGAAAATTTCAATTAGGGAAAATTAGCCACTTGGTTCTTTCTGATAAATTAATCATAGAGATTATCTATTAAACATGCTACTTAACCTTTCTGGCATAAGTGCCTGAGGCAGTAGTATTTAGGCTCTCCACATTAATTTGGAAATATTAATTTCTAGGCAGCTGTCTTCCAAAATGGAATTTTCACTTGTCTTTGTTATAAGTAGGTCATTGTGCAGCTGTTGTTAATAGAGGCTGGCATTTGTGGAATGGTGAATCCACTATTGTACCCCACCAGCCCCAAAATTGACCTCCATCAATTACAGAACATCCTTTACTGAAATGCACTTTCTCAGCCCCAAAGGGTGTCATCCCTCACTTTGGTAGCCTTTGGCCTTTCCTGGAATGGGAATCTGTTTCAGTGGATTATCCTGCAGGAGCTGAAGCACCACTGTGTTCACATTCTCTGCCTTCCATGGAATAAGGGCTTGCCTTGACTTTATATTATCACTTCCATCTACATTAGAGCTGCCTTAACATTAATCCTTAGGGAAATCAGTATGACAGCTCTCAGCTATCAGAGGAACAGCTGGTTCAACTGCTGAACACCAGTCCAAGCCTTCCTTGCACCCCCACAATGAAATCAGTTGGTGCTTTCACTTTCACTGAGGACAAGGCCTTGCTGTCCCTGTGGTGCTCAGCTGTTGCACAGCTTATGGAGAGACAAGCAGCTCCTGGAACTAACTGCTATAAACCTTGTCCTCTGCTCATTCAGAATTAGAATTGGGACCTTTGCCTGATTATCTTCCTCATATGTCATAAAATTTGCGGAGTCTGCTGCAGGAATAGTTTGAACAGCAATGTTCAAACAATATTTTGAATAGCTGAACTCTAGAACTCTCTTCATTCTAGGGGAAAAAGAGAGAAAGTAGGAAACTGCTGGAACCAAAGGAGGCAGTCTAAGGAAAGAAAATATGAATGGCAGACAATTTATATAATTTAAGGCTAGTGAAATGAGAAAGAATATCTCAAAATCTTAGAATAAAATGTTATAAAAGAAATACAAAGGAATATACATTATGTGAGCAAGCAGGCACATTAATTATGGGTAACCAAATCAGTGTCCTAGAAGGCAAAATTGGTAGCCAGGCTGTGATGTCACAGTTTGTCCCTCCTGAGAACTAGAATCAATAGATTATCAATTACCTCATTGATTACCTGAACCTATAAATTCTTGCACAATGCTTGTAGACTTGGGATATAAAGTTACCAAAATCCTGCTTACTTTGGGATTGGGTCAGATAAACTTGAAGATCTTTGAGGTTTAAGACATGGAGGATTTTGAGATAATTCAAACAGTGCAAGGAGTATGATAAAGTAAGACAGGGAAGGGGAAACAGAATTGAGACCTGTGTCTCAGTCAAAAATGAATGAATTGAAATTCAGACTTGGACTGAGATACAGTTGAGCAGCTGTGCTGCACAAGGCCAAGGGATTCATATTTTTGTGAATAGGGAAAAAACTATTTAAATAATAACAATTCTTGTGAACAGAGCAGTAAGAAGCGAATGTGGCTCTGTAGTTTGGAAAGAAAGTGGAAAAGTGGCCAGAAAAGAGTAGCAACGAATGAGGATTTAAGAATTGTCAAAAGACCTTTTAGCAGGTCTTGTAACCTGACTGTGAAATCCTGGACATGAAGAGAGTAACAGCTCAGACACCACCCAAATTTTACGGTGAAAGGCAGGATGGGAATCACCAGTTTTGAAATAATAAAGGTGGAAAAGTCGGTACAAAATTGAGACATTATCATCACTTAAAAAACAACAGGAAAGCTGGGAGGACTGGCAGGAGAAGTCACTGTTAGTGTGTAAACATGGCAGGCCTTTGGCTGATCACTAGAAAGAGGTGAATGTGCTCTGAGAACAATGCCTACTGCTAATAACAGCAGAGAAGCTTGGGAAAATGTGTGTATGAGATCCCTGGGTTTGATAGGGATGTGGTAAGAACACTTTAATGAATTCTGCTTCCCCTGATTTGAGAAAAATCTGACAGGTAAGTCAGGAGTGTTTCACGGCCAAATATCAAATGCTGTCAGTAAGATTAAGATTTTTTTAAAAGGGTATTTGCACTCTCCCTGTGACTAATAGGAGATAATTATTAAGCCAAAGAACTTTACATCACAGGTTACAACTGGGTTACAGTTCCTGACTAAACAGGAGTCTGTGATTATTCAGGGTTTTATCCTCTAGGTCTTGGACAGGAAGGAAAATATGTAAAGGTGACATGGCAGTATGCATGGTATGTCTTCTTAAAGATTTACTGGGCACTTGTGTTCTCTATGGAATCAACTCCAAAGTTTAATTTTTGCCATTTCATTTTCTTGCCTTACATGAAGGCATGCAGGGAACCACATACAGTGAAAAATGGCCAGGTAGATTTGGGTGGCATGAAAGAAGCAGCTTTGTCTTGGTGAAGCTGTCCAAACCTATGACGGGCAAGGCTGAGCATGGCCTCCAAAAATGTAAAAAAAACCTGGTAATGTATCAAGTGATTAAGATTAATTTTGCTGAAGAAAAATGTTTTGGTCTATTAAACAGTTATTTTAAGTCTAAAAAAGCAAACCTTAGAAACAAGCAAGAGTGAGGTATGGAAGGATTTTGTTAAGGATTGTTAAAGATTGGTTTTGCAGCAAGGACAAGATGCTGATTCTGCAACTTCTGACTTGGGCTGTGATTTTAGTCCTCTGAGTCAAGTTCATGCTCTGTGACTCTGATTTGGGCCCAGATCCATAAAGGGGCTTAGGTACTTAAAACATGATTTCACTGGGATTTGCTCCCCTAAGCTGCCGAATGCAATCTCTGGAATTTGACAAACTCCTTTATACACCCATGTTTAAACAACATCCTGCTTTATGCCCAGAACAGCTTTTGCCCCCAAGGATGGCACAGCTGCTGATCTGCCTGCCCTAGCCTGCCCAGAGCTCAGCCAGATGGGGTGGCAGGCAGGGATGAAGGCAACAGGGACAGGGGCAGGGATCTGGCACACTGGGACAGGGGCAGGGATCTGACACACGGGGACAGGGGCGCCCAGGGCGGCAGCCGCTGCCCGGCGGTGCGCGGCTGTCGAGGTGCGGATGTCCCCGGCTGGTGCTGAGGCCGGCTCCGAGCGCTGCCGCAGGACCGGCCGAGGGCCGGCCCGGGGTAAAACCCCCCCGACAAGGGAGCGCACGAGCAGCGGCCCCACAGAGCCGCGGGCGGACACGGGTCCCCGGGGAGCGCTGCGTCGTGACGGAGACACCGCGATTCCCTCACACGGGGAGGTACAACCAGGAGTGCTGCGCGTTCCCCCGGGCCCCTGGCCCCAACTCCGGCCTCAGCCTCGCCTCCGGCTCCAGCTCCAGCTCCAGTCGCCGCCGCTGCCGCCCCCGCGCAGGGACCCGCAGGCCGCTCCTCCCCGTCTGGCGCGGCACGGAGGGAATCCCACGGCGGAGGGAGGGGAGGGGGCCGGGCCGGGCCCGGCCGGGGCGGGGCGGCCGCAGGAGGCCGCGTCGCCGCTATAAAAGCGGAAGCAGCGGCAGGAGCGGTGCTTGCTCTGCCCCGTGCATTCCGCCTTCCCTGCTCATAGCGCGGACTATGGCGCTGTCCAGCGACCCCCATTTCAAAAAGCTGGTGGAGTGGCACAAGGCCAACTCCTCCAAGCTCGTCCTGCGGCAGCTCTTCGAGGCTGATAAGGATCGCTTCCAGAAGTTCAGGTGAGGCCGGGCGGCCCCGCGGCTGAGNAGCGCCTCCGGGGGCCGGGCCGGGGGCGGGGGAGCTCCTCGCAGCCCCGAGGGGCGGCCGCGCCGCCTGCCCTTGACTCATCCTTGCAGCAGGGTACGTGCCGGGCAGCACAGCGCCCGCTGCGCTCGCACAGCCGCACTGTGGGGCGGTACTCGCAGCCTCTCGCAGCCCGTGCTTAGTCATGATAAGCTCCGCGATAGAATCGCGAGGGGTCGCGCATCCCCGTGAGCCCCCTCCGCCCGTAGGACCCTGCTCTGAGATGGGCAGCGGGGGGTGGTGAGGAGGTTCGCGCCATCGCTGCTGCAGAAAATGCCTTACAACGCTTAGAGGAGGAAGTAACAAGTGGAAGCATCGTGATAACGTTCAGCGCCTTAGTCTTGCAAAATGGGACACGTATTTTCTGTACACTGGAGACCGTGCTGGACAGGCACGCGTGTGGTTACGTTGTTATACTATAGCAGCAGTTGGAAAAGCCTGGTATTGTGAGATGCATCCCAGATTTGAGTTTAAAGTGAGCCTGAGTAATAAAGATGAACTGACTCTCCGTTCTAGAGTGTTGTGGTAAGATTTGTTGCGTGCATCAACCATTTCATTACTGTTCTGCGTAAAGGGATTTTTTTTCCCCTTTAGAGCTCATAAGAAAATTATTACATTGTAATTAAAGATTGTATAAGAAGTTCTGCATATCAGTATGAGAAATAAAATATAATTTACATCGACGGAAAAAGCATGCTAAGTTTTTCGAGTACTGACTTCATTTGGCCTTTTTAACAGGATTTTTTTATGTTGCTAAGAAGTTGTTCAGTAATATCTTAACAAATCTGCTATATCCTCACTAATAGACTTAGTTCTCATTGTGAGTTTTCCTTATCGCCAGTATTTTTTTGGTGAAATGGTCTTTACTGAGGTTATTTATTTCAGATAGCTCCCCTAATTCATGTCCTTTTGTGCTGCCCATAAGTAAACAGTTGAAATGTCTTAAGTTTATTTTCTCTAACTTAATCCTGTCTTTTAATTATTTCAGTCCTGTTTCCTGATAAGCCATCTCATGCTAGTCTAGGAGAACTTCCTCATAGCAAAATACAGTTGCAGAGCTGACAGCTTCTCTGGTACTCTTACCAGTGCTGGCTACTCTGAGCTGGATCAGCAGGAGGATGGTTGTTAATCTGTTGGAAACCCAAGTAATCTGGAGGTTTGGCCACATGGTCCTGTGTAGTTTGCAACTTCCCTTATGTGAAATTAACATTCATTAATATCTTTTAGCTCTGCTAGGTGTTGTAAAATCACTGACTCCCTTCCTTTAGAAGGAAAAGAGAAACCCTCCCCAGGTGAAAGTGCTCCCTGATATTGATTCTGGAGGAATTTCAGATTGGTGTGAATAGGTTATATCTGGGCACAAGTATCTGTTTAATATTATTGTAAGAACCTTACACTCACTGACTGCACCCTGTCAAGCATATATGCAGAAGATCCTTTCTTCCTTTTGTAATTTTTTCCTAGTTCAGAATTTGTATATCCTGTTTTCCTCATAAGGAGTGTAGTCACACCTGTAAGGTATTTGCCTTCTTTGTCACCCAAGGTGGTAAGATCTGGTAGGAACAGGAGTTCTTATCAACATGGGCTGTTCACTGGAAACTGCTGGTTTTGAAAGGGTTAGAACAGATATGATGCAGCCATCATAAAACTCAGCAGGTAAGAAATACCTGGGTGCTGATGCAGATAGAAGGTGCTAGAATGACACTCCTGCTGCTTGGCTTGTCCATTATCAAGGATAAGAGCCACCAGCATAAATGGAAAATGTGATGGGAGATGAAATGGTTGAGATGCTGCAGGTTAAGGCTGCATCACTTACAAGTGGCTGTGGCTTACGTGACAAGGCTCTTGTCCCCCCCAAGCAGCCCTGCCGTGAGCTGCTGCATTGCAGGGTGGGTACTTGGGCAGAACACAGCTCAGCTGCAGGCTTTGGGGCTTCTGCCCAAACCAAGGATGGTCAGATCTCTTGTTATGAGAGCTTAACACGGGATTACATTGTACACTGTGTGCTCTGCCTTGCATGTGGGAAGTTAAATCTGGTAGCCATTACTTGATTTGGCTTTGTCTGAAAAGTCTTGGGTAGCACCTTTCTGCACTTTCTTCAAATGATCAGTGCCTTGAATCCAGCCATAATTTCATGAGATATTTTGGTACTTCTAGGTGTAGTGAGATTGATTTTCATTCATAAATGTAAAATAATGAGTTGTAGGTGGAAGACATGTCAAATAAACATGGAATCCTTTTCTTTGTGGAGTAGAACACTGGGAGAGGTTATCATCTACAGTTCAGTGTAGAAGGAGAATTTCAAGAGTCAGCTTCCCTAAACTGAAGAAGTGTTAGTATGCTAATGCTCTTGCTGTATCATTAGTGGAATGTGTTCAAGTCTGAGATGCCTGTAAATAAATTGCATCAAATATCAAAGACTTGTTCTTATTTTTCTGCTGTATCTATGCGTAACAGTTGTGGTGGCTGAGCCAAACCAGTCCTTCCATTAGCTAGCCATATTCCAGGCATCCTAGTGCTGGGTGGTCAGGGTTTCAGGATTCCTGTTGGCACCTGCTGAAGAGAAGGGTGGTTATCAGCACTGATACTGCTTCTCCTTGCTTGTCTGTGTTCTCCCTTACTAAAGAAACATGGTCCTAACACTGTGCTTGAACACACTTTCCTTTCCTTAGTCACTCCTATACTTTAAGACCATAAAAAGCCTGTTATGAACTGGTTAATGAAGTTAACAATAAGTGAAACCATTGAAGTGTGAAGGCCTTGCTGGCTATTACTGTTATTGGAAGTTCAGCTCCATTCTTCCTTTAAGGACTCTTGCCTGCTCTGTCATGTTATGCATGAATAACAGTTATGTTGTGGTGTGTCCCTGTGAGATCTCTGGCATATGTGGTGGCTAAAATAACAGAGCATGTTTCTGTGCTCAGGTATTGAGGAAGAAAGAAGCAGGGAAGACAATGAACAAGGCAGAAACACTGAAAATTTAGGTGGCTGCAATTTCCTGTGGGGCTGTGTGTGGAGCAACAGGGAGAGTAAGATGTGCTTTTATCAAAGGCTGACTTACAGAATTAATCTCTTCAGTTAGAGTAATTGTATAGATCTGGTTGGACATGATTGCAAAGAAGAAATTGGTGAAAAAACCAATATTTTAAAGGACTAGAGGAACTACAGAACCTATCACATAGATACAGGGATAGTAAATACAAATGGGCTTGCTTGGTTTCTGCTGGGCTACCATTTCTGTATTTCCTCTCAGCTGTGAACCTACAAGTGCCTGTACTCTGAAGGGTTAGGATGTAGCTTCAGATCATTTGTTAAATAATTTGGAGACCTCCACTGAATCGACGAGGACTGTGAGACTAAACCATGCACAAATGGAGTTTAATTCTGCATAGCAGTTGACAGTGTTTCTGTTCATGAAATTGTATAGATTTTTAAATTAGACTTGTTCAAGACTCTGTCTGAAAGAATGATAGGACCTGTAGGAAGACAGTTTAATTTCCAGCAGAAGAAGAATGTGACAAGCTCTTTACTGATAATACGTTAGGGAAAAGCTGATTGTTGCTAGAGAATGCTGGTGGCTCAGTGGAAACAGTAGGTGATTGTCCAACTATGCATCAAATATACCTTATTGTATTTGGGCTTTCACAAGCAGAAAGTGGACACTGTAATTCAGATTGTTGAAAAACAGGGTTTTTATAAAAACAGTGGTCATTTTATGAAACTTGTTGGGCAAATTGTTAACTCATGTCATCTTTACTAACTTAGTCTAATTAGGATTACCATTATTTTGTAATCTTTAGCAGAATTACCATTGTCTTGATTAAAACAGTCACCACTCAGGAATGTGCAATTAAATAACCTGTTGGTTTTGACAGCTTGACCCTGAATACTGACCATGGCGATATCTTACTGGATTACTCCAAGAACCTTGTAACAGAAGAAGTGATGAAAATGCTGATGGAACTGGTAACTATTTAAAATCTTGCATTACTAAACAAAATAGCTTTTACCTGCAACTCACTATTCTAGTACTGTTTATAAACATTAGCTAATATATAAATTAAAAGGCATCTGTTTACAAATCTTGGCAGGATTCAAATTCTTGTATTGTCATCTAGCCCCAAGTTACAAAGCCAGTTTTCAATGCATATCTGCATAAAAAAAAAAGCTTTAAAAAGGAGAATCAATTTTCTTTTTACCTAGAGTCTAGTGGGTCTTTTAATCTATTATAATTTTTGTTTCCCGGTCTTGTGTTAAATGTTCATACTCTTTAGTGTAGCTGGAGCTTTGTAATGCATGTTGATTTCCACTATTTTAAGGGGAATCTATATTTACTTTTCTCAGGCAAAGTCAAGGGGTGTGGAAAGTGCCAGAGAACGCATGTTTAGTGGAGAGAAGATCAACTTCACTGAGGTATGGCTATTTCTGTCCATGGTTCTTTCCACTCTAGTTGTGCCTGTGTTATTATGGATGTTTATGCATCTGTGTAAGCCAAGTCTGGAAAAAACTTACTTTAAATACTCTTTTGGAATCCTGAGTGGTTGTGATGTTTGCTGCACTACTTCAAGAGAAAATTTTACAGCTCTTATTAAAAAAACCCTCCTTCCTTCAGTACATCTTATTCTAGAGATTTTGTTGGGTTGTTTTTTTTCTTCCCTCTTCAGTGGAGAGGAAGGTGAGTTACACCTTGCAAAGGGCATGGAGCAGAGTATTGCATTCCAGGTATCCCTGACATGCCTTTGCCTAGTGTTAGTGTTCATAAAGCTTAGTAAACTGCCTAAAGGGTGTGAGGTAGGGTTGTGTAAGACTTCTGCTTTGGGCTGTGATGCTGCTTGTCTTTGGGTACATTTAACAGTCAAGACTATAAACAGTCTTGGGAAATTGGCCATGTGTCTCAGTAAGAGGATGAGTACCTCCCTCTTTTTGTAGATCTGACAGTTCTAGTTATAGTTAAATCTTTACTAAAACATATAGAAAGCAAACTGTACTTTTTCTGATATTAAAAGTAAGATGAAAACTGAGAACTCAAAGGTACAGTGGGTTTAATTAGCCTTAATTTTTAATGCAGATTACTTAGTATGTTTGAGGCAAATTCAGAGAAACCAGTATTTCCTTTGACTTGGCTATAGACTGATTTAGCTATTGCACAAACTGTTTGCTCAAAGTAACTCAGCAGTTGGACATTATATTGTTTGTGAATGATTCATGTTTGTAAAAAGGCACAGGCAGAAACAGATACAGTTGCACTGGAAAAGTGGTTCCTGTTCCTTCTGTATTAATGCCTTCAATTTGCAGATATAGCTACTGAAAAAAGAAAGCAGGGAAGAGGATGAGGAGCCTTAAATCTGTCTGGAGGGTTGTTTTGTCTGAAAGTGCCTTTCACTAGCCTCATGTAACACAAATTACTACATTTGACTGTGTATTATAGAGTTGTTCTTCATTGTATATTGAGAACAGGTGTAGAAGTCTCAGAAGGGTGCAATTTTCACAGAAAGCACCTAAACACAATATCAAACTCTGTGTTTCTGCTGCTATCTCCCTCTTTTCCTACTGTCTTGATACCTCTTCATGTATCTTGTAAGTCTAGAAACACCTCTTTTCTTATCAGGCTATTTCTCAGTCACTTCTTTCCAATTCAGTAGTTGACTTAGATGGGGTTTGTCTAATTTTTCTGTTTGCATAGAACATCAAATCAGGTTGGTTTGGTTCTGGAATAGGAGCATGTGGACAATGTGAAATTGTCAGCTTTTAAGCAGGACACTGTCAAACAGCATGAATAAACCTAAAGCAGTAAGACATAAGGGAGCTTCTTGATGGCAAGAACTGACTTGTCCACTACTCTTGATCTGCTTTAGAACATTCTTTGGCTATTTGTCTGAAGTATTTTAGACTTGTCTCTATTTGGTGCTGCAGGCATTGGCTGCATGCTGTGTGCTTATGTGGAAGTTCTTTATAGTGCACCCATGTGTGTCACTGCCAGGTGTTTGTACCAGACGAGTTCAAACTTGGAGCTTGATATGGTACAAAGAGCATTACAAGGAAACTCATCTGACCACTCATCATGGGGAGTCTTCATAGAGCCTGCATGATGTTTAGAGACTACTTGTGCTTAACCATAGAGATCAGGTCAAATATGACTGCTCTTGATTAGACAAAACATCCTCCAAGCCTGGTAGCAAGCAGTACTTACCAAATACTATTCCATGGCTGAGAGCTGCAAAAAAAAAAATTCTCTGTTAACCCCAAAGTTGAGTGGGCATACTTTAACTAGCAAGTGAGAGGTTTTTTATATTCCAAGTCAGTAACCACAAATTCAGTGATTTTTGAATTGGCATTTGGTATTTAAATCATAACTTGGCAGTTCGTATTGTCTGTGTTGCCTTTGTCTCACAGTGCCACTTGTTGTAGTAAGGAACAATGAGGTAGAGCAAACAAATTTTTTAATTTGTACATGAGTATTGACTAATTCTTTCATTCTGGATTAAAGCTGTTAAGCTCTTAAACAGCTGAACCACAGGCCAGATTTTGGTGCTTTGACTCGTGTAACTATGGAGAAGTAACATAAAATTGTGCATGCTAAGTGTTTTTTTGTCTTGTAGCACAACTACTGCCTACATATTTGGTGTGCAAGTGTTCAGGCAACATTTAATTATGGGCAGTGGAAAGAGGGATGTGGTATCCTTTGTTCTCAAATGTTTAAATTATTTGTCTCTTCCTGTGTGAAGTAGCCTGCTCAGGATAATTAAGATGCCTGAGAAAATTGCTTCAGCTGCTTGTTGTAATTGACTTTTTGTATTGTCATCAATAAGAAACAATTTTATTCTTGTATACCTGAAGCATGCCAAAATAAAGATCACAGCATAGTGAATATTGCTGAATTCTGAACCTCAATCTCTAAATGCTTTTAAAGGGATTTAGAGCCTTTTTCCCCAAGTAAACTATTACTTTGCACATTGTGCTGTTGTAAGCCCCTTGCACTGAGTTGGTGAAGTGAGAGCATGACAGAGGTAGCTGCTGATGTGTGTGCACACACACTGAAAATACTGCTCCACTAATCCCAGTTAATCTCAAGGACTTCTAAATCTTCATGATTGTACTGCCTTCTGCATGAGGCATCTGAGGCCCTGGAGTGTAACTAATGTAAGTGGAAAGAGCTTCATCTTGACTTTCTCCCCTTGTTTCAGAACCGAGCTGTGCTTCACATTGCTCTGAGGAATCGCTCCAATGTGCCAATCCTTGTGGATGGGAAGGATGTTGTTCCAGAAGTAAACAAAGTATTGGACAAAATGAAACACTTCTGTCAGGTATAGTACCACCATAGCTTATTTTTTATATATTTGTTCTATACCCAGCCAGGTTCTTACATGTGGCTTGGGAAGCATTGATTGTAGACTGGTTCACATGAATTATAATGTCCTTCTTTGAGGTTTACAATATTTCTGGCTCAAGCATGGATCTGGAGCTGGTTTTATTGATTCACTTTCCTCTCCCTGTTTCCAGTTGGGTTTTTCTTTAATGGGCTCCCTAGAGTTTGCTCTTTCAGCAGTAATCTTGTGTGTACTTTGGAAGTCTTGTCAATCATTAAGTACCATTCAAATATTACTTTATTTCTTACCAATTTTCCAACTAATTGGCTGCATCAGGTAAAAACTGCCTCTTAACATTTGTGTAAAATCAGAAGAGGTAGAAGTTTCCAGCTCAATTGCAATTTGATTATGCTCTACTTAAATAGTTTCTGAAGGACCTTCTGGTTTTAGGTCAGATTACTTTGATTCTATTCTGTTTGCAGAATACCCATCTGGGTAGTTTTAATGCATTTTGAACAAGGCTGTGATGACCTGGACCTGCTTGGTTGCTGTTGTGAGTCTTAACCAGGTGGTAGTGCCCTGATTCACTACTAACTCATACTTCTAACCTGTGCAGAATGAGCTTGCATTCTGTTTTGTTCTTAATGATAAATGCCAAAACCACACTAACTGACATCAATTGGTGTGAATTTGGTACTTTTCTCTCATGCTGTGAGAATTGAATGGCTGTGGAAATTCTGTGGTATGTCTGCCACTGTAGAATTTCTAGCTGATGAAGGTTTTGGTAGTGCAAAAACAAGAGTTTTCACTGGTGCCATCCTCTTGTTTGCTCTATGGTTTCAATTATCAGAACCTGTGAATATCCCTTTCCATGCAGATGTATCTTCTCTGTGAAATAAAAACCATGTTAAGCAGTTTCTTTGAAAATATAATATGCTGGTTTCAGTTGACTTACTTAGCAGATGGGACTTCAGGACTGTGGCAATATCACCTATGGGGTACGGGAATGCTGTTACTAAAAATGGATTTTCTGTTTGGAAAAATGAAAAGCCTAAACATTTGTAGTGAAGGAGAACAAGTGTCAGCATAACTGAGTGCTATGTAGAAAAATTGCTCTAGAAGTGGGGAATGTACTTGGAAGTATTCATAATACCAGAAAGATTGCTTTTGTGATTGGAGCAGATTGAATGCATAGGTGGTAGATGATGGACAAAATTCAGTGTAGAGTTTGTTATTTGATGATTGTAGTTTTGTTTTGGATCTTTCAGTGATACTTAAAGAACAGGAATAGAGCAAGAACTTGTACCATATGCTGTTAAGGTTCAGCCCAGAAATAAATCCTAATGCAAAGCATACTTGCAAGAGAAAAGCTTCTAGAATGTTGGTTTGTCAATAAATCTCTTGCCTCTCTGGCTTAATTCATACTGTCTTCCAGTTCAGTTTGTGAAGCTCTTTCTAATTGAAGACACTTAAAAAACTGCTTCAGGTTCAAATATTTGTTGCAGATACTGAAATGCCCAAGATTCTTTCATTTTTGGTTAGATGTCTCTTGCTTTAGCAAACACAGTAAATGCTACAGCAGTCCACACGGAAGGGGGAGAGCTTTAACTTCATGAAGTGTTTGATGTTGCAGTGTTTTTACTTCTATCTTAGACATAATGCAATGACTAGCTAAGAAGGTAGCTCTGAGTGTAGGCCTTAAGGTCTAGAGGCTTGAAAACTGCCTTTGGCAACATTCTACAACAAAGCCTGTTTCCAGGGTTAGCATCAGTGTCTTTAGTGTAAGGATAAAATAGTAATTACTTTTTTTTTTTTTGCCACAGAGGGTCCGTGGTGGTGAATGGAAAGGCTACACTGGAAAGACAATCACTGATGTGGTCAATATTGGCATTGGAGGCTCTGACTTGGTAAGGCCCTGACTTCTATGCACCCTGCCCATCTTTGTGTACATGCTTACAGTGAGGATAAAATCTAATTGTGCCTTCTGTCCAGGGCCCTCTGATGGTAACTGAAGCCCTGAAACCATATTCCAAGGGAGGCCCTCGTGTCTGGTTTGTATCCAACATTGATGGTACTCATATAGCCAAAACCCTGGCTGAACTCAAACCAGACACCACTCTCTTCATCATTGCATCAAAGGTATGTCTGATACAAGCATTGCCTGTGCTTGCTCTGCTGTTAAGGAATTCAGTCAGAAGAGAGGGCTGTCTGCAGGAATGTCTACATCAGGGACTTCCAGCATGGATTATTTCTAAACAGGCCTGTTGTGAGTCTTTCTAAACTTGCAGTACAAGGTTGTTGTACTGTGGCTGCTGAAATACTTGGGGATCTGTAAGTCTAGTGCTGAGAATTACTTAACCTCAGTAAGATACATGAACAATTTCATGTTGTTGGGGGTTTATTTCTCAGTCAATGCAAGTTTTAGCTTTCTTCACATAAGTTTGTTTTTCCTGCACTTCTCTGTAGGTGGAGTGTAGGATCCAATGTAGTTATTTCTTTGAGATTCTGGATATTATTTCATTTCTAAAGGATCAAAAAGTCCTTTAAGTACTGTGTACTTGTTAAGTGTTCTGTTTTTTTGCAATAATGAATTGCATGTACTTTAAGAATCTCTATTTTATAGGGTAGTCACAAAATACCTTCACCTAAATAACTTAAATGCTGATTTCCTTGAGCACTATAAATACTAAGCTGCTTTACTTAAAGCGGTAAAGATAGTCTGCTGGTACTTCATAAGATGGCACCCATTTCTGATTACAGATTGAATAGCTGCCTTTAAGTCTTGCCTTGAGAACTTACTCTGTAAGCAATAATTGCCAGCAGCCCTCTCTCTCTGAGGAGTGCTTCTGTCTGAGCAGAGGAAAGAGCTGGAGACAGACTTCATGGTTATGTAACTTGGGTTGCCTTCGCTTGTAAAGCACAGTAGAACCTTTCTGCTGTTGGAGACAATCTGCAACAAATGAACATGTGTGCAGTGCTGGCCATGCTCTGCACAGTGCTCATTATCTTATCTTGGCACTGCTGTAGCCCAGCAACAGTTTATGGAGCAATAAGGAAACTGCACAAAGTAATACTAATGGTCACTTGGAATAATTGAGTCCAGGGATCACGGTTCAAAAGCTTAGAAAACTGCCAAATTGAAAAAGTAACACTTGAGTTTGTTTGCCAGACTGTAGTTAGATAATTGGATGTATTTGGAAGAGGATGAATGGCATTTTTTCTTTCCATAACAGGCTTATGTTTCATAATGAAATATTTCTGGAGATGGATGAGAGTGGGATGAATCTGGTGTTCACCCTTAAAGCTAAATTTTGATGGCTGAGTAAATCAGAATGGTTGTAGATACTTGCAAAACTGCATGACTGAACTTTTTTGCACACTTCATGAAGCAGGAAAATGTTTTCCTGTAGTCAGCAAAAGAAAAATTATGACAAGAGTCTGGGCAGAAATTAACATTCTTACATGAAAAAGTAGGAATTAACAATAGGACAGCTGGATTATCCTGTTTAGATGTACAATTTGTTTTTAGTTGAACAGTAAAACTTAAATTTTTTTATTAAAAGACGAAAGTAGAAGACTTCAGTCTCAAGTTTTGCAGAACAGTTTGGGGAGTGTGAAGGCAGAAGATGGGGAATAATTATTCCAATTTCAGATACATACTAGTTTAAAACTAAATGGGTTAATCTAGCAATATTAATGTTTACTGGATTCATAATCTTGCTTTTTTTTTCTGTGATCTGGCAGCAACTGTGTATTATGATCTTCTAGAATTACTGTGCTCTGGTTATCTGAACTGTGTTACTGATTTGCTTGTTTTCCACTGTGCAGACTTTCACCACGCAGGAGACCATCACCAATGCAGAAACAGCCAAAGAGTGGTTCCTGCGTGCTGCTAATGATGTAAGTCTGAGATGTGGAGCTTGAGTAACAGAATGCAGCAGTTTTTGTTGTGCAATTTCTTCCTGGACATGCTGTGTGCTTTGGAGCAGAGTCAGTAACTGCCCAAACAAGCTTAGCAGAGGATGTACTTCGATCATTTCAGTACTTTGGTAATGACAGACTGCTTTGTCCAGTCGAAGTGATAACCCACTAGTTTTTCATTATAAATTGTTCTCATGCATTGTTCCTCCAAGTCTTGCCTGTTAAGTAATCGAGTGTAGTGTTTTCCTTAGAGCTAACCAATGATTTGATAGAACTACTGGTAATGAAAATACAAGAATAGGATGTATGTGGCACTACCTTTAAATTATTGCCAAATCTTTACAAACTAGAAATTCATCTATGGTTGGAACAACACACTGACATTTCTGTGGCAGATGGCTGTGCTATGAATAGAAACCTTGTATTTGTCTCATTCTCTCCTATTTCTAGCTCTTAAAGGAAAAAAGCAGAAACTGTCCAGGTAATTAGGATGGTCTGTAACCTGTTCCAGTCAGGCTAGCTGTTCTCAGTTTAAAAGCTGGGCTTTCATATTCCTCCTTACACTACTGTTCAGACAACTCATCCTTGTTTACCAGGACACCCTCTAAAAGACTGAAGTTTGAATCTAGAGCTTGACATTTATCAGTAATTCCAGTTGTCTTGGTTTTTTGCCTCTGGCTGGAAGGGTGGTGGGTGTACATGAGCTCCAGCTGCTCCAGAGCTGTGCTGGTGGTGTCCAGGCTGGTACCACACTCTGAAGGTCAGGGTGTGCCCCTCTCTGGAGGGAATGCTGCTGGAGGGTTTGATGGGAATATCACCAGAATGTTCTTGGAGTATGCTGCTGAATCCCACTGAATATGAATAAGATGAGTTCAAATTAATAACAACAGATGATAATCAACAGCATTTTTTTTCAATAGTAGCAGATCTGCTTTATAACCAGAAATGAAAATAGTTGACATTCTAGATCTAACTATGTGTTTATTTTTATTAAGCCTTCAGCTGTGGCCAAGCATTTTGTTGCCTTGTCTACCAATGCTGTAAGTATAATCAATCTCGTTAATTTTTCTTATGTACATTTAAGGCAGCCTTACCTTAAAATCCAGTAAGGAAGCCTATCCTTTAAGATGCTTGAATACCCAATTTTAACATTTCTCTTGAAGGGAAGCCTTTTTTTTTTTTTCCTACTCAAAGTAACTGAAACAGTTGTAGAGTATTGAACTATACTAAGACTGGACTTCGATTATAGATGTGTGCTATTTCTGCTAGAGCTTTAAATCTGAAATCAAGAGCTCTTGTGCTTGAAATGACTTGTAATTAATGAGTTTTACCTCTAATTGACTAAGTTGTGTGTGAATGCAGTTACAGAAACAAATGTTATTCTAAACTCCAGGTAAGAGCCAAAATAGTGCAGGCAATTGGAAAAATGCTTATGATGAGCACACTCTGATGCAAAAGTATTAAGTAGAGAGGCTAGCAGCAATTAGAAGAACACTGCAGTCATTCACAGGCTGTCAGGGACTGACATGGTTCTGGTAAATATAAACTGAATGTCAGTCCAGCCTTAACTATATGGCCTCTTAGATTAATCAGAAAATGAATGTATGTCATTGATTTTTAATAGTTAGTAGTGATAGTTATTTCTGGAAATGAAAGTGTAGTTTTTGTTACGAATGCTAGGTATTTTTTAAAATAGATGTAGTTGTAGGATTGTTTATTTAATAGATACCCAACTTGTATTTGCTTGCTTGGTATAAAGCTTTTTATGACTGTTAGTTTTACATATGGTGTTTTTTCATTTTTATTTTAGCCTAAAGTTAAAGACTTTGGAATTGACCCAGAGAACATGTTTGAGTTTTGGGATGTAAGTAAATGTCTGATATTATGTGGTAGATGTTAACTGTTAGCATTTTCTGAAGCAAGCAAGAGGATTCCAACTAGGTGCCTGGAAACTGCAAAAGCAATTTCCAAAGCAGCAACTCCTGAATTATAGGAGTTGTATTCAGTGCACTGAAATACCTCAAAACCCTTAACTAAAGGCAGATTGAAAACTCTTGCCCATTCTGTTAAAATCGTAGAGTCAAAGGTCTGAAGAGGAGTCGATGTTCTTAGCTGTCTTATCAGCTGTTGAGTAACAAGAGATAGTCTTGGCTTATTACTTTATGCAAGTAGTTATTATAAGCTGTGACATTTGCCTGTTGGGGTCTGTGGTATATAACCTATGCCTGGTAAAGGTCAGACATCACAAATGGGAGCCTGATTGGAGATTTTGTAGCAGATGCATATTTTAGGTGTACTGCCCTTAGTCTTAGCCCTTATACTTAATTAGAAGCAGGTTGACTAACAGCCTGACAAATGAGCTGCTGTTCAGAAGTCACTTGGAATGTTACCTTTCCCAAGTGTCAGAATTTTGCTGAAGCAGGCTTTCCCTGTAGAGAAGTGATGTTATAAAAGCAGGTATACAAGCTGCAAATTCAGGATTTGGAAGGAGCTGGAATCAAGCAATCTACTTAACAGATGTTATAAAAATGGGACAAGTTGGATAACTTCAGACTCTCAAGAAAGGCATTCATTAAAGGTGCATGGTCAACTGCAGGTTCCCTTGACTGTGCCAAATATATATAGTGAACTATCACCAGAAAGGGTATTTATTTTGCTGGCAACAGTCTAAACACATGCTGCTGTTATTTGATAGCTTGAATGTAAAAGCCTTCCACTTCTGTCTCAACCATCTCTGTTTTTACAGTGGGTTGGTGGCCGCTACTCCCTGTGGTCTGCCATTGGTCTCTCCATTGCTCTGCATATTGGTAGGTATTCCTGTGATGTTACCACACCAAGGATTGCTGGGTTTGCTGCAGGAATGTAACTGTGAAGTGCATTAACAGTGGATTGTGACTCAGATTTGGGGCAAATACTACTTACCTGCCTACTCTGAGTGGTTGGATGTGGGTGCTAAAAAATGATCTGGAATGTAATGGAAATGTTGATATTTTAGTACTGCAAGTACAGTTTTGGAAATTACCCTGTACTTAGGGACAAATGGTCAAATTGTATTGCTTTAGTCACGCAGCCAAAAGTGCCTGATTTATGTAAAGCTGTGTCAGTGTTGAAAATCAGACCTTGCAGCTGACATTTCTAAACTTGAAGTAGGGTATTTAGTATCTGTAAGTATACATACACTAACACCAAAGTCCTGTCTCCAGTTCTGCATATGAGCTCTGTGTAGCATTGTTAACTATGACCTTCTGCTGTTAATTCCTTTTGTTTCCAGTACTTTGTCTAGGCTATAGGGCCTGATGATTACATTAGTTCCCTCATCACTGCTTTCAGATGTTTAAATCTGAAACTATGTCATTTATTTTTCTAGGCAAAAGCTAGAATTCCCTTAGACTGGAGTTAGAAGAATAACATTGGGTTTGGTGTTTTTGGAATTACATGAATAGGAGTTTTCATGTGTAGAAAAACCTATTACAAGAGCAAAATAAGCAAGTCAGGCACTTACTCTTTTGTCTGCAACAAACTGTTCATTGCTGCTGTCAGACAGATTTGGTGCTGGCTGCTGACATGCCAACCTATCTGCACTTCTTCCTCTTAGACCCTTCAACTCCCACAGCTGGCCTCTGACCATAGGCAGAGCTGCTGCTTTCAGTCCAAACACTTCACCTCCCATTTGCTATGTAAGAATCAGGATTTCTGCCTTTGTAGGAAAGGCTAGCCCTAGTGATACTATTCATTTGGGAAAGTGAGTGGAGGTTTAAATACCCTTACTACAAAGCAAAGAAAGCTCAGGTGAATTGTTAAGAGAGAACAGGGAAGGGAGGGGGTAGCCTTTTTCTTTGAGAAAATCTTATTAGAGCTGTTCCTCTTCACACCACTGTAGAAATCCCTGCTGTGCTAGCCTTGCCCTGTTTTTTGGGGCATGTGTCTCCCACTGGCTGTGATTAAGTGTTCAACCTTGCTAAAAACTGTGGCCTCAAAGCAGGCTCTGTATTAAAGGCCTCTGTTTTCCTTCTAGTTTCTCATTCTGCCTGAATGGGGATTTTAGACAAAGGCTTTTAATTATGTTTCTTGAAGTTGGACTTGCTCTGAAGTCTGGGCTTTAAACATAAGTGAATGTCTGGCTTATGGGATGCAAAATTCAGGAGTAGTCTAAGTGCAAGCTTAAACTCAATTAGTAGTTGGCAGCCTTGCCAAGGAGCTACTGGTTCAGGAATCAGAACTGTTTCACAGTTGTCTCTATATGAAAAATCAAGTTTGAGTTGTAAATACAAACCGACTTCTTTCCATTGTTAGGTTTTGACAACTTTGAGAGTCTGCTTGCAGGAGCCCACTGGATGGTGAGTGTGGGATGCCCATTTCAGATTTGTTCCTCTTTAAGAGCTGTTAGTAAGGAAACAGGAGGCAGGTTTCTAAAGTTCAGCTCCCCATGTCCTCCTTAATAATGTTAACATGACAGTTTGTGAGAAGCCCTCAGTGGATCAACACAACAATAAAAACCATGCAGGAGTTGGGAGGGATGGCAGTTGCTCTATCAGAAGTGTAACTTTGCTTTGTGTCACGCAGGATAATCACTTCCACACCGCTCCCCTGGAGAAGAACGTGCCTGTGCTGCTGGCCATGCTGGGGGTGTGGTACATCAACTGCTATGGCTGTGAGACCCATGCTCTGCTGCCCTATGACCAGTACATGCACCGCTTCGCTGCCTACTTCCAGCAGGTAGGGCTGGCACAGCACAGCTTCCAGCCCAGTGCAGATAAGAGTCTGCCCTGGTTCAGTGTCTCAGTGCGTGTCAGATAAAACTCACTCACCTAATTCATGTAAGCAACTGCGTCAAGAGACTGTTGCCAAGATCAGCTTAGAAAGACCTTTTCTTCATACCTGTTATCTTGATTCCATAAATTAAGCAGCTGTATCCCTCGTGGTTAGAAAATTTCTATAAACAAGCACTATTTATTGTAGCTGAAGTATGTATGGAAACTTGTACTGATACTGAGTGATCCTGCCCTTCCCTCCTTTAGGGTGATATGGAGTCTAATGGCAAATACATTACCAAGAAGGGCTCTCGTGTGGACTACAGCACTGGCCCTATTGTGTGGGGAGAGCCTGGCACCAATGGGCAGCATGCTTTCTACCAGCTCATTCACCAAGGTAAGCAAACTGTTCAATACCTTCTTCTGAAAGTCTGAATGGCTACAGAGCTGCAGGAGTCTGCAGAGTTTGCACTTGCTTACAGATTGGACCCTTATCTAACCTAGCATCACACTTCTGTGAGGTTTTTAATTAGTGATTTGTGAAGGCTACAAGATGCAGGTTTTAACTACAATAAGGAGGTCAGATAAAGCTGAAACTACTGAGCTGTATTGTTACTTCCCCCTGCTGCAAATAATAATAAAGCTCTGCTATAAAGCTTTAAAAATGACTGAGTCTGCAAGTAACTCTGAAAATGGGGGAGAAGTGAAGGTTTTTTAAGGCTTACCTGATGCAGGGTTATTTACCTGGCTTTTTTTCCAGGAACTCGCATGATTCCCTGTGACTTCCTGATCCCAGTGCAGACTCAGCACCCCATCAGGAATGGCTTGCATCACAAGGTAAGTTCTTTGTCAGGGCACCATATTTCTTGTGGCTCAAGACAGTGAAGCTTACTTGGTATTGCACTGTGTGATATTTCTAAATGTCCATTTGAAACCATACACAAAAGCTCTGTCAGCATTTACAAAAGATTTAAAAATACCTAGGTTATTATTGGAAATTATAAGTAATATGTAATGCCAGGGGTATGTTCATTCTTGAAGCAATTGCCGTGACAGCTCTTGAGGCAGCTCAGTGGTGTTTCCTATGGGCCTACTGAAGCTGGAAAGAGTTAAGCAATTAAGTATTTAAAATTTGTTGAAGAATTCTAAGGAATGTAGTTCTTGGAGAGTAGCAAGGAAAGTCTCAGACCTGATGTGATGCCATCTCTGAGGAAGCTTTCAAGTATTAAATTCTAGGACAAAACTTGAATGTAATGGTATGGCTTGGGTGATGGCATTCTACATGGATGTTTTTAACCTGTCCAGTTTTTAGTTTATCATCTGACTAAGGATTTTCAGTGAACTAAGAATTTTCTTAACTTCCAAAGGTGGAAATATATTCTGATTAACTATTTACTGTATACTTCACAAAAAACATCTTTTCTCACTGAATTTCAGTCTTGTCGTGATTTGAGATTACAAGTGCTATTTGAATTGTGTAATAGTAATTTTTCATCAAGTAAGACCAAATACAGGTGACAATTTAGTGTGACTTCACAAAAGAAGGGGAAAAAGTTTTCATTTGACTGTAAAAAACTTACTGTGCCTTCAGGTAGGGCAAAACCACAGATGAATTTGCAGGCTAACATTAGACAGGGAGCAATAAGTTAAAACCCTGAACTGGTTTTGGGATTGGTATATGGTAAGCTGTGGGGATTTTCCTGCATACAAATGAGTAAATACATCTTAGCTGGTTACCTTTGACTAGTCTTTGCACCTGGCTTTCCATGAGATAAAATCATAGATTACACTGGGTGAAAGGGCTGTGTGAAGTCCTGGCTCCTCTGGTGCCATTGAGAGACTTGCTACCAGCTTCAGCAGGAGCTGGATTCTGCAGAACTGTCCTGGTTGTCTTTGGACATGTACTTTAGAATAGTAATGAAGTCTCCTGGCACTCTGAGGTAAGAAGCAATAGCTAAAACTACTGCATATTTTACTGCCACAGTGTTAAAACTGACTTGTAAGACTAGACTAAGTCTTGGTATGTGTTCAAGCACCGTGTATCACTATTTCAGCTATGCAAATGGTAAGCTGTGTTTATTTCTACCTGCTAGATCCTTTTGGCCAACTTCCTTGCTCAGACGGAGGCCTTGATGAAAGGGAAGACGGCAGATGAGGCTCGCAAGGAGCTGCAGGCGGCCGGGCTGAGCGGAGAGGCTCTGGAGAAGCTCCTTCCCCACAAGGTACCTGGGCTCAGGAGGTGCCCTGGCAGTGAGGGCTCTGCTGGGGGCAGCTGGGATGGGGTGGCACTGCTGGGATCTTGGCAGGGCTCTTGGAAGAGGCTGTGAGCAGCACTTTGGCTCTGAAGCCCTGGAGGTGTTCCAAGAAACATGGGCTCTCTCAGCACTGCCCTGGGCTACTGGCTTTTGGGTTACTTCTTGTAGCCACAGTAGCCAGGAATGGTGCTTGGTGACACATTTTCCATTGTGTTTGTAGAAAAAGCATGGGACTAAGACAATTTTATGGTTGAAGGCCTTTAAAGCTTTCAGGACCGTGTATTTGCTGCTAGTGCAACTGGTCTAGTGTGGACTCTAAAGATAAAACCTGAAAGTTTCTGATGTAAGTTTTACAACATACTAGGTGACAATGTAACTCTTGTTTTGCAAGGTCTTTGAGGGAAATCGGCCAACCAATTCCATCATGTTTACAAAACTCAATCCCTTCACCCTGGGAGCCATAATTGGTAAGTAAATGCATTTCTCATCTGTGAATGCTAATGAAAACTTTCTGATCAAGTTTATTGATAAATCTTTCTGCTTATAGCCATGTATGAGCACAAGATATTTGTTCAAGGAGTTGTCTGGGACATTAACAGTTACGACCAGTGGGGGTAAGTTTCCTTGGTTTGTTTCTTGTATACTTCTTGACAGATTCTTGAATCTACCATGAGTTAGAGGAAAGACAATCAAAAGGGTTTTATACTTAGTACACTTGCTTATGGGATAGTTATAAATGAAAACAGATTTTCTGGGGATAGGATACCATGCCATAATGCATTATGCATTGGTTTGCCATGCAAAATTACTTGTAGATAACAGTTTTGCTTAGGGACCTCTGTTGAATTTAGAAAAATACTGAATGCAAAAAAGATGCAGTAGTGAGGAAGATAGTGAAGCAGACTGAACACATGCTCTGAGAATTAGGAAGGAAAAAGAATTTCTACCTCTAGATTAGTAGGCAGTTTGAGTGGCATCTGTTGAATAAAAGATTGATTACCTCTTAGTTTTCCTATGCTGGGGAGGCAGCATTCCTGGCAGAGGTCTGTGTATGCAGCAGCTCTTGGTTTCATGCAGGCTGCATCTGTGACTGAGGGCTATTCTGGAGTTCCATGTGTGCAGCAGCAGCTTGGAGGAGTCTGTGTCACTTAAAAATTTAATCAGGAGCTAATCACGTTTTTTAATCTGCAGTAATATGAACTGTGAACATACTGTATGTAGGCTTAGGTGGAGGTATTGGGAAAGAAGATTTTTCAGGTGCAGCCTGCCTGTGCTGTGAAGGGTTGTTTTGAAGAGCACATTTGCTCTACAGCTATAGAATATCAGTTTACACTAAGCTGCCTTAGGTTTTGTATGTGTTATTTGGTGCTGTGCTACCACAGCATGTTCTATAACTAAATACTGTAGCAGAACCTAAAAACAGAAGACTGTCTAATACTGATGTCTGCTATGAACTCTGAAATCAGGAGTGTGGTAGGAGTAAGTACAGCTTTTACTGCCACACATGGAATTCCAGAATGGCATCCAAAACTGCAATGTGGGGATGCTGTAGAACCAGCCTTGTTTCTTGCAGCTGTTGGAATATTTGAGGTTCTCGGGCACTGAGGCTGTAACTTCTGGGTAGGTGCTTCTTTCAGGCTGCAGCTCAGCTGATCATTGTTTGGGTGACACAAATCAGTATTGTGAGCACTGTCACATTCAATAGTGAACAGGAGCCAGCTGAACGCATTCTGCACTGGGGCAGGCTGCTTAACACAAGTGAATACTGAGGTGAAAAGACTGCTTAACTTTTAAAATAAAATGTTCACTTAGACATCCTGTAATTTGAGCTGTCTGCTCAGCTAAGGGGCTGTGAGAACTCAAATTTTTCATGAATAGCACTGAGTTGAATACTTCAGCATTAATTTTTGAGGGGAAAACATTATAGTGTTCACTGGGAAATTACTTTTTACTGGCAACTATTTTTAATATCAATGGCTTTAGTAAATACTGTAAGTTGCTAACACTAATATTGCTTTTTTTTTTTTCTTTTCCTGCTTTTATAAATACAGAGTTGAGCTTGGAAAACAACTTGCCAAGAAAATTGAGCCTGAACTGGAGTCAGATGCTCCAGTGACATCTCATGATAGCTCAACAAATGGGCTCATCAATTTCATCAAAAAACACAGAGCTTGAAATTAAATACTTGGAGGACGTCGACAATCTCACCACCGAGTACCCAAATCTGTTGTAGTTGTGCTTTTTTTAGCCACTTTTAACAAAACCAGCACTTTACAGATGTAGCTCTCTTCACTTGTTGCAGTTAATCTCGTTGCGTCAAGTGTTACAAATGAAACTAGTTTTGTGAAACCCTGAGATTGTATAGTTGCTTTCTGTTTCTGTGGCTGTTAATCTGTAAAGTGCAGCTGGTATATTCCTCAATTCTTATCCCATAACCTCCTTAAAGATGGTCACCTACTGATACTAGAAAATAAAAAGTATGATGGATGAGTAAAACTTCTTCACTCTATCTTTAAAGTGCAGCCCTAGTAACACTTGCCTCACTCACTGTGTAAAGTCCTCTGAAGCCAAGTAAGGTGATGTTTGTCTTTTTGGACTGGTTCTGCTGTAAGCTGGAAACTAGAATATGTTTAAAGAATCAGACTTACAGCTGTAGGTTGTTCAGTTACATTTCATCCCTTTTGAGCAAGGTACAGACTTTTTTTCCCTGCAGTGCTACTGTGAAAATGCAAGTTTACTGATGTTTGGTTAAAGATTTCCTGTTTTGTCCGTAAGCTATGTGGACAGCTATCCAAAAAAGAAGAAAGTTCCTGAAGAGACAGTGATAACTTTTCCAAACAGTTTTCCAGAGTTTGTGAAGCAAAAGCTTGGGATCACTTGGAGAATATGTTTTTGGTATCCTCCAGGGGCAGTTTCTCACTGTTTAATCAGCATCACTGTCTGACAACAACAATGAAAAAAAGAGAAACCTGCTTGTCAATAAGTTGTTTATCCTCTTTTGTTCTCTACTACTGTTAACCTCTTTGGTAGCAATCTGGCATGCTCCGGCTATTGTTCTGTAACACCTTTAATAAAGGTAAGACACAAGCATTGAAAGGAAGCTTTGGTTCTCATACCCCCAACGCTGCCTATACCGTGTGAGCTGGGACCCCTTAGTGCCCATCTTTGCTTTGCTATGCAGCTTCCCTGGCAGGGCTGGGTGCTGCACCTCCCTGCTCTGGCACCTCTGCGGTGCTTCACCATCTGCCTGCAGGCCTTAAGATCGGACCGCTGCGCACTATTTCCATATGAAGCATGGTCGCGAGAAAGAGAACCCGCTAGAGGGAAGCCTCCTGTTCTCCCAGGCGGCTGTAACCCTCCGGTGCCGCCGTGCTCGGGTGCTCGGCGCCGCTCGCTGCTCTCCCGCCGTATCCCTGAGGGNGCTGCGGGACTGCGGGTAAACGCAGCATCAAAGCGGTAAAGGGGCTTCAAAAAGAGCCAGTTTTCCCTGCATTTCCCTCCTCCCTGAGGAGGCCTCAAGTAATGTGCAAGGAAGGATTTGTGGCTGCATTTTGAAGATGAGATGGTATAAAACCCACATATGGCCCAGGAACCTGCTGTCAGCGACAGGAACTTTTTATGGCCTTTGAGTCTTGTGCTGTTCCTTACAGGGACTCAGCAGCGTTTTGTACACTGTGCCCTGACACATGTCCTGTGGGGTAACACAGACACTTTATGACTCAGTTTCTTGAGCTCCACTGAAGTGATTTAAATCCTTCTGTTTAGTATCAAGCTGCTGCATTCCTGCATAAATAAAAGCAATTTCTGCATAAATTGTGCTCTGGTAATGAGAAATTCCAACCCATTCAAGTATATCTGGGAAGTTTTTATGGGTATGGCTGAGGTCTGGGAAAGCTGTGTTATCATATACAAGAGAGAATGGAAGGCAATGATATGCCCAAAGTAAGCAGAAACTTGTCATGCCCCTACACTGGCACACAATCCCTAATCCTCAAGCCCATCCATTACCTACAAGACCTGCTCCTTGTGAAAGCCTCTGAGGAAATACTGTGTGGAGATGCTTCAGTCAATGAAAGTTGATGATATGTTTTATGCTTGCAATGTTAATTTGACTAATCATAATATCTCAATGTCAAAATTCATCTATGAATGTATTTTAGGAGTTCTTGAGAAGGTAATTACTGTATTCATGGGAAAAATGTAATACTTAGCAAAAATTATGCTAAATTCATACTGTATTCCCACTGGATATGTACTTAATATAGATTGTGTGGGTTTGAGTTTAATGGAGGAATATGTTTGTATAGCAGTTGATCTAAAAAGATTGTTTTAAAAGAGCTATGCCTGTGAAGGTGTCTTCCAGTCCTTTTGTTTAAAGAGGATTTGGCAACAATAATCAATGAGTGATCCCTTTTGGCCAAGTCACACCGATTGATCTGCTGGGACTGTTCTAATTTCCAGACTATCCTGTGCTACATGCAGAGTTCCTGCAGACTTCATGAGCTTAGGCTGAAACCTTAAAGGAGGATAAAATAAATAAAATTCCAAGTTTTATTTATCTTATATATATAGTTCCCAAACTATAGTAAGAACTTCAGTTGAACCTGTTGCTGTTATGGAAGAATAAAGAGCACTTACTAATGCTGCAGTGCTCAGGTCACAAGTCTGTATGGCTCAGTCAAGTAAAAAGATGGCTTTGCCTCATTTGTTCTTTACCTATTTCAGGTATAGTGTTCATGTTTAGATGCTCTTGAAATTATTCTGCTTTGCCAATTCCTGCTGGGTTTTTTTTTTCTTTTTTTTTTTTGACTTCCAGAGTGAATGGTTAAACAGCTTGGATTATTAATGAAAATTCAGCAGAGAAGAGCTTGCTTTTGTCTTCTAGGTCAAACTCAGTCAAACTTTAATCCTAGTAACTGAACTGTTCTACCCTCTCTGAAAGAAAACTTTTTATTAGTTTTGTGGCACAAGGATTGTCAAAAAAGATCAGATAAAAAGTAGCCCTAAAGTGAAACATTTCCAGAGGGCTGGTAATGTCCAGATAACTTTTTACGTCCTCAATTTTTCTTTTGTGTTCCTTCTTAGATGGATTGTTCTGAGGGAAGAAAATTATAAAATTCTTACTCTGTTAAAACAAGATTTCCCAAACATTCTGGATGTACTTGAAATTTCAAAAAGTATATTCACAAAAGAATTTGTACTATGTTGTCATAGTCAGTCCCTGGATTTTACTTGATGGTGCTTTCATAAGTAGACACTTTCAGGATTTCTTGAAATGGTTTTTTTCATATTTACGTGGTCTTCAAGGCAATATTTTGGGCTCAGACCTGTGGATCAGTAAGTGCAATGTGGAGAGGGCACTCTCACTGTGGCTGTCTGTGCTGAACAGGGCTATCCCTGCCTAGGGGAATGGATAATCCTGGCAGGGTCTGGAAGCTGGCTGTGTGTAGGATGCAGCTGAGGGAAAAGCTGGAGGACAAGGAGCTGGCCTGCAACCCTGTATCTGGAACACTCTCAAGTATGTTGTAATTCCTAGAAAGGCTGAGCTCTGCCTTTCATCATCAGCAACAGCCACAAGAGACAAGATCTGCTCGAACTCTCCCTCACACAGGGTAAAAGCAGAGCATGTTGTTTGTTGTTCTGAGTGCCAGTGAACTATGAAAAAAAGTTAAATCAATCTGGAGTAGTAATTTTTTGTTGAATATTTCTGTGTGGCTTTGGACTTATTAAAAACACCAGTTTTGTCATTCTAAGTCAGTAAAGTGGGTGACCAATGAGTTTGGCAAGTTCAGGCATTGGCTCTGATTTTCATAAAGTTTTCAATTTACAGTTGATTTAAATTTATTTGGAAACTTCTGGATTAACTAAAGGGCTTTGCTGTGCTAGCAGAGCTGCTCATTTTAGAACTGTTGCTCTAGGCTTTTCAGGACATGCAATACCCTTTTGTTTTCAGTTATCTTGACAAACCTATTCAGTTTTATTGTGGTCTTGATACTCTATCTAATAGGTTGTTTGTTTGGGGTTCCCCCCCCCCCCCCCNGGTCCCCCCCCCCCCCGCCGCTTCACTCTCCAAAACCCATTCTAGGCATCAACACAAGAAAAGAGCAGTTGGCATAGCTCTGTGGCTAGGTAGTCTGTACTTTAGCGGCAATGTTTCCTGAGCTGCTTGAGAAAATCAGTATTCCAAGAGCCAGTACAGGGCATCAGGACAGAACAAGAGGGGCCAACACTTGACTCCCTTGCTACAGGAGAGGAGGAAATGGCCTCCAGTTGCACCAGGGAAGATTCCAATTGGATACCAGGAAAAATTTCTTCATTGAAAGAATTATCAAGAATTGGAAGAGGTTGCTCAGAGAAGATACAAAATCACTGTCCCTAGAAGTGTTAAAACACAGATGGACATGGTGTCGTGGTGGGCCTGGCAGTGTTAGGTTAATGGTTGGGCTTGATGATCTTAAAGGTCTTTTTCAATCTTAGTCATTCTCTGATCATCTAGAGCCTCACTGGAGTTCTCAATAAATAATTATTAGTGTTGATCTTTGATGGACTTTCAAACATGAATTACGTAATTCTGAGCTGGGTGAGTGTGCTGGTTTTGCAATAATTGACTTTTGATGAAGGGGGAAAAATCAGCCACAGAAGAGATAATGTTCTACTCACCGTGAATGATAATGGTCTATTGCCTAAGTCATGTTCAGTTCTCAGCTCATACACCTGCCACGTGTAACCACAGTGGATTTAAGGATGACAGAGAAGTGAAATTAAAATGAGTACAGAGACTTCACCCACTCTAATGTCAGAGCTGTGAGCATGGTATAAGGACTGCTGTCCATATGTACAGCTTGGGTCAGATCCTGCCTAGTTATATTTCAACTGGATTGAAACTTTACTGGGGAGACTTACTGTCTTTGAATCCATACCTAGGATTTCATGAACCTGTGAAAATGTCTTGCTGACTTCAGTAGACAGTGGGCTGTGCCTCAGATTATTAACTGCAGTCATGAGGAGTTTGGGGTGACCTGGATTATGCGGCAAAGATATTTTAGGCTATCTCAACCTGGTTATAGATCTATCTCCCCACAGAATAAGAGTTAAAAACAGGAATCTGCAGGAAGAGGCAGATGCACATGCAAGGAACTTACAGTGTAGCTTATAGGGTCTTCCTAATCTGGCCTCATAACTCTTTTCAGAGGTGAGCAGTATTCAATAATAAAAAGCATCAATTTTGTTTGAAATATGTACCCTTGGAGCTAAATTAAAGGTCTAGAAGATAAGTGATGCTATAACTGTTTGATGTAAAAGTGATCCTGTAGTAATGCTTTTCCTTGCTGAAATAATTTTGCTGTTAAATGAGTTTAAGATGGAACAAAAATAATATGGTGGTGTCCTTAATTATTTTAATAAGAAAAAAGCATACATAGATATTTAAAATAGATATATGGGGTTTATAAAAGTATATAAAAATACATTAAAGTTTTCTCTTTTAAAGCCTTGGAGATCTTCCTTGTGGGAGATACTGACATTCCCTTCATATTGGGTGGATTTACGGCAAGGAAAGCTGAAGAAAACTTAAAAGTGTCCGGTTTTATTTAAAACCTTGGTGGTCTTTAACGGCTGCCCCACAGTTCCAGCCTGGTACAAACTTAAACAGAGGTCTTTGTTGCTCTTGAATGTGACATAATCCTTTCATCTGGCACGCTGAATGAAGTATGCACATGGCTTTTTTGCTACCCCTGCTGGGCTGCCTTGTTACACCTTCAGAGCAAACCACCCCCAGTAAAAAAAGCTTGGGCTCTGTCATCCACCCTAATGCCAATAAACAACAGATAACTACGGCATCTTTTGGCTTTAAAATGCTGCCCCTCACTAAACTTGTGTGTTGAGGAAGGAAATGGCTCCCCTCATCATTGTTTCTTGCAGATACAGGGTACATTTTTTTGTTGTTTGCATGTTTGCTAATTTGAAGCTCTTTGAAGAATCCTACAAGGGAGATCAAAGACAAAAGATTAGAACGTTTTTAATAAAGTGAAGAAGGATCAGGTTAGATCAAAGGGACAAGCTGACAGGAAATAAGTAGGTGCCGTTGTTGGCTGACACTTGCATGCTGTAGGGTGATTTCTGTGTTAATGTGAGGTCAGAAGGAGGATTGCTTTACATCTTATTGTCTCCAGACTTTGCTGACTGGGTGTGTCTTTGTACTTCACTTTAATCTCAAAACTTAAAACCCATAAAGTCACAGTTTGGCTCAGCCACATGATTTTTCTAGTTATTTAACTTTGATTTTGAAATAAAAATAAAATTTGGAATGCACCAGCAGGGTTTGGAGGTAATTAATTGGCCTGCAAGGGGATTCAGCTACAGGAATATTCATTATCAGAGGCACTGGGCCTCAATCACCCCCACTGTCATTCTGCTGACTTTAAGGGAATTAAGTCTTCCCTCACTGTGGCAAGAGGAAATGTATTTTCTTTATATACACACCAAAGCCTTGCAAGCTCACAGGCTGTAGATAAACTAGTACAATAAATTAATACAGCCCCTTCAGTTTATAATGCAGCTTTATTAGTATAGACCTGCTAACTGGGCAGAGTTTATTTCTCTGAGACTGAAGTTGCAGCACTAATTGGAATGGGCTCACTGGCCTCCTTGTGAACTTCAGTGTCTAGGTTGTGGTGGGTGCAGGATTGGCTTTGGCAGCTTGGTATCTGTGCATCAGGAAGTAAGGTGCCTCACAAAATACCCTTTTCCTCTAACAGTAAATCACCTTCCTGCCTGATGTAGCTAGGAGCTAATTTGAGGGCAGCCACAGGAAACTAAGCAGATTTCTTTACTGTATGACCCATGGGTGATTTCGTAGTTCTACAAAGCTTGATCTCATCATGTGTCTTCACAGGTGAAGAAAACAAACAAGAACTCAAGAGGTTTCTGTGTCTTTCTGATCATGAAACCTCCTCTGAAATGTTTCCAGGCAAAGCTGCAGGACTGGGGCCACAGAAACAATCTTGTTTTGCTCCACAAAGGCTGGAAGCACTGGTTTTCTGCTCCACTCAACCACACGTGCAGTTGTTCCTCCAGCACTGAGGGTTCTGCTGCTCCAGTGAAGAAGGGACATCAGTGGTCAAGTACCTTGTTGGGCATGGTGCAAGCAGTAACTGCCTGGTTTCAATCCAGTCATGTTAAATCAAATTAGCAGGGTTTGGCCTAAACAGAAAGAGCTGTGCTCAGCCCCTTGTTTAGTATTATGATACAAATAATAATCATACTTGATTAGATAAACAGTTTTTTTTGTATTTTGGTGAAGATTCAGTTTTAGGGCACATGATGACCCTGGGGGTGCAGTGCCATTAAGCCAACAGTAGAGAATGACATGGGAAGGAAATCACATGGTTTGCTTTTGAACATTGTCTCATTTTTTGTGTTCCATGGAGCTTACTGGGTTGCCTGGCTCTTAGTTATTGTGCTTGATAAATCTAATTAAAACTGCTTTTAAGTCAGAAACGTGCAGCATTCAGAGAGAAAAAAGACTGAAGGCTCCTCAAATAGCTCAAGTGCTTCTGTGTGCCCCTTGTAACAGCCATGTCCATCTACCTCTGCACCCAGACCTGACCTCTCCCCTTAGTCCCTAGTGAGTCCCTTGCTAGACTTGGCTTCGCTGGGAAATATGCTCTGATGTGCTTCTTTAAGCTTCTGGATTTAGATGTGGCAGGTCATTCTTTTTGAGATTTATCTGTCCAGTTAAAACACTGGAATTTTGCCTAATTTTAGGCACTGCATGAAGCTTTTCTTTTGCAATAAAATACAGTTGCAGGAAAAAGACATTGCAAAAAGGAGTAGTGCTTGAATAGCAGAAAGCTAGGGATCTTTGGGATCTCGGGAGTGGACAGAAATCCCTGAAGTTGTGAGGGATTCTAATGAGTCCATCTGAACATAAGCTTCTGGAATACAGAAGTGCAGGAAAAACAGGCCATCCCCAAATCAGAATAATCTGGAGTTGTAATTTGATTCAGTTACATTTGTGCAGTCTTTTAATATATATACACAGCACCATAACCCTACAGGCATTGCAGGAGATTGATAGGATTGGAATGTAGCAGAAATTCAAGGTACTCAAAGCAGTCTAACAGTATAAAAGGAAATGGAAGAAAAAGTGTCTCTTTTAATGGAATTTGCAGAATGAAGATCAACAATTCAGGGAGAGGTGCAAAGCGGGGAATAAGGATGTTGACAAAGTGTTATGGTAACAGAAAATTCAGAGACAAAATGCAGAATTCCCTGAGGGAATCATAAATCAGCTTCAGTCTACAAGGTATGTTGGTTCCTAAATCAGCAGGAGTCTGGTACCTAAATAGCTTTGCAGTCCAGTCTCAGATGCTTCTCTTTGGACTTTTCTCTTTGCTTTAGGTTTCATGTGGTTTTAAATTTAACAAGGCACTCGTTCCTTTTGAACCAAAGCATGTTAATAGGGTCCTTAATATATTTATAAAGCAAAGAGTCTTGAAGGGTAGCTTGGTATTTTTCAGAGTTCAGAAATGCTAATTGTTCTAATAAAGTAGGAAACATTAAGAAAAGGTTGAAAAATGACAGGGAGTGTCAACCTGAGACTGAGTAACTTTGGAAGATTAAATTTATCCCATAGTTGAACTTTTAATGTGTCTCTCTGTGGTTCCTTGGATGTGTGGCTGCAGTGGTAGGGCGCCCAGAACAAGTGAGCATGATCCGAACTCGGGAGCAGAGGCGCAGAGAGCAGCCCGTGTCCACCAGGGGGTAATGCTGGGTGCGGAACGGGCTCCCTCCCGCTCCGGGGCTTGCGCGCTCCCTGCTGCCGGGGAATTGCCAACAGCAATTTACTGCCATCTCCGAGCCGAGATCTACTGCCTTTTCAAGGAAAGCAGCCTTGGTAAACGTGGAGCTGGCGGCAGTGCACCAAAGCCTTGTACAGATGTCCCTCATGCAGTGGTACACATCTGTAATTTCTCTGTGCAAATTTTGGGACGGTTTCTAAAATTGTTGGCCGTTAACTCTACAGTAGCTGTGTTCAGCACCTGTTATCTCTATTTTTGAAATCTTTCTCACAGTAAGTTATATTCTAAATAATACACAGAACTGAACGGATAGCTGGGAGACAAAGTGCTGTCACTGATGTCAGTGTGAAGGAAAATTTACTTGAAGTGATTTGTGGGGGGGGGAAAATGCTGAGAGACATTTGAACTTAACTCAGTATAGCAATCTGTATGCTGAAGCCTTTGTTTAGTAGTAGATGCCGATGTGCTGGACTTCCACAATGTCAGGCTGGAAATTAACCTGAACTGAAAAGGGAATTTGGGGAAGGAGAGTGTGATTATTGTCTAGAATTTGGAGAAAATTATCTAAGAAAAATTTTCTTGGGTCTCCTGAATGTAGAAATCAGCTACATTTCTATTCTTTTTCATGAAGACAGAGTTACCAGCAGCAAAGTATTTTGTGGCTCAACTGTTGGGTTTTCAAGATTAACTGCATAATTACTCCTTCCTGCAAAGTCTAGGGATGCCCACTGGAAAACTCCTGCTTCTGCCTTGAAACACAGAGCAGTTTCATCTGACTTTTCACTGGTGAGTCTATGAAACAAGCCCATGTGTAGTGGGACCATAGACAGAGACGGGCTCTGCCACAGTTCTGTGGTCTGGAGGGGCTGCAACCTTACATTGGAGTAGAAAGTAAAAATTCTGGGATTTTTTAAACAGAACTTCAGAAGATTCTGAAAAATGTGTTTGAGAATACCACCCTGAAAAACAATTCTAATTTTGAACTCTATAAATCTTTTAAAATGCAGAAGAAAATGCAGCTTTCAGCTGACAAGTGTTAAGGTTCAGTGATGTGTTCTGGGTCCTGTGACAGGCTTTGCTCAGGCAGTTCTGTGTTCATGTGTAGATTGACTTGAGAGGGACAGAGGGAGATATTGGCCACATGTACTGGGGAAATGGGGAGGCAACTTCCACGCCCGATGTCGGGGAAGTGCGGGTGGCACTGGGAGCCTTGCGGCAGAGGCCCGCTGTTTGTTCGAAGCTGGGCAGCGTGCGGGGCTGCTGGGGAAGGAAGCGCGGCTGGCAGGTCCTGGCTGCTGCCGGGGAAGGGAGCGCGGCTGGCAGGCCCTGGCTGCTGCCGGGGGAGGGAGCGCGGCTGGCAGGTCCTGGCTGCTGCCGGGGAAGGGAGCGCGGCTGGCAGGCCCTGGCTGCTGCCGTGGAAGGGAGCGCGGTTCGCAGGCCCTCGCTGCAGGGTCTGCCGTGAGACAAACAGCCCAGGGCTGAGCCCCGAGCGCAGCCACGGATCGTTCTGCCTGGCAGCGCCAAACAGCCTCTTGTCACACCCACACCGAGGTCATGAGAAGTCTGTAAGGCTAACACAGTCCCCGGTAAGGAGCAGAATTGCACGCCAGAGGTGGGGAGAACCATTCAGCCGTTGCGTTGTGGGGGAATTGGCTGTATTTTATTTTTCCCCCTTCCGCAGTCTGAACTCAGTCTGGAGTCAAGCTGTGAGATTGCTACTTTCATCATCTTGCCTTTTCTCTCTTAATCAGGTGTTTATCTCCCTTCAAGTGTCGACATAGTTCAAAGTACACTTAAGCCCCAGCATTAACTCTAGACTCAAAACAGACCAGTAATGTCACTGGTATAAATGAAAGCTTACAAGAACAATAGATGCCACTATTTTAGTGCTGACAATAGAGATTACTTATGTCCTTTTAGAAGCAAATTTTGTATTTGTGCAGTGCACTTTGTTTTTCCCAATTAGAGTTCAGGCGGTGCTGTGTAACTTAATCTAATTTTGCTAAGCCTGTCATTGTAGAAAGAAACCAACATCGACAACACTAAAATTTGGTTTTAATGTTCTAGATCCTGCAATTTTACCCACAGAGATGGCACTTTTGGTTGGTGTAGAGCCCACTAGTTTAAATGCATTTCTTTGTGTGCATAATGACTTGATTGGGCAAATCATTGCACTGGTCAAGGGCACCTGTACTTGCCAGGATTCACTTGGAGTAGGGAATATGTCTGTTAGAGCCTGCTAGGTTCCCAACATACCTTGCCCTGCCCAACTGTATTTTGACTCTGAGCAAAATATAGTTCATCTCCCTGTGGGAGATTTTTTTTCCTTAAAAAAAATCATGTTATATACTTTTTTTTTAACTTATCTGTACTTACTTAGATTTTTAACTATCTGTATTTGATGTAATTCTCATTTGTTGCTTTAAACTTATCTCTGATACCTTATGCTTGTGTGACTGGAGAAAAAACCCAATTCTCTTAACAAATCAGAATTTTATTTTGGCACTATTAAGCTTCTCCCTCAAAAGTAAAATATTAACATTAGGTGGAATGAGGCACATCACCTAATATGTTAATTATGGAGACAGATAATAATTAACTTTATTAAAATATCTTGAGACTGATCCAGGATTATAGAAAACAAATTGTATTTTTGCTTATATTTTGTTATTTTAAAAAGTGTAAATGCCTTGTGGATGAGATTTGAAAAATAGGTACAAAAATCTCAATTTTGTAAGGAGTATGTTCACTCTTTGTATACAACTCTGACAAAATGTAGGATTTAACTCTAGGGTAAACTTGCAGAAATATTTTAATAGGTCTCTCTAGAAAATATTAATTGAAAACTTAATCTTTTCAATTTAGAAAAAAAGATTGGAGTTTTTCTAGTTAAAAAAAATCAGCAAGACAATTCTTACCTAAACCTGTGTTTTAAAGACTTTGGATCTATTATCTGTTGCTTGTACCAGAAAAGACATAGAAGAATATTCAAAACACAGTAAAGCCCCAAAGTTATGGTGCAAGTATTTGCTTGGGGAGACTGGAAATATTGAAGCAAGGAGTGCATATTCTACAAATGAGCAGGGCATTTCTCTTCATTGTTCACCTGGCATTAAATCCTCTGGGATCAAGAGGCCACAAGCCCCTCTGAGATGTGCAGGACACAAAGCTGACTTTGGCCCCTGCCACAGGGAACTCTGCCTGCCCTGGCCTGCCTGCTGCGATGCTGGGGGCACACTGAGGACGTGTCTCTGAGCTGTCACTGACTTGCTGTCACACTGCTGCTGACCCAGGCTGCCCATGGGCCTGGGTAGGAGTCACTTTCTGTCACACAGCCAGAATGGAGAAGCATACATTTGTAGGAATATTGCAGTTTTAGAAGGCATTTCCTCAACACACTGTATTTTTTGCTTCTCCTAAGTTTTGGCTGTCATTGATTAGGGAGTCTGTGGTCATTGAGGAGCAAAAACTCCAAAACCAGCAGCAATCTGTGGCAGGTCTCATCTGGAGGAAAGGAGCAGTTCCGAAGGATGGTGTCTCACCCCAAAGAGTTGCTTACAAGTTCCACTTTGGGCTTTTTTGTGGCATGACAGGGAACTTGTTTAAGCCTCTTCTTTAAACCTACAGGTGTTATCATCCTGGCTTCTAAAGGAAAACTGGTGATTTTTACTGGGGAGTCCAGTGTCTTATTTGCCCATTTTGAAAGGATATAATGATACCAACACTGACACTTTTTGCATTGAAAGGTAGAGCACTCTCTGTGTGTACTGTGGAACAAAAGATTTGTTACTTTTTCCCATCCCTAATTAATTGATAGATAAATCACATATTCTCTTGTACTCCATATTTCCTTTTGTAAAATGTTGTCTTTATAGGTACATGTAATGTTTGTTCAGCCTGCAGAAGACAGATGAGAGAGAACTGACCATGAGACACTGAATGCTTTGGACAGTTGCTCTGTATGGTTGCATTGATAGAAAAGGAGAGATCATCTTGGCACGTGCTGATTTGCTTTTAAATAGTAGTAGATTTTTCTTAAAAAGCAGTGGGCATGTGATGTTCAATTGGAATTGAACTAAAGCAAACACAGGCTTTCTCCTTTGACAAGCTTACAGTTCAATAGGGTAAATTACCCAGTACTGAGCTCCCTGTATGATTAGATGGTTATGGGATCCAACCTAATTAGTTTAAAGCTGGCTTGGGTATCTCTGCACAACATGGCTGTTATTTCTGTGCTGCTGTGCAGACTTAGTCTAAATTCTTCATTTAAAGTCAAAGCAGCTCTTTCTGTTGGTTGAATAAGCTTTGCATCAGGCTGAAAACACGTCAAGAGTACAGTACAGAAAACAGAGCCTGGCAGCGTGGTCAAGGCCTGGCATGTTTATGGGCATGCAGGGCTGTGGGGAGGGGGCCAGGAATGCAGGCACAGGGTGGTATGAAGGGGGACAGCAGGCTCAGGGGCCAGACCAGGGGTGCAGTGAAGGGGTCTTGTGTGTAATGGAAAAGCACAGCAAGGAGAGGGGGAGAAGTCAGAGCACCAGAGAGATGAGGGAAGACTTCTGAGGAGTTTTGCCAGTGCTGGGAGAGGCTTGGATTTTGTCTGGAGAAAGCCAGAGCAGCACCCGGTGGAAAAGGGCTTAGCCAGCGCCTCTGGGAGAGGTGGGTGAGCAAAGGCAGGGCTGTCAGCTGCCAAAAATGGCATGGAAGGAGCAGCCAGGGGAGGGAGCAGCTTGGGGGAGTCAACAGCACAACCAATCTAATGGTAAATATTCAAGTCGTCTTCCCCAGTGCATGAAGTGATTTGCTGCAGCCGACACCGTCTTTAAAGAACCCCACCCTGACAGCAGTGGGGGAGCAGCAGGTGAGCCCCAGGGCTGGAACAGACAGTTGCTCCTCAGACTGGTGCAGACATGACCACACTAAGGAGCGATACGCTTCTGAAAAAAAAAATCTGAAAAAGCATAGCAAGCATATTTTAGGGCAGGATGGAATGTTTGCTCAATTAACTAGTCAAAACAGGATTTCTTTATGTTCCTCACAGCACTGCAAAGGGAACTCCCTTTATGAGAATTAAGTTCTTTGCCTGTATATTTATTACCCAACAAATACCATCTTCAGAAGTTTCACTAGTGTTAGCTGATCACACTCCCTGTAGTGGATTAAAGAAACTGTTTTGTCCTGACCTGACTGGATACAGAAGCAATAGGGTCAAAATCAGACAGCTTACTCAAAACCTGAAGGATCACAGTGATTGTCACAATTCTGGTCATGCAAGCAGGACCATTAGTTCAGCAGAAATTGTGTTTTCATCAAGCCTTGCCTACTGCCACCATGTGTTTGGGGTTTTTTAAAATTCTAGAATGGTCTTCAGAACACCCATTCGCACTCATCTCACACTCATCTACAAACTGCAGGTTGCAAAACACACCCTATAACTGACTTCAAACTGTTAATCTTATATAAAAGATCAAAAGCAGTGAACTGCCATGTCCCAGTAAAAGGGATCAGGAGTGAGAGCTTCATTCTGTTAGATCCTTACATTAACATGAAACTTGTTAAGTGACATTTCCAGATTAACTGGAAAGCAAACTATGCACTACAGTGTACAAAACAATTATTGTCCTGTCCCTCAGCAGTATGATCAAATTTAAAAGTTTTGCTTAACCCTGTGCATCAAAGGTGTATAATACCATAAAGAGCATTAATATCCTGACTCTACAAAATGTTTGCTGCTTCAGGGAAAAGGCATCAATTTTCCTTCTTCCACCACAAGTCCTAAGAGATTGTGTGTAAAAAAAAGACAAATAGATTCAGTTTCCTAGCTTATTTTGGACAACAGGAGTACAGCACAGATATGATGCAAAAACCACATTCTCCTTAACATTAAAAGACCACATTTAAATCAGAGAAGACTAAACTAAGCAGACCAGCCTCCCTCAGCCTCACACCTGCTCTCTTGTATTGAGACTTGACATTGCCTCATAACTCTGAACCTTCTATCCTTTTTTAAATTTCTTGCTTGAATTAAGCAGAAATATGGTATTTTTTCCAAGGTTTATACCAACAGAATATGCAGCCGGAATATGTCATCTCTGCTTTAGCCAGGGTTCCCACTTTGTAACCTGATTCATGGGATGCTGTTTCCCCTGCAAACCACCCTATCAAGGAGGGAGTTGTTGCCTGCAGTTTTCAGGTCAAAGGCACAGACTTACATCTGACTACCTACAGTGCACACAGCCCTCTATCAAGCAACTGGTTTATCTTGGAGCCCTGCTCTTATTTCTATTTGCCATTCTCAAATGGATGTGTCATCTGTGGATTTAATATCCAAACAGTTTGCATTTTTTCCAGTTTATAGGTAAAGATAATAAAGATAGGTACTTCTCTCTCTCAGCATACTGTCAAGAGCCATTAAAAATACAGCTAATTAATGATGAGTCTCCATTGACCATTGTGTTTGTGGAGCCATTGCTGAAGTAGTTAAAAGGATTGAAGGGTTGAACTCCAGCCAGGTTGGTTGCAGTTACTGGTGTTGGCTGTTACTGCTGCAGCTGCACCATTGCTGTTTGCTTCTTGCTGGTGAGAAGAGCTTCCTGCTTGTTCCCAGCTGTGTTATCAAACTGTTTCTTCTTGGGATAAGAGCTTTGGCTCTAGCCCTCACTCAGACAGTAGTATGAGAGGAAGGACCTGCTCTGTGTGATGCTGACCCATCTCTATGGCCTCTCAACTGGATTAAGGCCAAGAGAACCAGTCTGTAGCATTGGCTCCCATCCATGAATCGGTACAGAGGTAGAGCTTTGGCCACTTCTCTCTCTCAGCAATGGCCAGGGCCAGCATGTGCTGTGCCTGCCTTGGCCCTGTGAGACACAGCCACTTCTGCTTGGTGCTGGGACAGCTGGGATCAACTACTTCACTGCTGATTCCTGAGCACTGGCAAGGGACCACTGTGGTCCTTTGGCTCTTCTCAGGGTCCATAACAGGCCTGTGAAATGTTTTCCCCAGCCAGGTGGCTCAGGCTGTGCTGTCAGTGTGTATCAGCACATTGCTGAAGACATGAATCTCCTCGATGTCCAGGAAGAGCTGTAGACTGATGTTTGCACAGCAATGTGCATCTGCTTGTTGATCACCTTTAATGTACAAGAGACTTCAAGAGAGTAAACACTGGCTTCCTCCAGAGAGGTCTGTGCCACAAAATGCAGCTCTAGGCTGCATAACTGAGGGCACTTACTCTGGACACTTCACTGACTTCTGAAGAGAAGAGCAGTATCAGGTGCAGGGTCAGGGCTGGGAAGCCCTAGGGACCCTGGCCTTTAGGGGCCTGTGGTCTCACCAGACTGAGTTACTGCTCTCCTGCAACCTATGAGAAATCATTTAATTCCTTAAAGTGTGTTTTGCCCTTGTGTTTCCATATGCTATAGAGCTGAAAGTAGACACAAAAAATGATGGAATATTGCCTAAAAGTGGATATAATAATTTCTCTGTTAGCCATCTATTGTAGTCCGTACTCTTCAGAGTTGATGTTTTAACCTCATTCCTGCTGTATGTAATGAACAGGGTGCCTAGGAGACAGGGAGACTGAGCTAGAATGGGTGCTGAGGCTGAAGGCTGAGCTGTTATTTACATACATGCTACAGTCCTCAGATCTGTGGCTGTAACCATTTTTATACATGGTTATATGTAGTCCTGCCACATCTCTAAAACATCTTTAGCAGTTGCTGACCAGAGCCAAAGCCAGTTTTTCTTCTGTAGCCATGTGAAATTGGGAGTCTGAGTGGTGGCTGCTGCCTGACAAGGTGGCAGCTTTGTTGCTGTAGAGACTGCACATTGGTAAGGAAACACAAACCTTTTTGGTGTCATTTTTGTCTGCAAAACCTAGACACTGCAGCACAGTTCAATGACTGGCTTGGGATGTACAGACCCCCTTACTTGTCTTGGTATTTTGGTGGTGGAGTTTTTTTCCAACAATGCAGCTTTTCACTTTACAAACGTGGGTTGCATTTGCTAAGAGCAATTGAATAAAATGCAGCATGAAGTATGATAATAACTCATAAGCAGAAATTGTTGGTCCTTCTCTCTACTAAACATGTCACATGAAAACAGAAATGTAACCTGGAATAGGCTTCATTCATTCAAAAGTGAGCAAAATTCCTAAAGGGCATTAGCTATAACATGGGAAATGTGCAAGCCTAACGCACTTGTTCTTTAATCTACAAAAATTCTAATTTCAATATTCTAATAATACTGCCTTGAAGACATAAAGCAACTCTTTATTATGGTCTTTGATTTGGGTTCACTTCTAATTTTTAAATACAATTTCACTAAGGGATCAGTAGCTCATAACTGTGGACACTTCACAGTTCCTCTGTATGTTGCTCAGGAAATAAAGTGTTTCTTTGTTTTGGTAGAACCCTTTGAACTAACCTTGAGTATGAAGATTTTTTTTTTCACTTGTTTTAATATATTTCAGGTTTTTTTTCTGGCTTGCATTCCTTCTGATGCTGCCCTGGCTACCTTTATAAACATCTGAACAGTTACTCTGTTTTAGATACAAAGAACAATAGCACCTCAAGTGCAGTGAAAATACTAAATATTGATCTGTGCCTTGAATGCCAGAAAAGCTCAGCAGGAGGCATACAAAGTATTTCTGAAAAATGATAGCTTATCACCTGCAGACCTGGAGATTGCTTTCTGTTATTACAAAGACTTGCTGGGGGGCTCCAGTGACCTCGAGCCTTCAGCTATTTGTGTCTCTTTCAAGGCAAAAGAGAAAAAATCTCAACACTCTCCACAATGTTTGCATTCACCTCATTTCCCGTGTCTTTCACCTGAGTTCTGGAGGTGCCCTGAAACACATCAGCCACAGTGATGCAGCAGCATCAACATTTCACAGCAGTGGTGGGACCTGGTGCATGAGCTGCTTTCAGAGTAAAGGTTTGCCTGCCTTGTTTACGCCCCTGCAATATCCCTATCACTTAATCAAGGGGGGTGGTTTTTGGAAATGTGACTCTTGCTATATATATGTTTAAAATTAAGCTGCACCTTAATGCTAATTGCAGTGTGTGCTCTGATGTGGTAATTATTTCCCTGTTAAAAACATGCTTGTGTTAACCTGGGATACCAGAAATGTTAATGCTGTTTTTCCTATCAAATTTGGCCCTGTGGGGGCAATGAGGGTTTCTGTTTGCCCTTCCTGGCCTGTTGGGTGGCAGTGGCCAAACACTGCTGCTGAGGGGCACTCACCAGCTGCCTCAGGTTGCCCAGGGAGCTGGAAGAGTCACTGCAATCTCCAGAGGCATCCATTTTGGAGAAACAGAGGTTTCTAGTTTGACCTTCACTTTCTCTTTTGGACAGGTCCTGTGTGATCCCAGCAGCCCATTTCCCCAGTTCTTGGTGTTCCCCTGGTGCTTTCCAGAGGGACACTGGGTTCTGGCTCCTGGTCCCTCATTGGAGAATGGAAAGAATGAAGAATTTGAACCCTGAGCTTGTGGTGGAAAGTGGAACAAAAAGTGATCTGTGGATGGTGAACGTGCCATAGGATGAGGTGTGCTTGAGAACACCCACTGCACACAGCCCCGTGCTGCAGGACTCCAGCCTGAGGTGCAGTGTCTCTGAGTGTTGTGGGAACAGGTGGCACAGCATGGAAGTGGCAGTGCCACCCTTTGGTGTCACTCCCCTTTTCTGCCTGCCTTCATTTTTCTTTTCTTGTGGTCACAAGGTAGTAGTGAGTGATAGTGTCCCCTTTTTAGTGTCATAACTCTGGGTGATAACTGTTATACCAACTCCACAGACATTAAATTCAGCTGGAAGAGCTGACCTGAAGGTTTGTATGGATACATGGTGATGTGCAGTCAGTGTGTGTGCCTGGCTGGGGATGCAGTAGGAGCTGTTACCTTCAGTTTACAGTTGCAAATTAAAGTGTGCCTCTTTCTGGTTCTACTTTCAGTGGGAAAGGTGCTGACACTCTTTGGTCTTCTGTATTTTCTGGAGAGAAAATGGGCAGAAGGCAGTATTTGAGATGGGGGAGGTTCAGCTCTTGGCTTGTAGGGAAGCCTGCCTGGTGAGCAGAGAGAGAGACAAGGGCTGAGTGCAGTTGAACTGGGTTTCCTTATGTGCTTTTGAATCTTAAAGATACCAACACAGAAGCTAGGTTTGGCTGAGTAAAATTATTACTCTCCATGTATGGCATAAATCCACATAAAATTACTACTTTTTTAAAATGTCACTTAAAAATACCATATTGATGTCTGTTATGTAATAAATCTTCTGCAATCCAGTTTGTTTTTTATGCCCTACTGCCGGGTATGCTCTAACTACATTCACAGTCTAGGTGATACCTCTGTTCTCTTGCCTTAAGCATAAAAGGACCACCTTGTGGTCCTTTTAAAATGTCCCATCAATTCCTGTCACAAGGTGGGCTTTTTCATGTCCTTTTGGTTTAGCTTACTCATTTCAGTACACTCATTGTGTTCATTACACTGCAGTGTTCTCAGGACTTTGCTAACATTTCACTCAAATTGTCAATCTCCATTAGCCACCCATGTCAAATACAGGCTCATGTGCACCTCTACTGTGACCCACAAATAATGAACACAACGTTAAAGCTGAATTTATCCCAATATGGTCAGTCGGACAGAAAGTGCTTTTGAAAATTGTGGAAATACAACTCAAACAAACAAATGCTGAGAGCTTCTCTTTCTCTCTCTCTCTCTCTCTCTTTGTGACACAAAACCTATATATTCTCCTATGGTTACTAACAGCTGAGATAATTTAATTTAACTATTTTTATATCTTATAACCTGAATTCCTCTCCTGTATAAAAATGGTCAGTCCTTGCAGAAATTGCTACGACAATTACAATTTAGGATTTTTCCTTCTGCTTTTCAACAGAGGGAGCTCTAAAGAAGCTTATCTTTCCGTTGAAAGAGTAAACAGACTGCATCTTCAAAAGTGCTTGAGGAAACAGCAACTCCAACGTGCATGCCTTGCATGATCACGTTTCTAAGTGAAGAAAGGCCAGCCTTGAATTTTTGAAAGAGAGAGCTTTCATTGATTGCTGTATCGAGGCTGGTCTGTAGCTTTTTCTTGCTTGATGAGAGTCACTCTGGAAAACTCCTCTTACAGACCACCTTCCCTGGGGACACCCGGGGCTCTGCTGCTGCTGCTGGCCCAGGGACCGAGGTGCTCCTTGTTAAAGAGATTTACAGAGAGCAGGGACATCAGGATGTGGTGTTCCTAGGGGCAGTGCTGCACTCAGCCCTGATGGAAAGGTGAATTCACACAGGCTGGTCAGAAATCACAGCCTGTGAGGCTGGCAGGGCCCAGGACCTGTCCCACTGACCTTGGTGATGCTCAGGTGTTCTGTGTGCAAGGGCAGAGCCGTGGGGTGGTCACAGAGCCCGCTGGAATGTGGGGTCACTGCCACTGGGGCTGTGAATGCCTCATGCAGCTAGGTGCTCCCCTGAGTACAAAATGCTCACCAAAGGGCCTTCAGACTTAAAGATAAAAATGTATTAGGAGCCAGGCTAGTACTGAGTGAGTAAGTGTGTGTGCAGAGACTGGGGCTGGTTTTATCAAAGCCATCTGTTGACAATATATACTTAATGTCTGGCAGAGACCTATGGAGTTTTTAAACTGTGTTTGTATATACAGTACCTGGAAACACAAGGCCAGGTTCTTCCAAAAATCATTTTGATTTACACTTTTGGGAGGAAAAAGGCATACCATTGTAAAAAACAGGGTTTTTACTGTTACAATGCAGATATTTATTTGGCTGTGTTATTAATGCATTTACAAAGGGTTCCTTTTACTAAACATAGGAAAATCGATCTGAGAAAAATGACAAATGCCACCTAGCCTTGCTACAGCTTCAACTTTTAGCAGCAGCAGGGTGTGGTTTATGGACTTGGTATACCTTTGTTCTCATCAGATCATCTTTGCTCTTGTCCTTGAACCAAAGCTTTTTCTTAACAATCACATATTCATTGTCTTTTGGAGACTGTTGTACTAAAATGAAGTTACTCTGTTTCTAAAAAATGCAAACCTAAAAAGCCCCTGATCAGCCCAGCTGACAAATTCTCTTTAAAGTATAACAAGGTGCAGCAATCTGTGCATTCTGCTGACATACTAGAAATCGTGTTTATACTAGAAATCTTTCTAGTAGCAGTAAAATGGCAAAGACTAAATGCTAAGTTTTTGTTCTTGTAAGTCTTCATCTCTGGGTTAGTGTGATGCTTATTTTCTGGTTTTCTTTAGTCAGCCAGCTCCTGACATGGCTAACATTGATGGTAGATGTTTGTGTACTGAGCTGAAAGGTGACTGTACATCAACATAAAGGATTTCAGATGTGACCAATTTAGCTTTCTGTTTTTGCTCTGCACAATTCTGTAGTAGTTTAAAATACAGTCTCCTTTGTATATTGAATCATATGATTAAGGAATGCAAACTCCTATACTATTCCACTGAATTGGAGTTCTCCCCTCACAATGGTGACTGTAGAAGGCTTTTATTGTTCTCTTCATGTCAGGCCCTATGCAAGCAGAGGTCAGGCTGCAGACATAACTGTATGAACAAAAACTCTTGCTAGCAGAGGTTGTTTTGCTTGTAAACTGATACAGGGTAGGGTGGTTTAAAAGCAGACAAACAGTATTTTCTTACTCAGGATAGACTGCATGTATTCTTAGATGTTTTGTTCACAGTACATGGAAACTGCAGGAATGAGGCTTGTTTTGGAAGGAGGTTTTTCATGAGTGCCTGCTTCGAAGTTTCAGGAGTGTGTGTGCTTGTGCAGCAGCAGCTCCGGAGCTGTGCTGAACCTGACACCTCACAGGGTGGAAGCAGCAGGAAGGCTCTCTGTGATCCTTATCTGGCTGCCTGTAATTATGAAAGCTTAGTGTGAGAGAAAACTTGTATCACTGCTGCTGGAACTCTGTGGAAATTGTCTTAAGTAATTCAATACATTTTGTCCATAAAATCTTGGTGGGCTCTGTAGTTCTCCTGCACAATCAAACCCCCCCCCCCCACTGTTACTGAAAGAGAGGCTCTGGTTAAACAACACAAAGTGTGTGTTGCAAGTGGGGCAATGCCTGCATGAACAATTCGGAAGAGAGCAAGTCCTGGCCCAGGAAACCTCGTCCAGGCAGGAGGAGGAGATGTCAGTGAGAGAAGTGGGTTCAGAGCAGAAGGGGTAGCACAGTCTCTCCTGACACTCTGATCCTCTGCACTGCTTGCAGGAAAGCTCTAACTGCAAGATGTACAAATGGCAGAACTTAAAAGACTCCCCAATGTATCCTGAGGAAAGGCTGTGCCAGGAGAGGTTTTTTGACTGCCAGCTAATAAGTTGTTGACTGTGACACATGACATCCACTCCACATTTTTAATTCACTCCTTTATTGTGCTCAACTGAGTTTCAGTTTAATAATACAGAGCTGTTAAGGAAAGAACAGCAGTACAAAACCTTTAAAGAGGGAATAATTTGAAATATATTTAGAGATATCAGTCTGACTATGAAAACTGGTCACTGTTGTGGAGCAGTGTGCTCCTTATACAGTCATTTGTATAATTTATAGTAACTGTGCAGTTCTCATAGCCACAAGATTATCAGCACTCTTTCAGACAATATTTTTGAAAGCATGTAATAATAAATCCCAGTTGGCAAGAAATATCTTTTTTTTAACTTTTAAAACTATTTCTTTTCAAGACCACAAGAATGTAAAGCTTTAAAGAAATGTCAGGTTTGAACAAAGTCCGTGTTCTTTGAACAAAAAAACTCCTTCAATACTAGAAAATAGGAGTAGGCAGAAATATCTTCCACGTAGTGTGTTTCAAATTTCAATTTGCTGCCAAGGGCAAATGGAGATAGGTGGTGCCCATGCCTTGCTTCTGGCTGGTTTGCATCACCTGAGAGCAGCTTTGCTCTCTCACAGCAGTGCTCAGCCAGTGCCAGCCTGGAGCAGACACCTCTTTCTGCTGAGATAGCCTGAGCCAAGAATAAACCCTGGCTTGTTCTCTACCTTGCTTTTCTTTTAGAAGATGTTTGAGAGTATGGTTGTGCTGTTTGTAAAAGTCAAGCATGTAACCACCGGCTTTCTCAGATACTGACGTGTTTGTGGAGCACAGGCCCTTGCAAGTAGCAATTACACAGGAGGATTCAACTGAACTTTGTATACATGAACTAGTGTAAAAAAAAGTAGGGTTTTGGGGTTGGGTTTTTTTGTTGTTTGCTTGTTTTTTTAAGTGAGGCTGATATTTCCTATTTAAATATTACTGTGTGTTTTTAATGTTAGTAGCTAATCCTGTTTATATCTGCCCAAGATGCCCATGAATGTCAGTGGGCCAAATTCTTTCTCGTTCATATTTGTTGCACCAGTCACATTGCTTCCAAAAAATCAGCCAGTTGGTATGCAGTACAAATGCAGAAGCTGTCCTGCTTAAAATTTTGATAAGCAGAGTTCATTTGAGGAGCACAGTTGAGGTGATGATGGGAACAGGAGGGAAGGATGAGAAGGGCAGTGGGACTCTGGGCTCCAGGAGGTGCATTTCAGGTGTTGAGTCTGGCAGGGTCAGCAACCTCCTCCCCCTGCCCCAGCTGGGATCAAGGCCAGCTATGACATGGGGCAGCTGTGTAACTGTGGGTCAGGCTGATGACAAAAAAAGCTGTGAGGAGGCTTCCTGAGGTCTCTCTCTCCCTTTAGAAGTCCCACTTAAACTCAGTTCCTTGCCTGTGTGTGTGCCTGGCTGACCCTGACCTTGGCTTGGCTCCCTGGCCTGAGCTTGGCCCTGCCTCAGCACTGCAGATGTGTCTGGTGAGTGCAGGAGTGTGGCTGACCCCGGGTAATGCCACTGGACCTGCTCTGCCTGCTCAGAGGCTGAGGGACTGTGGTGCTTGTTTGGGAGGTCCCTTGCTTTGCCCCTGGCCCCCTCCTTGCCTCCCTGGCCAGAGCTCTTGCTGCTCCCAGGTATGTGCTGAGGACTTTTTTCCCCCACTTTGTCAAGAAAAAACTGCTGTCCAGTTAGTCTGAGTGTCTGTGAGGATGAATGTGTTTGCTTCAGAGGATGGGCTTGTGGAAACATGTGAATGGAATTATTCTGAGGTGGTATTGATTTGGTCATTAAAGAAATTAATTGTACTGATCTGTGTTCACAAATGGTGCCTTTTGTCAGAAGGGTAAGTAGTGCATGTTTTGGTGATGTTAAAAAATAAAAAGAAGGCACGTAATTATTGGTTACACTGTAAATTCTACAGTCAAGAGGTTTGATCTGTCTTACAATCTAAGAGAAGGAAACTATATCAGGTATTACAACTTTCATTGATTTAGTGGGTTGAAAATACAGAGCTGAAAAGGGACATGGTAAAGAAATCTACTGTGGGTTTCCTAGCTGAGAAATTTTACACCTCTTAGGTTGCTTTCCATGATGCCCAGAGCAAGTCATCCTCAGCTGTGCAAGTCAATGAGCTATGCTACCTGTGCCCATGGGAGGCATTAACCAGGTTCATGTGTGCAAAGTATGCAATTTTAAGAAGAATAAGAAAATATTAAGATGGTGAGAATTTTGTGTAAGTCCAAAAATAATTCATTAAATCCTGGGGAATAATATTGTGCCTACTGTCCCCTAAAAAAAAAAACTCATGACCAGATAGCAGGTAACTAATTCTTTCATAAGAAGGAGTTCTGCAATAAAAGGGTACTTTGATGGTAAAAACCCTCACACTTTGGGACAAAGCTCTTTCTCTGGCTCGCTGCTTGTGGTAGCTTTTGTTGGCAGAGTAGGGTAGAGGAAGAACAAATTTCCTGCTGGGTGCCAGGCTGAAGCCTGGCAGAGCTGCTCTGAGCTGCCCTGCCTGGAGGGCTGCCCAGGGGGACAGGGGAGGGTTCTCCACCTGCACAGCCCCAGGTGCAGGGTCCCAGCTCCCACCTCATTCACCACTTGGGCCTTTCTGGAAGCAAATGCTGCTGCTGCTCTGTGCTTGGCATTCCCCATTCCTGGCTGGCCCAGAGCCACTCTCAGCCACCTGCCCTCCCCTGTTGGACACCCTGTCTCCAAGGCTGCTCCAGTGCTGTCCTCTGCCCTGTCCCTGCAGCTCTGAGGCTTTGGGTCTGGGACTAGGGGAAGATTTTGGGAAGCTCTCAGGTGCTGCTGTGCCACATCACTGGTTGTGGCCATGGGGCCAGCCTGGGTGCAGCCTCACCATGCAGTGGCTGGGCCTTTCCTGGAAACCGTCTTCTTCTGCAGATGGGAAGCAGCCAGCACAAAGGGACAGCTCCAGGAGCTAAGGAAATAGCTACAGTGTGCACAACAATGAAAAATAATGGATCTACTGTATTGGTGGTTGCTCTTAATTTTCAGCTTTGACAGGTCGTTATTAAAGGACCAGACATGTTTTAGAAATGGTGGGTGTAAACATTACTTCATCTCTTTGCTATGAGTACTTGGTGGAGCTCTGCTCCCTCTTCTTTTTATTTTTTCTTCTTCCTTAAGAAAAGAGGAATGTTTTCTCTTTTTGAATAGGTATAAAGTACTAGCTTGTGCCAAGATGCCTGGTATTTGGCCTCCTCACATGCCTGCAGGACATGGGCTGCATGTAAAGCAGGAGAAGTGTAGAGGGTTGGGACAATGGATATTAGGGAGTAATTGAAAGATTAAAAAGAAATCTCAGACATCTCAGGGAGACAAAAATTATAATGAAAGTAAAAGGAAGGAATAAGGGCAAAACTTTGGAGGGCAAAAGAAACATTCCTTTTTTTTTTTGAGGGACAAACAGTCATGCAGCTTTTCTTTGTTTCTTGGCATTTATGTACTCTTAGGATAACGGGACCATCGCAGCACAGTTTTTTGTCAAGAACCTGGGTTAAAATAAGACTATACAGTCCTACTGTACCCTTGTTCAATTCTGTGCAGGCAGTGATGGAGAGAAAAAGGTAATGACACTCATAATGTTTTCCATTCTTCTCTATGAATTTCCTCTCTTCTGTACAAATTATTATTTGAAACCCAGAGAGCCTCGGCACTGCTGCAGGCTGGCACCAGCCCAGGGTCTGAAAGGGTTAAAATACTCACAACCTGGCAGACATTGGAGACAGGGAATTCATGTCTCCACAGAGGAAACACTGATGGTAAGGGACCTTTGTCCGCCTCTGACATTATGAATGTGCTGTGAAATAAATTTAGGTGATTTACCATTTCCTAAATAGAAAAATCTTTTCAAAATTCTTGAATTCTGTAATTCATTAATAGAATTTTCCTGCCACAAATGAGCATGAGTAAAATTTTGCAGTAGAAGAAATCATCTTCAGAAGAATTTACCCTTAGAAACACAAATCATTGTTTGGAATGCCTCAGTCTACAAGATCTCTTTCTGTTATTGAATACCCTATTACTTCTTAGAAGGAATGCATAAAAAATGTCATATCAGGTCCTATCACAACTCAATAGATTTCACAGCTATTTAAAATAAAAATTAGTACTAATATAAACAAATAAATGTACTCCCAAGTACATCTGAACAAGACTTAATGTTTACATTATATTTTGCATAAAAATTCTTGGACTTCAAAAACCACAGGAGTTTTTTTCCAGAGTAACTGTATGCCTACCTTGGAACCTAAAAGAAATAATTATTTAAACTACTGTAATGTAGTAACTACATGTAGTGCTGTACCACTGACACTGTTGCACTTGTTTTTTCCTGTAACACAGAAATCCCAAATTTTCACCCAAAACATTTGTAGGAACCTGGAAAACAATTTTTGTTTCCTACTGAAAACAACCATCAAGATTTCATTTGCAAAATAAAAACTCGAGTTTTATGTAGCTACATTAATAAGTATAATAAAAAAGTTTTAAAAAGAAAATCCTGCCTTGTATGTAGGCTTAGAGAGGACTCTGGGAAGACCTTATTGTGATCTTGCAATACTTGAAGAGGACTTACAAGAAAGATGGGAACAGACATTTAAGAGGTTCTGTAGTGAGTCAACAAGGAGGAATTGTTTTAAACTAAAATAGGGTCACTTAAGCCTAGCTACAGGGCAGAAATGTTTCAGGAGGAAGGTGATGAAACAGCAGAACAGGTTGCCTGGGGAGGGGATGGATGCCCCATCCCTGGAACCATTCAAGGTCGAGATGGACAGGGCTCTGAGATGCCTGAACTTGTTGAAGATGTTCCTGCTCATTGAAGGAGGTTTGAACTTGACCTTTAAAGGTCCCTTCTAAACCATTCTGTTATTCTAAGAATCATTTTTGGAAGCTGGGATGAGTTTCCCAAAAGATCTACACCCTTATTTTGATTTTCATATATGAATAGTTGGTTGACTAAGGAATCAGCCTTTTGGGGATAGAGAATGAGGATTGGCTGGTGTCCAGGTGTCACTGAGACTTTTTTTTTAATTTAAAAAAATCAGTCACTATGGAATGCAGACCAGGACACACACTCATGCTCATGAAGATTTATGAGGCTGCTGCTGTTCTCCTCTCATTTCATTAACCCTGCTGGGGGCCAGTCACATGCTCTGAGTGAGGTGAGGCAGGGGCTGAGCATTTGGGCAATATCCACCTCTCCCAAGGGCAGGAGGGTGGATGAGGAGGGGAACAAGGCATTTTCAGGAAGTGTTTCACTAGCATGGTCCAGTTCAGAGCAGCTGCCTGAGCCTCACATGCACTGACACACTGCCTGCCCTCCCTGTGGAGGGGAGCACCTCCAGGTTGACATGTGTTGGGTGGGAATGTCCTTACAATGAGTTTTTCCGAGGTCTGCTGCTCTGACAGAGATCTGTCATTTTTCAGAAGATGACTCAGAAAAGCCCAAGGTTGTGGAGGGCTGACAGGCGTCAGGAAGTGGAGTCATGGCTCGCTGCCTGCATGGAATTCTTTGAAGATATTGCTGCTCAGGAGATGTGAGGGACAAACTACAAAGACACAACCTGATGCTTGCCAAAGTGTGTCCGAAAATGGTGTTGTGCTTGATCTGTGTGTCAAACCCCTGCCCTTTGTAAACGCCTCTTTTAAAGTTGTATGTGTAACCCTGCATTTACAGAGTACAGCCACAGCCAGTTTGTAAGCATCACTGATGGAATCTCACAATTACTTGAATGGTGTGCCAAGAGCAAGTTTTTTCAGATTAATAGTGACAAATACTGCCAGGAAATTGGGCCTGATAGCAGTGTATGAAATTGCAGCAGTAAATAGTCATTTGAAAACTTCATAACAGTAGAAATAATTTAAATTCCTTTTCATATTTATATCAACAATAAAGGAATTCAAGGACAAGAATGTGAGATAAAAATACTGTTTGGAAGAAGGGATGGCCCATTGCATATCTGAGTAAACACATCAGGTTGTTTTCAGGAACAACTGGAACTGGAGAAGCTGTAACTTTCCTCCTCTGTGGGGTCTGCCAGCAACTGCTGCATAGGGCTCACATTGTGCAGATGCTAAGGGGGTCAGGCCCCAGGGCAGCTCCAGCCATGTGTTCTGTCCTTGCTGCAGTCATGCAGACCTGAGTGATTCTACCTGGGAGCTTGAGGTGATTCTTTTTCATATCAAGTTCCACCCTTACTGTCACTGAATGCGGAAGGGACAACCTGCTGAGTCCAGGAGGAGGAGGCAATATCCCACCTGCTTCCCAGAAGACTTGGTTCTAATTTCTCAGCTTCACACATCTGGAGAATCTGGACCAAGTTTCCCTGCCTGGTGCACAGTAGATCCTTTGCTGTTTACCAGGAAAAGAGGAAACGTGACCCCCCAGGAGCCCTTTGTGCCAGTTCTGGCATCTTTGTGAATATGGTATTTACAGTTAAGATAGTGCAGTTTTAGTCAGATGGCAGATTTGGGGAGCAGCAGCATGCAGAACAGCCTGTGGCCTTTGGATATCTTTGTGTGTGTGATGGAATGAGCCATGGGGAGCCACCTGAGGGTTCAGGACCCCGAGAGCTCCAGAGGCAGCAATGGAGACTGCTGGCACATGGACAAACCAAAATGTGTGTTTTCTCCAGAAAAAATGTGGAAACCTCCAGGATATGATAATGGGAGAGAGGAAGGAGTTAAATTGATGAAAGTGCCTCATCATCACATGTCAGAAGAAAGAAAAAAATGTTAAAGAAAATGAGGATAGGGATCCAAATTTCAGGTTTTCACCTGCCAATTCCATTTACACAGATTAGACACCTCCTATACAACTGTGGGTTTGATAAGGCCTGACACAGGTGTTATGCTGGGGGTTTTTTTAGACTTCCATGACATTAATAAGGCTTTTCCTAAGGAAATCATGCCAGAGACAGGATTTTTGACATTACTTTATCAGTCCCCTTATAACTTCCGAATTTTGGGCCAACTTCTAACCAAATTTGGTTGTTCTTAAAAGTGATATGAAAATAGCTGCAGAGAAAGAGGAAAGAACTTTAACTTTTTCTGAGGGAAAAACTGTATTCATTAGAGAATCCTCTGAGGACTTCAATCTTGGGACATAAAATCTATGAGAAATAGTATTTTATTTTGCTGCTCAAAGAACTATTTGTCTTAACATCTTAACAAGATCTTTAAAAAGTTGCATTTAAAGAGAGCTCTCTCTCTCATTTGGAGGCTATTAATCCCTTGTGCTACAAATGTTTATGTGGAAGACCAGTCTTGGCAGATCATTAGGCTTTAAAGCTATTCCCCATTTAGGCTGTGGATAAATACTTGCAATATCTGGTCTTTGCTGAAACTAAATAAATGCTAGAAAGAGCTTTTTACTGTGGCTGGAATGAAATGTCTCCAGTGATGGTGCATCATGCCCTCCAAGTGTTGGGGTTTTTAATGAAAGGGAAGATGGTAATGTTCAGCTTGCTCACCATACAGAGATCTGAAGGGATATCCTTTGTAAGGAGACTTACTGACCCTCTGCTCCAGCATAGTATAGCTGGGAAGAACAAACTCTGGAAAAATTAGATAAAGAAATTTGATTTTATGAAATATGGTGCTAGAAAAATGCCTGCAAAGTGCAATTTTGTTTTCATAGTTTAAAAAAAAATTGATAAACGTTCTATGGCTATTTACACAAGGGAATGGAAGCTGAATCAAATGTTTAAAAAAACCCAAAAACAACACAGTTTCTCTTGATTATTTAGAAAATATGAAAAAAAAAATACCATACTGATGTAAGACTGGCACTGTTTTTCAGGATTTAAAATTAGCATTGAACAGTCTGTTCTGGGAGCCCATGGTTTTGGGACATGTTTTTTCCACCACAGTCAGCCTGGATTGACTTGTGGTGCTCTCTGTGCTCCGAGTACTGTGGCTGCTCAGTCAGGAATGCAAAACTACAACCAACAACAGGGAGGAGGAATTATTAGGATTGTTTACAAATTTTGATTTGCATGAGGGAGCGGAGATGTTGACAGTTATACTTTGAGAATCAAGCTACTGCAGCTGGATAAACATGTACTGGATATCTCAAGGCTTCGCTTTCTCCCACTCCCATGGCACAGAATGAACCAAATGCAAGTCCAAGCTAATCTGAAAAATAATAGAGCAGCTTTCAACAAAACCTATTTATCTCTGAGGTCAAAAAGCCTCAGCCTGGTTACACTCCTAGAGAGGCTCTACTTGACAACATGGTCATACTATCTCAGGGGCTGGGAGCTGTAGTGTTACAGACCACCCAGAATTATTGCTCCCACAAGGCAATGATAATGGTGGTATGATTTCACTGCCTACAGACCTGATCTAACATTTAATAGCTTGGGTAGCCATGGGAAACCTGCTGCAGTTTTGTATTTTATGGATCACTTTTCCTGGGTACTTTTTAGGCACTGATAAAACTATGTTTGTAGATTGGAAAAGTAAAAAAGGGGTGTAAGAAAAGAAATGTATAAATTAATTGGTACTGGCCTGCAGAACTTCAGCAAAGGCAGCTGTGATTAATGGACAGGTTTTATCTTTCTGGGCTTCAGTGTGTTTGACACATCAGAATTCTGTCAAATTCCTTATAGAAGTAGAATACCTGATGGTTTTTGAGGTTAAAATATAACAGTGTCTTCTCTGGAATGAAAATGTGAGTGAATCCCAAATGCAAAGGGCTCTCAGTTTTCTGAATCTGTAGACAAACCTTCTGGGGCCTTTGGGTGCATCAGCCATTTATGTGTGCAGGCTACAGGAAATAAGCACTTGTGGAAGCTGTTCTGACCTTGTGTTGAGAGAAGTCTTTAGAAATGAATTCCCATAAATCTATTCCAGTTTCTGAATGATCTTCAAGCTGATGGACCATTCCCTAAGTAGGTCTGTTTGAAAGAAAACAGCACAAACAAAAAACAAACCCAGACATAAACCCCAAACAAACTTGAGAATGTTTTTATAGAGGTTGGATTTCTATTCTTGCTTCCTCTGAAGTCAAAAGAAATCCTGCCATAGGTTTGAATGGGAGCAGATTTGGCTTAAGAAAGGAGCATTTTCATGGGAAAATATTTGTACGCATGGGGATCTGTTTGTGTAAGTGCTGATTTACATATTCAAGTGCCTGTTTGCATAAAGAAGTTTATTTGGGGCCAGCTTTCATAAATACTGCAAGGTGCATGCAAGACTCCTTTTCTCTATTTCTGTTTGAAAAAGTCTGTTACCATCCAGCTGGAGCTGCAAAGTAACATGATCTCTTTTGTCTTTTTCTCCTTGCCCTCTGAGCTGTCTCACATCCCAAATCCAGTAAGATAGTCATGAATTATGGGAACTATCATGTTGATTTCCAGGTAAATCTTTCATATCTACAAATAGCTTGTTGTTACAGTCATGCAGACATGAGTAATGTTACCTAGTAGGCTGAAATGAATCTTTTTATATCATGTTCCACTCTGGGTAATTAACAGCACATACTTCAATTACCATGCTTTCTCTTTGTGTTGGGTTTTGGGTATTTAGATGGCTATGGTTGATGTTTGGGATTTTTCTTTTAGTGAACTAGGATGTGGTGACTCACATCTGTATGTTTGTGGTGGGTTTTGAGTGAGTGTTTTGTTTGTTTCATTGGACACGTTTTCAATTCTGAATACTGAAGTCATGTCTAGCACCAAATGGGAATGGAGCCATCATTGTCTTCCCAAGAAGCTCCCAGATTTGTGACTGCAATTCTACTCTCAGAATTGTAATTTAGCATAAGCACAAACACTGCCATAAATATCAGATTGTAACTGAATTCCCAGCGGGTCTCCCATGGCCACACCTGGTGTTCGGATCCCAAGGGTGTGAGCACTTCCTCTAAAATCTGCTTTCCAGTGATGATTAGCACTGCTTTGGGGAAAGCATACATGGAGGAAGAAGAGGAGGCAGGAACTGCTCTGATGGTTCCCTCCCAGCTTCTTCGAGTGACTTTGATCCCAAGTAGTCTCAGAATTCAAAGCCCTTCACAATCTTCAGTGGTTATAAAAATGATTATTGGATATAATGCAGTTTTTTGTTTGAATTAATCTCTTAGAAAAAGAGTCTGTTAGCTGCAGACTGACAGTAATGCTTCTGTAGGGCTAGAAATGTTTAATTTCCATCAGGATACTGGGAACTAAAGTTGACTTTCCACAGTCTGTGATCTACTTTGAATGCTGCAGCTCTTGTTTACTCTTTTGATATATATAAACCTTGTCCTGGATAGAGATTTTTGTGTGATTTTCTTTTTTGAATATATCATATTAGTCATGGATTTCTTTGGGATTGGGTTTTTTTTCCTCCTTGTTTTGTAAACCACAGAGAAACGTCCCACTCCTTGTGTTGTTGTTAATTCCTTGAGCAGCATGCCAGAAGAATGTGGTGTCACAGGATCATCTCTTTCCATCGGAGCAGATGGATTCCATGGCCAGGAGTGGGTGGGTTTGGTGTGCTGTTCTCAGCAGCCTGACTCATGTAGCCCAGGAACAGGGCTCCTCTGCAGCACTGATTTGGCAGTGTGAGGCCCTCAAATTGGAATAAACTTGTGATGTTCTTCCAAAGATGGATGGTTTGGGCTGTGATGCACTCCTTGTTCTGATCTTCAGAGAGAACAGGGAAGTTTTTCCCTGTTTCTTTTTCTAGATGAAGTTTTTATGTTGAAGAAAGACCCAGATAGAAGAAAGAAGAAGAAAGAACCAGACCTCTGGTTTGAAGACTGGCCCCAGTGCTTTTGTTTGAGTTAGTGCAGGATGGGATAAGTGGCATCTACCCCCAGTGATGCGATTCCCCCCATGTCAGATTGGACATCATCTCCAGTTCCTGCTCTTTGTCACCTCCCCCACCTCAGCCAAGTCCTGGCTGAAGTGTCCTGCTCTGCTCTCCTGGGCACAGCCACTGGCTGGGGGCACTGAAACATCCCCATTTCCCATGAACTCTCTAGGTCTGACCTTGACACCCTTCAGCACACAGCTGAGTGTCCCTGTGCAGTTTGGGAATGGCCAGTGCAGCTGAATCCAGCAAACCACCTGGGTGGGACTCTCTCTGTGTGCTGTATCACCTGTTGTGATGGGCTGCTTGGAAAGCCTTAAGCAGTTTGTATGTTTTCCCATTATCTGATAGTGCTCTGGATATGGGTATTCTCTTCTAAGGGGAAAGACTGAGCTGCCCATGCCCCAAAACACCACAGGAAATGTCCCTGGCTGAGATCTCCTGGTAATCTGAGTGCAGCTTTTGCTCAGAGAGTGCAGTGCTAGTGTTGCATGTCCTGAGATCTGAAACAAACCAGTTAAAACCTGTACTGGAAAGGCTATCAAAAATACTCCATGATGTGAGAGGAATCAAATCATTACTGGGCAAAAAAACCCCTTTTTGTTTTCTGTGGATCAGCCTAGGTTTTATCACATTTCCCCCCCTAATTTTAGAGTGGGGCACAACTGGTAGAAAAGGCAGTTGTTCCATGGAAATATCCATTTTGAACTCGCAAAAAGATGTTTATTTGTGATCCTAGGAAAGTCTTGGATAAATTCAGTAATTTTTTGGGAAAGATTACTGTATTCTTATTGCACTGACTGAGGGCTGTTTGATGTTTTCAAAGACTCTATTGCTTTGTAGAAAGCTCCAAGTGTGCTTTTGACTTAAGAATCACTAACCACTCAGTTAGTGACTCCTAAAATCGTCACTCAGGTGGATTTTCATGGTTAAAGTTCACTACTGAGAGAAGAATCCCATGTGTGCCTTGAACATCAGCAAGGAATCAGCTGTGCCTTTGCCTCTTGCACATGAAGGTTCCCAGCCCTGGAAGAACAGCTTTATTTGGCTCAGAGCCCAAGGCCATACAAACAAATCTGATCAAGTTTTGGCTTTGCTTATTTGTTTGGTTGTTAGAAAAAAACAACCAAACAAATAAGCAAAGCCAAAATGAATGATAGAACCCTTCATTACATTATCTGCTCCTGCTGTTGATTTCCCATTTTTCAAAGCAGTCACTGGCACTTCCCTTGGAGATGAATCTCCTCCCTGTGGCAGCAGAAGCTGATGAGCTTTGAAGGGGCCGAGGGAGTCTCTGTGCAACCACTGCAAACAATGCAATGCTGGGCAAGAAGCACTGATGTGTGACAGCACCTGGGAATGCAGCAGGCACATGTGCTGACTTCTGCTTTGTCAGAAGCAGCAGTTTGTGTCCAAGGAAAGGAACGTGCTGCCCTGCTCAGGTATTCAAATATTCAGGGATAATGAGGTCCTAACTGTAAGTCCTCAGGGGATATTGTACTTGTACCAGACACCCAAACATGGGCACTGGCCTTTTTTAATGTTCTAGAAGATAAGTTTCAATTTAAATTATATCTTGGACATTAAATTAAGCCACTGTGTAAATGTAATTACATGGAGGACTTCTTGAAAGAAAAGAAATAGATGCATCTCCTGTGAAATATTTTAGCATTTTTCTCTCTGAAAACCAGGTTTTGCCTTGGAAAGGAGAGCTTTTTTTATCTTCAGAAATCTGCTATTTATCTTGTAACCATAAGAGATGCAAGCATGGATCTCAGTTGACTTTCAAGTCACATGAAAGTGTCCAAAATATTTGCAGTGAAATGTTCCACTAGGAACCAGCTTTCAAAATTTCATCTAATGATGGAAAACAATCTGTCTTGCCAGAACTTTCCCTACAAGTCTAACAGGATTTTAGTTTAAAAAGTCTATTTCCTACTTAACAGCAGAACAGCTGCACTTGGAATGCAAGGTGTTTTCAGATTTTGCCGCGTGGGAAACCTGTATTCAAACACTGCAGTAAATGTAACTGTTTGTAATGCTTATCTCTTTGCCAAATGTAATATTCTCTACAAATATTTGTCTGTTGGTGGTTTCATGGTTTCTTCTCAGTTGTACCAGTACCTGAAAAATGGCCACATAAATGTGAAATTTGAAACTTAGTTTTGATGCAAGATAATATCATCTTAAGAAGTATATTTTTGAAAGCATGGGTGAGTGTGGATATGTGTTTTTATCAGCTTTTTCAACACAATGTGATTTTTCCTACTGAATAAAACTATAAATTATGCTAAATACATGATGGGTCTGTGTCAGGCACTATCCCTTGTGCAAAAAGTACCTTTGCTAGAAATTCACTGATCCAAAAGTCACTGTTAGTTAATTTTAATACACGTGGTAAAAGGCTCTTCCTAACTTTAAAGCTAAGGTTTTTTGCCCTAGTTTTGCTTATACATGTGGATTTTATCTAGTGATTCTCCATGACCAGCAACACAGAAATTTGCTGGTCTCCTAAGTATTATAAATATTCTGCCTGTGCTTTTGTATCCAAGACAATAACTTTTCACACAGTACAATTCGAAGTGATGTGACCGCAGGGAATAAGGAGAGGAGATAAATGGTAAGATTAGAGATTGTCAGACTATTTGGGGCTGAAAAATATGTAATCCAAATGCAACACTTTGCTGGAGCATCTCTGGGACCAGGAGATGGGGGAGGAAATATTGGGGGAAGAAAGATTGCTTGCACTTGGGACATGGGACTACAAGTGCCTGCTGTGTCTGAGATAAAGCTGCTTTTCAGTCCAGGTCTCTGCAATATGGCAAGAGAAATCTTGAATTTGGTGATTCCACATCCCAGTGAAGTCCCCAGCATGCTCTCTTGATGGCCATTTCTGTTCATTGGGAGGAATTGTGCCAAAACATCCATGTTTTGTCCCTTATGCAGTGTGGGCTCTAAGGAAAAAGAAAAAGCAAATGCAATATACAGATCTTTCTGGTTGCCACAGAAGACTCCCCTTGTCCTTGATCTGTTCTAGTTAGGATTGAGTCAAGCTGCTCATTAGCTCTGGAGTGACTTGTTCTTTGAGTGTGATTTCTGTGGGAGTTAACAGTGCTCAGCTGCTCTTTAGGACCTTCTGGCTGGAGTCACCTTGGTCATCCCTCTCTGTACCAGTGCATTTCTCTCCTGCAAGCCTTGGGTTCCTCACAGTCTCCACCACTGGAAATGTTGAGACAGAGATTTTGTTTTGCTCTGCTGTCAGTTTTGGGAAATGAGTGAGATTAGAATTACTGATGAGACTGGTTTCCAAAAGAGTGAAACTGAAGCTATGAAAATAAGGAAAATAGATGTGAAATAATAATGCCAAATTTTGTACAGCAGAAAATTTTGTAGTATTTGTCAACTGTGTCTTGCTAGATGTTGTCAGCTGTCCTTAACTGAGCTAAAAAGTGGTGTGGGATGATAAAAAGAATGTACCAGTAACTAATCATAACTAAAACCTGCTGCATCTGAGCTCAGAAGTGCTTGCCCCAGGCACACTTTTTATTTGGCTCACTGAGATGAATGACTTGTAATGCTCTTAAATTGTACCTCCCTTGGAACTGGAGTAAATGCTCATGTCACCCAGCCAGTTTCAAGTCTTGATTGAGGTTTTAAGTGGGGCAACATTATTTTTTTCTCATGTTGAAGAGCTAGCTTACAGGTTATTGGGGTGTCATTTGACTTCAGCAAGACACCACTCTGAATCCTTCATTTAGGAACAGAGCTGGGATGTGCTGGTGTCTAAGGCCAGCAGCCCTGTGGAAGGTCAGATACAGAAACTTCATGAGAGCCTCACTTCTAACATTTGCTGATAATACTATAACTTTATTGTTTTATACCAGAAGTTAAATGTTTCCTCCTCAAGTATCAGCTGTGTGATTCTCGCATGTGGTTTGTGAGGGTCTTTCCTAGAGGGATGTGGGTTAATCTTCACACCAAGCTTGCTTGCTGAAGTGCAGTCCATATGTCCACTTGAATGGTTCCCTTTTAACCTCATCATTGTTCTTAAGGAGGGAATAAATGTCCAGTACAAAATATCCTCTCTGTTGTCTCACAAGCAGTGGTGGGGATACTGCCATGGAAAGCACAGTCCTTGGAATTCTGCCATGAAAAGCCACAAAGACCTTGTGTTGTAGTTCAATTCATTCAGAAACCCTCCTTCAGTTGTATTTCTTAAGTAAAAGTTCTACGTGAGACAGAGTTGGATTTACATAAATAGTAAATATTCTATGTTTGCCCATCCAGAGTTGTATTTTCTTTCTTTCTACATACAACTCTAAGTCTTACCTGGTGTCCATCACCACGGAATCCATCAGCATACAGTAATCAATGAATTATTTCTTAAGATAGCACTGGGGGATAGATGTTGCTGTTCCAGGTCCGTGGACACGTTATTGGGGCTTAAGCAAATTGCTCAGACAGGGAGTAAGAGAAGGCAGGAGAAGATGTGTTAAGTATTGTCTCTATCCCCACTCCTCAGGCAGTGCATGAGGGAGCTGCTCTCTGTTCCGCTGGCAGGAACCCACACTGCCTCCTGTACGACAGCAGACTTGGAAACAAATGTCTCTTTGCACTTTGAGCCCTATTCCTTTTGGAAATCCCAACTTTGGATATTTGGAATTGGAAGACGACTCAAGTTTCAAAATGCAGTTCTCATCTTTGTTGTAATTTTGTTGACTCTTCAGCACTGAGGTTTGGTGTTGGCTTGCTTGTAGCCATAAAAAGACAGCAGAGAATTCTTTTCAGTTTGTGTGCAGGCCTGGGCAAAATGTCCTGCAACATTATGAGAGGTTTTAACTAAGATAAAGAGTTCTTGGTGCTCTTCATATAAAACTTTGTAGCAGTTCTTAACAATGAAGCTATTTCTTCTATTTAATTCCTTTCAGAATATCCACTGGATATGTTTATTTGTGGAGCTGCAGTGCTTTCTTGGTCCTGTGTGTAAATACTGCCCACTTGTTCCTTCCCTGTGATCATGGTTGTAAGCTGTTGTTCAGCTCCTCAGGATGAATGCCAGTGTAACTACAAATGATGCAGTTCTCTGCTGCTGAAAGCCCTGTCACTTGTGTTTTCCTTTGTTTGTGAGAGGTACCTGCATAGTGTTACCTGGGTAAGTCCCAGACCAACAGCATTACTGCTGCCTGGATTCCATCATGTTTTCACAGTGGGAAATCAGGAGGACTAGATCCTGCAAGAATCTATTCATATAGTTGAAATTAGCAGCCAGGCTTCTGCTCAGAAATTATTTACGCACTGTCAAATACTTGCCAAGGGATGCTTTGATCCATAAACGGGATATCCTTGTGACCTTTGTGAGACTCCTCTCTATAACAATGGGGTTTTTTAAGCTTCATAAAAACATCTGAATTAGTTTCAATTTCTGGAGTGAGACTTCAGAAGGTGGAGCATGCAGAAACAAACAAAAACCAGTCTGGGATAGGTATGTGTGTATTTGGAAATTACTGACTGTACCTTTCCATTTTGTCTCCAGGATTTTCCACTCAGTCACAGGGAACTGATTTATCTTGTGATGGGGCACACCAGTGATTCCTGCACAGGAAACTGTGATGTGCACATATGGTCTGTGTCTGCACCCCTAGAGACAACCAGGAGATGTGGGAAACTTTTTCCCAGATTATTCTACTGGATTGCCAGGAATGTCCTATTTTCAAAATGTCACAATACAAGCTTTTGCTGTTTTGGCAATATTATCACATTGCTGTGCTACAAGCAAAGCAAGAAAACACTGATGCATAGTTCAGGTCAGTGAGGGTTTGTGTGTGGACAGAGAAGCAATCTGGGATGGAAACAAGGTTCAGCATTGCTGACCTTGCTGGTGAGGCCAGCTGTGGTGCTCCCTGGTTGCCCACAGGAGAGACAATGTGCAAGGATCCCAAAGGAAGGGATGAGAAGGACTGGTGCTGGGGTGGGCCCTGCCAATGAGCCCTGGTGACAGCTGTCAGCAGGGAGCTCAGGCAAAGCCAGTGCTGCCAGCACCTCTGGCCCTCAGGGCTAGGCACCCCTGGCCTGCTGCTGCCACAGGCAGCTCTCAGGGCTGAGCTCCTCCGGGGACAGGCAGTGCTGGGGAGTGCCACAAGCTTCCTTTGTGGGCGCCCAAGGTGGTCGCACTGTGGGCCTGGCACTTCCATGGAGGGAGCAAGTGGCTAAGGATGGAATAAAGGTATGATTTTATGTGTTTGTATTGGCTTATAAAATGGGCCCTGAGCCTCTAAGATGGCTGGCGTGATTGACAGCCAGCTCAGGGACTTCCAACTGTTGGTTTGCCCAGTTACTGCAGTTGTTTGTCAAGAGTTCCTATTGGCTGTGCCTTAGGGACTTTCCAGGGTCTGTAGGAATTGTATCCTTGTTTAATGTATGCTAGGGATTTTGAATTTATAGGTTGTCTGCTGCTGTCACTTCTCTGGTTGTCCTACCCTGATTGGATGATTCAAATGTTAACCACTCCCTGTTGGAAAGTTATAAATAGTTATGTTTGCTGTTGCTCGGGGCTTTTAGCCCCTGGTTCTCTGCAATAAAGGACCTGTGGTTAAGAGCCTGTCTCCCTCTTTCCTTAGAGGAGATTCCCTTATTCTTGCCTACCACCCTTCCTCTTGCAGGCACACACTGCACACAGAGCTTGGCCTGTGCCCTCCCCTAGAGGAGTGAGTGCGGCCAGCTACTTACACCTAGCCGGGCTCCTGCAGAGGCATAGGGAGGAGTAGCCAAGATTCCTTCACACCACACCTGTGTCAGGTTATCTTGGTGCCTCTCTCCTGCAGAGGGGTGTCTGTGTTAGTGCAAGGCTAGCTTGCCTGGAGTGTGCAGGGCAAAGTGGTAACAAACAAAGTAGCTGGAAAATACAGGAGGCAGGTACCTGAGCACAAATTGCTGAAACTCTTAAAACCTCACTTGGAATCTGATATAGCAACTCAAATCTTTTTACATTGACTTCTTGGCAACTGACTTCTTGGGCCTGCAGTCAGTATGGTCATGGGCTATACTTTCAGGTATTTCAGCTGTAGCTATATAAGCTTCCATGTAAACATCTGATTCCTTTTTCCATCCTTGTATCATTTCAGAGCTTGTGGCTATGGCAAAAAATTAATGTGGAAGAGGGGAGTGTTCCCTAGGGTTTGTTTGTTTATTTATTTATTTAATTTACGTACTTACTTACTAGCTTACTTCTCCTCATGAGCCCTATGAAACATTCACAACCACGAAAAGACTTCATCAGTAATTGGCGTGGGAGGGAGAGGGATGGGAAAAGAGGCCTTATGATCTATTTTAGTCCTCCAACATGGCAAAAAGTACCCTAAAAACTGCAAGAGTAGTCTGGGACTAGGAGGTTTACTATTTGCCCCTTGTATGCCACCACTGCTGCTCTGGAGATTTTAAAAGCCCCAAGTGGCTTGAAAGGTAGATGTGACATTGAGCAGGGAGAGGCTGATGGGAGGCTCTCCCAGGCCCATGGAAGTAAGAAAACGTTCTGGGGCAGCTGCTGTGTCACTGCTGTCACACTGTTGTTTGACTGGAGGCAGGAGCACGGGTGGGACAGTGCTGCAGAGCCAGTCCTGTGGGGAGCCTCACCTTCCTCTGGTAGAGAAGGAGAATTTGACAAATACAAAGGGAATCCTTAATAAGGCATTAATTCAGGACTCTGCTTGTTTCACACCACGGTGCTCTGCTGTGGGGCTGTTTCACATGTGGTGAGTCATAAATGGCAAACTCCAAACCCCTGAACACCATCACCCTGTGAGGTCCCTGCTGCTCAGGAGATGGCTGCCAGGACTTGGTGCATGGAAATGGTGATTGTTCTGCTTGCTAATGGCATGGTTCATAGGCTTAAAGTTAAGCTGATACTTCAGGACTCTACTTGATATCCTTTGCTGGGGAAAGAGGATTTTCCAAAATATTCTGCTGTCTTGAGTTGTCACTGTCTTTCAGCGATAAGGTGTCATTCAAGACATCTTTCATAACTTAATTCTCAGTTTCATAGATATTATACACAAGCAAAGAGCAAGAAAACATACAGGCTTTCTCATTGGTAAATCTGGCTGAAGTTTTAACAGGTTTGTTGGAAAAACAGGCCATAAAAGGGGGGTTGCTGCTGTGCTACAGTCATGCCAAAGGGCTGTGCTGGAATGACATATATAAATGAATATTTGAGAGGAATTTTACTCTTCGGGTTAGCGTTGCTGTTTCTTATTTTTCAGTACATTGTAGACTTAATGATGAAATAGAATAACTAATAGACTGTCTGACTCTTAATTACAAGAGCAGAGTTGAAGGAACTTTTTTGGGTTTGGCCAAAAGGAACATTTGCCTTTAATGCTCAGCATTAAAAATGACACTTCAGGGAATTTTTTCAGTTTTGCTGGTTTGAGAAACAAGACAAGCTGAAAAAAGAAGTCTCAAGCAAGTCAACAAAAAATAAAGTGACCATGGATTAAATTCATATTTTTATATGGTAGAGGAAAACTAACCTTCCAAAAGCAATTTTTTAAAAACATCTCTCCCATTCAAGACAGAGCTGGATTCATTGTGATTATGCATTCTTTTACAACCTCATCTAGGAAACTGAGATTTAGGGGCATTTGGGGGTGAATGGGTTCCCATTGAAATAAATGTCCACATCCATTAGAAAACACCACGATTACTCTGAGGGAGCACTTGCAGGTGTGTCTCCCTCCTAACAGCTGGAGCAAGAGCACTGGTGCCGACACTTCCATTTAAACACCTAAGGTCTAGTGTTTCTTTGATGTCCTTTTGATCCTTTCTCGTGAGGAACTGAATGAAGTGAAACCATGACTGTAAACACAGAAGACATCCAGTGGTGTTCCAAAGAGAACATTTGTGGCAGCAGCAAGCTTTTCTGGATAGCTGCCTGTGAATTTACGAATCTGTCACATCTGAATCCATTTTGTGAACCTTTCTTGAGGCTGCACGTCTCTCAGAGACGGGGAAAGGGAGAAGCTGTAGGTATGTTACCATTTGCTGATGCTCCATTAGAGCTGAAAGGGAACAGCCGCGTGTTATGGTCTGATTACAACACCTTGGGTGGCAGAACCTCGTGTTGCCTGTGAGGGAACGGTGGTCAGTTCTGCTTTCTGCTGTGTTTTCCCCAACCGGGACTACAGGCGTGAGGGTTTTCTTCTGAGTGAAGTGTAACTTTTTCCGAGTTATTCTTGCTGAGAAGAGAGAACAAATAGTCAAGGAGTGGAGATTGAGTCTCCGAGTTGGAGAAGGATTCCCGGCGCTGCTGTATTTCTCCTGCACTGGAGCTGCTGCTGGAATAAAGAGGGCAGCAGCGAGTCACGATCGTGCGGCATCGCAAGGGGTGGGGCTGGGCGTGCAGGTGACACAGCAGGGACATCTTCGGAAAGTCTGGAGTGCCAAATGTGCTAATTCACGTTCATCAAGTGCGTGTTTGCTGGTCAAATGTCGGTCACGCTAACTCTCGACTGCGAAATTATCAAAGTGTTTGTCTATAAAACATGAAAGCTATTTTATTATTAGGACTTGATAGATTGTCTGTTGTCCTGTTAGATTCAGGTATAGAAAGTGAATGTAAAGCTTCCCAGTGTACTTGCAAAGTGAATTGATTATTGTCCCAGCTCAGCAGCTCTGGAAACGAACAGAAGTTCTTTTAAGAACAAGACAGACCCCTTGGTTAGTTCCTGCCATTTCTGCCTGCAGGACAGTTTTGGCCCTGACTGCGGCACTCCTGACACCCACGGGTGATGTGACTGTCACAGGAACACTGCAGCTCATTTGCTTTTAATGTTTCTCCAGTCCCAGGTACAATGAGTTTGATGTGAGCAGCCACTTACTGGTGGGATGCTCTGAAGTGGCAGAGGGGATCAAAAGGCTCATTTCTGGGTAACAGCTTTTGGTCAGCCAGAAAAACAAAACTAGACTGGTGGAGTCTGGATTTAGATTTTTGGATGCAGATGCTTTATAGCCCCTTTGGCTTCAGTCAGACTTACCAGAGAGGTAGAGATCTGTGAGGAATGAACTACTCATGTTCTTCTCTTTTCTGCAGTTTTGGGAAGGATCTCCTAACCCACTGCATCCCTATTATTAAAAAGCCACCTGGACATATTTACATACATACAAACACAAATGTATTCTCCAAAACGTAAATGCTTTCTGATTCTTTTTGAAGGCATCATTTCAAGGCTGGTAGTGACTTGAAGGTAGAGAATCTACTATTTTTCACTGATTTTACTACCCATTTTCAAACACCTGTTTCTAGGATTAGAATAGAGAAAGCCCAGAAAGACTTTAGGGTAAGTCCTGAACAGTTCCAAATGTAATTTATGATGTAGCCTTACAGAGGCTAATGTAGCTTTACAGATAGAGAAGGCATCTGTACAAATGCAAGGCATTTCTTTACTAACAAAGAAGTTGTTATTTGCAAATAACTGTTGCATTTTATTGGCTCTTCTCCCTTTTTCACGGTGTGAACATTTTGCTAAAATAGTTTGAGGAAGCCTAAAGCATTACCACAAATATTTATGACACTCTGTACAGTGCAATCTATCTCCACAATAATGCATAACAAAACACTTTGTTCCTTCTCATGCTTGTTCCTGCTCATTCCTGCGCAAATCTCCTGATAAAAGCCTGGGTTTATCTGGGAAGGTACCAATATATATCTCTTTCACACCTAGCTAAATAATTTTTCACATGGCAGCTTTAAATCTTCTGGGCTTATCAGTGGAAAAAATGCTTGGAAAAAAAGATTTAATACTTAAATTAGTTCTATCAGCGCTCCTCTTTTTTTTTTTTTTTTTTTTGGTTGGCTGGGACTTGTTCTCACAGAACTTCAAGCTGCATTATTTGTGTTAAACTTCCTGACTGAATTCCGAACAAGTCATCTTTCCCCACAACGCTGACCTTTAGTATGAGGCCAGTATAATTTTAATTTGTTTCAAGTTTCCCTAATAAGCAAGAGAACAAGAAACCATATCCCTCTAAGACCTGGGTAGCTGGCTGCATGGCAGAATATTTTCAAATTCTATGGGGAAAACCCCCAATAAAGTCAGATCTTCCAAACTGGCATTCAAATGCATCCGCAGTGGGGTTAGCTCTACCATCTTCCTGGCAACTAGTCTAGAAGCTATGGAAAACCACAGGCTTCAAAGAAAGGTTTAACTAACTAACCTGATTTTGATCAGGGTACTGTCCTAGTGAAGGCATGGCAGGGCATATTCCAGATTTCTGCTGGCAGTTTCTGCCCGTGGTGGGGCAGAGATGATGACTGGGACTGCAGTTTGTTGAATATATCAGGTGCCAGTGCTGCCCCAGCCTCCTGCTGACATGAGTGTCTGTTTCCCCATGTGGTGAACAGGGCCCGGGTAATCGATGTGGCTGCATACAGACCCTTTTTTCCTGCCTTTCTTTTTGCTGGAAGAGTTTTAATCCAGATTGGTTCCCTGATCTGTTCCACTGCACAGCTCCACAGGACTGCCTATGCCAGTCCACGGGAGCAGGTGAATGTAGGAGCAAGGGATTTGGAAGGAGCATGCTGTGCTTTGGTTTTATAGCCATGATTAGATATGAGGACAGGAAGTCTCAAGCCTATCATGGCAAGGAATTGCTGTGAAATTAGATGGTTTTGACTGAAGAAAATCTTGGTAATTCCCTGTTAGGAAGAGAGCCACATGTTTGGTGAGACAGTTGGGAGGGCCAGCAGTGGGGTGGGCAGCTTGGGTACTCTTGAAAATAACCAGATCTGCTTGCTACTCATCTGAACCCAGAGTGCTGAGGAGATGTGCCACAGATAACAGAAGCCACAGTCATGTCATTTGTGGGATGTCTTTCCTTGTCTTTCTTGGGATAAAGAGTTTCCTGTGTGCAGTTCATCGGCTGTTTTGTTCTCAGGCTTGCTGCTCTCCGTAACTGGAAGTGCAATCATGACTTTTGCAGAGACTTGGCTTTTGTTCCTCCTTGCTGGACATTTGGTCTCAACTGCACTTGTGGGACTGCAGAGGACAGTCCCAGATGTGGGGAAGTGATTTTTTTCCAGCACTAGGTGGCTGTATGGCATTCTGCAGTGTCCTGTACACAAGTATTTGAAAAGTTGGGAAGTGGGCCATTCTCAAATGGAAAGTTTCTGTGTTTTCACACCTCTGCTTCAGTATAATCTTTTTGAAAGTTATGAAATCAAGGAATGAAGGCATTTTAATTGTATAAGCTTGTCACTGGCTGCAGACACTTTATCTGTGTGGAGCTGAGGTAGGCATGCAGTCCACCACAGAAGTGATGCTGGTGACTGCTGGCTGTCATTGCTGCAACTGTGTGGCACTGCTGCTTTTTGCTTAGAGGCCTGGATATGAACGTTAAAGGGAGAGTCTGCATGTGTAATATCTGGTCCAGACCTCTCCAAATGCTCCTGCTACTTGGAGGCCACACAGTGCTCCCCTTCAAGGATGGTCAGGAGGGGGATGTCCACTCTGCCAGGGGAACCAGGGCGGTGGGTCTGTCCCTGACTTCTGGTGATCCTCAAGTGTCCTGAGTTGAGGAGTTGCACCAAATTTTGCTCAGGGACCAAGAGAGGATTAAGTTGTCCCAAGACCTGGCTGTGCCCCCAGGCTGAGTGCCTTTGCCAAGGCCAACACATTCCCCCAGGAGCCATGCTCAGCTGCTGTTTTTCATGAAACCCAGCCCTGAGAAGAAATTTGTCTCCAAATAAAAGACAGTTGTTTTCCCTGGGCACTGTATTCTCTCCTTGCTCTTTTCTCTGCCATGCTCCAGTCTCTGTACATTTCCCTGGCCATGCCCTTCCCCTCTCATTAGCAAGGAACAAGAACTAGGTTTTGGCTTAAACATGAACATAAAATCCCAGTGCAGTGTTTGTGGAATCCTACATACATAAAGGCTGATGCAGCAGGCGTTTGACATTGCTCAGTGGTGCCTCTGGTTATTTCCTCGCATTGAACAGCGGTGTAAAACCTTTCACAACTGGAATTCTTTATGCATTTGTGCTTCACCTTCTGAATATTTTGTTGTGATTGAAGCTTCTGTAATTTTCTTCTTTTCCAGAGCTCTCTGGGGTGAAATTTGTGCAACTCCACCCCAAAAAAAGCACTATGATACAGAGCATTTATTTGGCATTTCCATGGTGGCACATCCAGTGTGATGATGCATATTTTTAAGGAAAGAGGCCTAGATGAGGATTAAAGATCTTGGGATGTTCAAAGCTTCTGTAAATGCATAAGGTGAGACATCTGATGAATTAGTAGGTCTGCTGAAATTGTTTATTAAGCCACTAAGTCTAGGAGCACAATAATACATCAGGTCTCTATTGTGCTGGGTACTGTATGTGGGTAGCAAAGGGTTGGTTTAGGCCCCCAGATGTTTTTTGTAACTCTGCTGAAATTCTTAAATGATGTCACTTTGCAGCCTTGTTTCATGCTTGTTTTCTCTGAATGGTTTTGAATGAAGATCCCCAGGACATAAGAGTAATGTGCAGGAGTATTTGTCCCCAGGATTTTGCACAGTTGATCAGACGTGAAAAGGAGACGCTGCAGTGACTCATCTGACCTTGTAGACCCAAGAGTGCCGACAGTGGTCTCTGCTAAGGTCCCCATCACAAGAATGCAAAGCATTCCAGAAGCTTTCGTCAACAACTCTAGATAGCAGCCAGCAGTTTTCTCACCAGTGTTACATAAAATAGACAGGGAAAGCAAAAGGCTAATTGAGTAAATTATTGCAAACTGCTTATGGAATCTCTTTAATTTACATCTAGCAATGTAAACTCACTGCAGGACTGGTACTGCTAAGGATGGCTGTGAGAATTTTTTTTCCATTTTATATGTTTCATTTTAATAAGGACAGGTTTCAGTGCTAGATATAAAAATTCTTCCTACAGCAGAACTGCTATTACATTAGGCCAAGATTTTGGCAATACTGAAGGATTTGCTGGTGTTTACTTGTAAACTTGTAGAGTTGCAAGACTGTCTTTGTAATTATAACCAGGGTTTTTTCCCTCAGAAATTAACTGTCCAAATTTAAGTGGGATAGATAGATACAGGTCATAGCCATAGCATGTTACTATCTCTAATTGGCAACATTCATTTAACCATAACAGCAGATGAAGGTATTAGGGACGGATTTAAAGGAGGATAATGAGGTAAAAAACTTTGCAGTTCTTTCTAAATGCCAATCCTCTATAATCAGGAAAGGGCCTTTTAAGAGCAAGCCCGTGAGCACAAGCAGGCAGTGGGAGAGGGCACCCTGGAAGCTGAGCCGGGCTGAGCTCTGCCAGTGCTGCTCACAGGGGGCTGGGAGCACCAGGGAGCACTGAGAGCAGAGCAGAGGATGGACAGAAGTCTGTGCTGCCTCATCTAGCCCAAGAACTCACATACATCTAACTAATGGCTTGGAATATCCTTAATGGAGAAGTAGCTGGGCTACAGCTTGGGG
>VWYE01024931.1:0-24247 GCA_013398995.1 Alaudala cheleensis
AAGGGTACAACCCATGTGCCTTGGATGATGGCTGCACATGAATGTAAAGATTTGTTTTTCTGTTAAGATAAAAATATGGATGTTTGAATCTTCATCTGCTTCTGCAATCCTGACCATCACAATAGAGAAGGGATTTAGAGTAAAAATAGCAATGATTCAGCCAGTACATTAAAAACCACAAGACCCATTAAATGGAGTTTCTAATAAAAAATTCTTCCTAACTGGTTAATTGGAGTTGCTAAATGATTTCTTTTTATAGCAAAAGCTTTATAATTAACAAGCCAGACATTGATTTCTAGTCATTATCAATTTCTCTATGATTATTATTGCTTCTATAATAATCTTCACTGTATTAACATAGATTAAGAAGCTCTTTAAAATAGAGCAGCTTCATTAGCTCCTGCTATCACAGGAGGACCTGCAGAACTCGGCACTCCAGTTCACCACCACACAGGAGCTGAAAATAAATGCTGCAAATCTCTCTTCCTGGGGAGCTGACAGGGAAGAAACCTCAGTGCTCAACTCTGAGCACTTAACTCAGAAAAGCTTCTAAAATCATTAACTTGTACAGCCACCCTAAACATATTTCTTTGTTCATCTTTATTGTGCCATTAATGAAACATCTTTTATGCTGCAGACCCGCTACGTTTGGAAAACTTTATAAATCTGCTGGCAAAACCAGAGTGATGAAAGTGGGGTAAAAAACAGCCTTTTTTTCAATAATGTGCAATAAACCACATTTAGTAAGCCTGGGACAGGGGATGAACAGCTCCTGACTTCAGGAATTAGAGCGCACAGAGTGGAATAGGGATGGGACCCCCAACACACATTTCTGCCCCTCTGAAATGTGCCTGGGGATCTTGGCAGGCTCAGGTGACTTCTCATGCAGGGAGAGCAGCCTGTAGCTGAGCTTTGCCTGGTATTTTCCATGGGGATATGCTGGGATTGATCATAGTGATGGCTGTCCTTTGGACACACACACTGACCCCTCATTTCTGCCTGCAAATCACTGAGGTCAATAAAGTTTGACCACACTTTGAATTTGTTTGTTTCTGAAGTTAAACTGACTGCTTTCCACTCAGATTTTGATGTTTGATTCCTATGGCTGCAAAGAATTCACAAGAAGTCTTGCAACAGCACAACATTTTTCTGAGCCATGCAGGGGTTTTATTTCAGATACAGTTCCCAGATTAATCAATTTGTGATATACATAATATCTTATAAATATTTGTATTTTGGGTGAACTGTTATTCTCAGACAGTGCAAGTGATCTCACTCAACTCTCCTTCATGAATTTGTAGACAATATCAAAAACAGAGCTCAGTGGAAAAGGAAATTGAAAAATATTGTGTGTTGTTTTACACAATGGATGTAGGTAGAAGAAGAAGCCTCATGCAAGCCTTCCATGTCAACACAAGTTACAACTCATGAATTCAGACTTCCCCACATTCCCAAAAATGACAAAGTATGATGATATGGTTTGTCATGAAGCCTGATAATAGCTGGGCAATTTGGAGATTTTTAAGTGCTGCCACCAAGCTGGGCTCAGACTGTCCTTCTGCACTCACTCATTTTATTTAAATGTTACAATTGAGGATGAGAAAATGCGCGAAGAAAAAGAATTGTAAGGGAGTTCTACGGATGGAGTAAAAATAAGAAACATTAAAAAAGATTTCTCATGTTTGAAACATAGCCTCTATTTTTTAACATAGTTCAAAAAGGGAATGTATTGAAGCTGCTTTCTCTTGTCATCTACAAAAATCTTTTCAGCTCTCAAGAGATTTAGTCATAGTGGGATTTTAAATCAAACTTCATTTATTTACTTTGTCAGCTCCAACCTAAGCCTTGCTTTCCCGGGAACTAGTGGATAGAATTCCACCCATCCTGCCCCCAAAGTGGTCAAGTGCTAAAGGAAAATTTTGTGTTTTCCTGTAATTTGTCCAAATTCATTAAGATCTGTTAGACTGACACAGTGCTTTTTATCTTATCAGAAGTCTCAATCACTCCAGAGATGAATACAAACACCTTGCTCTTTTTTAGAGCTCTGCTCCATTCAGAGCAGCANACTATCAGAAATCTCATTCACTACAAGCACCTTGCTCATTTTATAGCTCTGCTCCATTCAGAGCAGCAGAAATATGAAAAACTCATACAGTAAGTACAAAGTGATGCAAGATCAGATCCTTGGAGAGGTTACTCAAGGAAGTACCACACACATGCTCACCTTTAAGGTAAACCTGAGTTAATTAAGTGGATGTGGAGGATGATTATGGGAAAGTAAGAAAAATAAATAAATAAAGAAGGAAGTCTTCTAGAATAAAGCTTCAAGAGGGAAGAGGGTGGGACTATCATTAACTTACCCAGAAATTTTGATTAGGGGGAAAATAGAAATGAAATAATCATCATTATCATCATCACAGTATCCCACAAAGAGCACACCATCAAATGGTGATAAGGGCCAAGGAAAGCAGAACCCTCTTAGTTCCTCCCCTTGTAAATTCTCTCTTTATAGTCCTTTCAGAACCTGATCTTTATTCAGTAAGGCATTTCCTCACACAGACAGACCATTCTGAGCTACCTTGGAATTTATAATTTAATATATATATATAGTATGTATGTATATATATAGTGTGTGGTGTAAATATACTCAAACATCCTTTGCCACCTGCCTGACTTTAAACATTTCAAAGGGAGCTTTACCTCCCTGCCATGAGACCTGGCTTTTCACATTTCATGCTCTTTATCCACGAGGCTTAGCTGAAACCTGATTTAGGAAAAGCAAAACTTTACTACGCAACAGTACAAAACGATTAAAATTAATTGATCAGACTGTAACCATCAGTGAATAACTGGGGATGTAACCATGGAATCATCATGCCTCTTGAAAACTGTCTAGATAGATTTAATGGATGTACACAGCAATGTGATCTAAGGGAATACATGCATTCATTTCCCTTCTCCATCCACCTAAGAGGGTATTGCAACTTTTATCTGATGCCACATTAAGGTATAATGTCCACTGATAAGGAATTGCCAAAACTTTCTTTGATGCCTTTCAGTCATCTTTCCATCAAATAATTCACTGCACAAAGAATACACACAGAAATCACCAGCTGCTTTGTAACTAGCTAATTGGTTTAGACCAAAACCATCCAAGTTCTTTTACATCTTTAATCCAAATCTTATTTTTTTTTAAATCCTTTTAAAATTTATCTTATCTAGGGGGGGAAATTGCACATATTCATCTGAAAAACTTATGGAGTGAGAAATTAAACCCAGGAAAAAAGTCCAGCTCTTTCATCCTGTAATGCAGAGAACATCAAAGGGCCACACCTAGGAAAATATTATTTTTCCTCTAAACTTTTTGCCCCAAGGTCATCAAAAATCCCTCTGCTCATGTCTGACATGATTCAACAATGTTTTCAGTAACCTCTAGAGCTCAGTCTCTGGGGCATCCAGACATTGGATGGAAGCACAGCAGAGAGTTGTTCTGTTCTAGTACAGCACATATAGAACAGTGAATATATTGAAACCAATCTGTTTTCTCAGCTATGAGGAGCACATGAATGTAATTGGTATTCTAATTTATGACAAATATCTTGTGGTTACAGCAACAGGGGGGCCCTGAATGGTGACATAAAGAAGGCCTGAGAGCTTTGCATCTTCCAACACCTCGTTGGTTGGGGCCGTGCACTGCCTTCTCTAAATTCAGAGCACAGCTGGTTTAGGGACACACTACAGCAGTCAGGACACAAGTATTTCTTTTAAATCTTTCAGAGCAAAGTCATCTTGGCCCAACTCTATTAATTCCTTGAGAAACGTTTCTGTTTCCTCACAAAGTGGATGGGAGCAGTTAAATCCCCAAGGTACACAATGGCATGGGTGTCCCCTTTATGGTGTGGTCCTGCCCCAATCCTGGCTGTGACATTCCTGTTGCCACTGGTGGGAGTAACATGGCTTAGATTTCTCAGTCATTTAGTTGCCAATCCTTTGTGATGTTTATCACTATTGTGTGAGAAGACTCAGGTTGACAAGACTGTGGTGGTTATCAGGAAAAGTTCAGGATTTCTCCACATCTCACCAGAGCAGTAAGACAAACTGAGATGCATTCCCAGCTGTGCTGAGTTCAATGAGAGCTGATGGCTTCAAGTAATGATTAAAAAAAACCCACAAACCCAAAGCAGACTGAGGTTCTGATCCCTTACACCACCTGATTCCAAGAGACTGGATCCACACCTTAACCTAAACATATTTCAAGTGATAGATATATCCTCTTTATTCACTTCTTGTTTATTCTAGACATAAATTTTAATGAAAACCCAGACAGCAGAGTGAAAGAAACCATCTGCAACGTTCAGCATTTCAGACCTAGGTTTGCTTTGCCAAGACAGAGTTCAAACCTAAAGCACAGGAGCTTTGGGGAAGTTAGGTTCAGCTGTGCCTACCAAATTGTCCAGGGCTCAGGAAAGTCCCTCAGCCCTACTCTCCACCCTCCCTTCCCAATCCCAATCAGNGACAGACACTAAACTATCAAAAAATACTTTACTGATGTGTGTAGATATTTTTTTACTTTTTCTGCTCTTGTTCTGTGGCATTAATTCTGAAGTAGATTTTAGTACCACAATAGAACTACAGCCATTATTTCACTAATTAGTCCCATTTCTGCTGTTAGCTCTGAAAACATTGGCTTTTTTCCCCCCAGTTTGCTTCCTTCAAAGACATGAGTTTGGGCTCAGTTTGGAGACTGTAAATTAATGGGAGTATTTTGATCAAGCAGCATTTAAAATGACTGTGATCACTTAAAAAGCATGTTAATTCTGAGCCACTGACATGAATGGCTGATGCTCTTTGGGCTCCCTGTTTCCAGTGGGCAGCTAGAATCAGAGCCACAAGACTAGGAACAAAAACCAGAGTGATGTTATCTGTCCATGGAAATGTCAAACAACAAATAATTTGGTTTCTGTAATATTTTTTTTTCTAGAGTAAACACAGAATCTGACTGTCTCATAAAATGTTCTCATAAAATGCACATGGCATGTAGGGTCACACAGTGCTCTGAGAACTCTGCCCACATCTCAGTGTAAGATGAGTTATGGATTGAGTGACAATTGCACTGAACTGCATTTTCTTTGCTTTTTCAGTCCTCAGACTATTAAAGAGAACAGTGTGTGCACTCAGTTTGAGAGAGGTGCATGTGTAGAAGTCATGGAAAAGGCAAGCATTATTTTAACTATTAAAAGTTGTGAAAAGGTAAGAACAAACACCTACCATTACAGAAAAAAATTCTATGGTGGCAGAACTCCCTGTTCAGTCAAACATTGTGGCAGGGGTTTTTTTTTTTGACTTTTTTTTAGGGACATGGTGGAGGAAAATTTTTGATGAAATATTTAAGACTTTCCTGGGTTTTGTATTTTCCTTTTGAGCAACCAGCATTTTTCCCCCAGATGAGGCATTTTTTCCTCTTGCTTCTAAAGTATTCTAAAGTATTATTATTCTTCTTAAAAAAAAAATACCCAGAACTCATGAAATTACTGCCTCCTGGCTTTGCTAGACAAGGCAGAATTTTTTCTTTTGGGTGCTTTTGGAGCATTTGATGACTGTAGCTGCTACATCATCGACATCATGTTTAAGAAAACGTGCCAGAACACCGTGTGGGGGTGGTGGGACTTCCAGGATGTGAACACCTGCGTGAGGAAGGTACAGCAAAGAGATCTTTTCTTTAATGTAGAGTGCCATCGTCTGGCAGCATGCCTGAGCTCCACCTGAACCCAGCTTCAGGGCTCCAGGAAGATTATTTGGGAAGCAATACCTAAGCCACCCTCTTGCTTTTCCTTCTCTCTAAAATTGGCTTAATCCTGCCCTGGGGTCGTAAACAAATAGAAATTCTTGCCTCTAAGAGAGAAACTAATGGTGAGGGCCTGGGGGAATGACTGTACCTGTTGGCTTGCTGAGAGCCAGAAATTATTAGTTTATTGTAGTGTTTATTGCAGGGGATTTTTTTTTCCCTCCCATCCAGCTGGGGTTTAACCTACAGATTCATTCCCCTTTCAACTTGAATTTTATTCAAATTTTTAAATATTGGAGCTAGCACTGAGTGCTGGCATTGAATCCCAGCACTGCCAAGCCCACCACTAAACCATGTCCCCAGTGCCTCCACTGCATGTCTTCCAAATCCCTGCAGGGCTGGTGACCCAGACATTTTCCTGGGGAGCCTTTTCCACTGCTTTTCACAAGGAATTTTTCCTCATGTGCAACTAAAGCTCCCCTGGCCCAACTTGAGGCCATTTTCTCTTATCCTGTCACCTGTTATCTGGGAGAAGAGACAGATTCCCACCTTGCTTCCCCAGCAAGTAAATGGAGCTACACTAATTTGGGAGTCAACTCATGCTGGAATGAAACAGCCACAAAGCTCTTTTTAGAGTTTGCTACAAGCTACATGCTTAATTTGTGTATGACTTCCTAAAGAAATCACCACTTTTCTCCTTTTGGAAATGCTGGGTCTCTTTAAGGACTCTGAAATATGTTGGGTTGATTTGTTTTGTTTTTTTTTTCTTTTTCCTTCCTCAAATTGCTCTGAAGCTTAACAGCAGTCCCACATTTCTAATTAAATGGACAGATAGGATGCTGATAACATCTGCTTTCTGTAATAAAAACTATTGATATTGGTGACCTGACAGATTATCTGCAAAAGACAGAGCACAATGGCCAGATCTAAAAAGCAAGGGAGGAAGAGCAGCTTAGCACCAGAATACATCCATTATTATCTGTCCTTCTGCCTTTTGGAATTATTAAGAATGATTATAGAAATTATCAGTCATCTCTGCTTCTTGTTCTGGCATATGAAACAGAAACAGTGATTGAATGTCAAGAAGAACTGACTTTGATCTCTTTTTTGCTTGATGAAATGACTTTGTAAGGTGCTCCTTATTTTTCTTGTGGTAGCATCTCTTACAGGAATACCCAAGATTTATAACAGCAGCTGCCATTTTTCAAAATGTTCCTCCACGTTGTGTAGAGCAACACTTCAAACAGTAAAAAAAATATCCTAATAGTAATTGACATCTACAAAGCCTTTCATTGGAAAAACTTAGCCTGTCATAGCTCAAACCTGATTTCTACTTACAGTTACTGGTTTTTTCTGGGGTTTGCAGTAAAAACCTGCTCCTCTATTAATTGAGGTTGTACAATTGCCTGGTAAATACCTACTCAAAATTTTACTACTCTGTTCAAAATCCCAACGTTCGAAAATGTCACATGCTTTTCTGAATTAAAGCATTAATTGTGGCAAAACATTAAAAGTGCCAAAACCACTGGTGTCTCAAGAAAAAAAGATAGCTAAAATACCAACTTGACCCTTCATGCCAGGACTTAAAAAAAACCCTAGGAACGAAATTCTTCCATGTGGCTTTAGATTTGCAGTGGGGAGAGAAATGTCTGGACTTCACTGATTTTTAGGGCACCTTGGCTCATTTTCAGGCTTTTGTTCAATCTGTGCTTTCCCCTCCAGGGCTGCAACATCAGGGGTTTGCCCTTTTCTAGAGGAAGCACTGTGAGGTGCCTGTGCCACTCAGTTTTGCAGGTATCTGGGTGTTTCAAGGTCATGGGCAGTGGCAGCTGCCATCTCTTTGTCCCTTGCTCCTGAATTTCCAGAGGTAAACAGGCAAACAAAATGCTACTGTGGTAGATTTAATCTCTTCTTTTTGTTCCCAGCACCAAAACAGCAGCACCTTATTTTTCAGCAGCTGACCTACATCATTTGCCAAGTGCTCAATATTCAGGAGTTAGTTAAATATTTTAGCCTGGTATAAAGTTTTTTTGGGTTTTTTTAAATAAGAAAGGCCTAATGGAGAGTTTATCTGCATTTGCCAGTCATCACAGGAGTCAAGGAGCATGGACTTTAAGAAAGAAACAAAACAACCAAATATCTTGGTGGCTGGCTATGTAGAACCCTTATCTTTGGATTACAGTTTGATTTTTCTTTGTGCAGATTTTCTATGTAAGGAAAAAAAAGTACTGCAGAGGGAGAAATCAAAATACAAAATTAATAAAGCCTAGAAACTTGCCATATGTACTTAAATTACTGTGCCTTAAGAAAAAATCCCAAACAACAGAGGGCAGAAATCTAATGAAAATATATTTAACTTTTACAAATTTTTCATTAACTCTTCCTGAAAAAAAATGTTCACTTTTCACAATATGAACAAAAACCATTCATTGAAAATCAGATGGGAGTTTCCTACAGCCATTTCACCTTAATTGTCTGTAATCTCACTCATATTCCACATTAAATCCTCCTGCCACCTAATATGTATTAATTTTAAATTAACACTGATAAGATAAAATGCTTGGTCATGGTCTTCAGTGAGCAAGGCTTTTGTCACAGCTATTTTTAGTTGACCTGATGCCACTTCTCCTAAATTTCATCCTAAAGCAAATTCTCAGGCAATTTTTGGGCTAAAAAAGATGTCTATCCAGGCTCTCCTCATTTCAGTGAGCTAAAACTCCAGTAACCTGCCTCAAAATGTTCTCAGCTTCCAGAATTTTGTTTTCTGTCTCCATTCTGTCAGGCTTTTCTAGGGTGAAAGTTTGCTGCCCACCCACATTAGTCACCTGATAAACCCCTATTTTTTTGTCTCTGGTGATGCAAAACTACTCATGTGCTCATAAAAATTTATTAAATTTTTTTTTTTTTTTTTAATTCAAAGGTTCCCTATTATTTAGGTGAAAGTGGTGCAGCTGCTTGATCCATACTGTTATTAGACACTGATTTTAGCTTATGCTCATTTCCACAAATATGAGGCCTCATATCCAACATCACCTGTAATTCACACCTCAGTTTGTGGGTTGATGCCCTTTTGATGGCTGAAATGTCAGATTTTATTTTCCTCCCTCTTATCAGCCATGTAAAATGGGCTCTAAAGTGCAACTTTGGGGCAACAGTTGAAAAAAAAGGCATTTGGTTAAAGAGAGGAGCTCAACAGACACCTCAAAGGTCAAATTGTGGAAATAAAGAACTCTTGGTAACTTCTGAGAGAAATGAGGGGACTTTTCTGATGCTCTGCAGTAGCTGAGAAGGCATCAGACTTTACAATGTTAACACTGTGAACAGGGTGACTTTTTTGAAAAATTATCATTTTTCTAAATATTGTTCCCTCATTAATACTGAATGTAATTTTCTCCCACATAATTGACATTGAATTGAGGTAATTTTAACACTCAAATAAACATATTTTTCTCGACATATCTATGTAAAAATACTGCAAAGTCAACAAAATTATACACAAATCTTTGATTTCCTGAACTCTGATGAGCTTGATTAATTATCCACTCATCATCACACAAAGCGGACCAGAAGCAAACAGTCCCATTCTGAGGCCTAAAGTCTCTTTCTAAACTAGGACATGGTAAAAAAGGTGATTAATGGATATATTGGTGTACAGACTGAAACAGGAAGAAATAGAAAGCTCATGAGTGTACACACCAAGTACACACCAAGGTATGTATTTATATATAAATTATCTGTTTGTAGATAAGCTAAAAGAAATAGCTCTTCCCTCCTGTAAGCAGTAAGGTTAATCTTTCATTCTTTCAAATTTTAAATACAGTATTGCAATTCTGAGCATTACCAGCACATTTCAAAATTCATTGAAATTCTTTCTGTGAGTTTAGGTGTTTGGGAAAATGTCTTTACTGTGGGGGTGGTGAGGAACTGACACAGGTTGCCAGAGAAGTTGTGGCTGCCTCATCCCTGGAAGTGTCCAAGGCCAGGTTGGATGGGAGTTTGAGCAACTTGGGATAGTGGAAAATGTTTCTGCCCTGGCATGGGGGCTGGAACTGGATGATCTTTAAGGTCCCTTTCAACCCAAACCATTCTGTGACCAAAAAAAAAACAAACAAAAAACCACAAACAAACAAAAAACCCAAAAAACCCCCCCAAAAAAACCAAACAAAAACAAAAACAAACAAACCCAAAACCAAAAAAAACCCACCCAAACCAAATCAAAACACAAAAAACCTCCAAGCAAACAAACAAACAAAAAAAAAAAACCCTCAAAACAAGCAAAAAAGTAACCAGCACACAGTTTGGTAATAAAAATATTGTACAAACCACATTTTTTATATCCTTGCAGAATTATACTCTCAATAACTACAGTTTTCTAGATGGACATACTGGTTATGATGGCAAACACATATTGTGTAAAACAGCCTTGAAACTGTGCTTTTGTGACTTCAAAAGAGATATAAGCCAGCTTTTAAAAGACGCAAATTAACCTAATGACAAAAATCTAATCATGATGAAGTCTAATGGAAAAAGATCCAGAGCAAATCTTCCTCACTTGGCCACATCCCCACTGTTTGTTATTTAGGAAAGCTCTGTGACAATGATAAAAACAAACACTGCCTCATTTCTCCTGCAAGCACACATTTTGTTTAAAATATTCAAACCCACTTCTTTTAGCTGAGCAATCAGATAGCTGTGTTGTTTCACAGAGTGTACAGAGTTCCTCTCTTCTTGACAAAATCAAAGCTTCAAAATTTGGCCTTCCTATAAAGATTGGGAGTGCAGGAACACAGAACTTCAGGGACTTTGCACAGCCTCACTGTCTGACCTTTCCTATGGTCAGGGAAAAGCAGAAGTCTGTCAAGCTTCTCTGTAGGACCAGGCAATTTGTTTTTCTGAGAACTATTCACAGCTCTTAAATCTCATTTTTCTTAATCGAGGGAATGTTTTATTAGCAGCACCTTCATCTCTGACAACTTTCTTATTACAGCTTTTGCTTTCTACTCCAAAGGCCTTGGAATATGCCTAATAACCAAACTCATGTTATACCTTTCCATCTAAATATCAATGACTGCCATTAAGGAGCTCTGACAAGCTTCAAAACCCTTCTCACTGAATTTTCAGCCATCTAAATTTTTAAAATTTGTTTATGCAACCAGACAGCTTTTCCTGTAAATTATTTTTTCCTTTTTAAGTTACAAAGCAAATTGGCACCATGTACACAGCCCAATGCCCAAATGAATGTGAAGCTGCCACAACAATAACAAATACAGGAGAGATTTAGAAACACTTTGGATAAATCCAGATTAGTTTCCTGCTCTTGAATGCAAGGGCCATCAAACTTTGTTTTGGCTTTTAAGTCTATTATAAAGGGAAGGCAATCCAATACTCTTAGTAATCTAGAAGTGAAAATAAAGGTCACAAATCTGAAGTGAAGCAGGAAGGCAAGGGACTACTTTTTTCCCCCACTGTATATTCTGTCTTGGGTAAAGGAGATGCCTCATGGGGGCTACAGAATGGATAAAGCCATGGAAGAAATTTGAAAATTATTATCTTCAAAATGTAGAAAATGAAAGGGCAGGTTGAGCTGAAGTAGATAAGTTGCCTACAGAGTAGCTCCAATTTTTGTGCTACCAGTGAAAAAAAACAAACAAAAGGTAGAAATTTGCTCCACACTGCTTGGGGAGACATTCCTGAAATCTTTTGTGGGTAAAGGTGCCTTTTTTTGAAAGGCACACTAGATGACAAACCACATTTTGAGCCCTTAATAACTTAATTTGTTTAGGTTTTAAACTTCTCAGGCTTGAAATACATTTGCCTGCTACAAAAACTGTCCCCAGGGGTTCTATATTTTTTTTATAGGTTTAACCTTAAGGCCAAGGACTAAAACAGTTTTGCCATTCCCTGCTCCATGTATGACTAATGGTCAGGGAACTGGAAGCTTTTCTGCCACCCACATCATCTGCTCATGCTTCTGCCATTACATAATCTGCAAAAAACCCAAAGATTTTCTGTGAAAGAGAACATTCTCACACTCTGTTCTGCCTTTTGGTGCGTGGGGAATCCCAAATGGTTTGATGGAGTCACGTCAAGGCTGCTCTTTCTGTTCTAGTCAGACCAGAAGCAAAATTGAAACCAAGTCTTTGCATCTCTCACACACTCAGACATGAGAGGGTTTTCTAATGTGAAAAAAATGAATATTTTAGCTCTGATATCATCTTGGATCTTGTTTGTCAAGGTGTTGAGAGCAGGGAGTTACCCACCATCCACAGCTTCAGCACAAACTGTGGCTTGGCTGTCAGTGAGAAATTTAACAAATCCACTCTCTTGCTTCCAGCAGAATCTGAAAGAAATCCTGATGCTGCCACATCAGCATCCAAGAAGCCCAAATGGGCAGTGGCCAGTGTGTTGTGTGTTATCTCACACCTCGCCCCAAGCTCCCCTCTCACCATTACTGCACACTTTGTAGACTTGATAGGACTTAAGGGACTCCACTTAATATTTTGCTCAGTTTTTCCTCTGGCAGAAGCAAACACTGCAGCAGGGATGAGGTCTGTTTTGCCCCTCCTGGCTCTCCAAACTCAGCTCTCCACAGCCTGTGCCTGTGGCACTCTCAGCACACAGGATTGTGTTAGGACACAAACCAAAGCTGAGCATGGATCACTGAAATGCTGGTTTGCTGCAATCCCCAAAGGAGGCAGAAGATGTCAATACCATCCATCTTAATGGCTTGTGTGCTTCTCACAGCACAGTTGCCAATCAGAGCTAGCTTAGGGGAAGATGATTTTAATGGGACCAAAAAGATCTCACTAAACAGACAAGCAGAGCTCCCCAAGATCTTCTCAGCCTGGGACAGAAAGGGCATAAGAGCAAAAATTCATTGAAGGTGAAAAGGAAAAGCGTTTATTTGTGTAAGGAGAGGTGAAAAATCTATTTTCCAGCAGCCAAAAGAAATGGAAAAGGAAAAGAGGAGCAAAGACATGCTGGAGGACAACTGAAAATTACTTCTCTGTTTGGAAATCTCTTAATCACAAAAATAATGGAATTGTAAAATATATTCCCTTAGTATTGTCATTAGGATTGTTAAATAAGGAAATGCACAGAACGAGAGCTGTTTGCTTATTCCCACAAATTTGATTTTCATTAAGTACAAACCAACTCCTTAAAAGAACTGAACCCTCAGAAACAGTTGAACAAACAGAACCCTGCAGCATTCAGATGAAGGATCACACCAGGAATCTGTAGGGGTGCACAGAAAAGGGATGGAGAACTTTGTGGACATAATGATGTTTACAAGCTACCATTATGAAGTGGGATAACTGGAACACTGCAACATTATGTTTGACAAATTAAAATGGGAAAAGAAGCCAGGAAGCAATGCAGTTAATCCATATTTGTGGTGGTTAATGAATAAGCTATCATTAATGTCAGTGTGTAGACACCCAGACCCAAATTAAGCCACGGTAAACTTGGGCCTACCCTTCCTGGAGAGTTGCAAATCTCAGCATCACTACACAATATTTTTATACCTCTATAACCACATGCTCTGAGCATTTCTAGCCTGTGAGGAAAGGCTTCTAATGCAGCAAATCACACAGGTCTTAAAATTTGCCTGCTTGAGACAATGACCCTGAGGACCTTTCATCTGATCTCCCCTACCAACACCATGTGAACAGCAGAATGCAGCATGACAAGGCTGGAACAATTCAGATGGCACAGCTTATGCACAGGAGGTGTGGATCAGCTATCAGGCAGCCCTCCTTTGCCATCACCCTGTGAGTGCTCTGAAGAACAGGACTGTTCTCCTTCTCCCATTTCTGCACAAGAGAGAAGCACCACACTGCAGAGATAGAAATAAATGACAGTATTTAGATGAGGCTTTTAGCACTTGCAGGGTGCACTCCCTGAGGCTGTTTCAGTCTGCAGTGCCTCATTCCCATCTGCAGTGTGTCATGGCTGAGGTGCACTCAGAGGGGCTCTTATCCCACTCTGCAGCATGCTGCACTCCTGAGGGGGACTCTCCTGCTTCCCAGATGTGCAGAACTTATTTACGAAGCCCTGGAGCCACACATTTTGACACCAAAAGCCTCAGACACCATGGCCCTTTGGGGGAGTCACACACCTCAGAACCTGCACTGGCCAGCAACCAGTGAATGAGGAAAAGAGGCTGTTTTAACATCTCCTCCCTGCTGAAATCAGTGACACTATGACGAAAGGCTTCTAATGCAGCAAATCACACAGGTCTTAAAATTTGCCTGCTTGAGACAATGACCCTGAGGACCTTTCATCTGATCTCCCCTACCAACACCATGTGAACAGCAGAATCCAGCTGAAATCAGTGACACTATGACACCTGCTACAATGTTTTGTATGAGGATCAAAACCTCCCAGTTTCACTGTGCTAAGTGTGAGGATCCTTTCTGCATCTGGTGGAACAGCCAGCAGCAAGATCCCAGTTTATCCAGGAGACTAAAGCTGGACATCTGGGCCATCAGCAGCATCTGGTGCATGTGGCTGCATGGCCAGACTGGAAAAAAAAGGTGCAAAAACAAGGTATAGTGAGCTCTCAGAATCCATGTTTATGTGGGAAGGAATTGCTTGGAAATGCTCCTGGAAGCATTTTGCAACTCTTATGGATGTGACCAGAGCAGAAGTGGTGGCAGAGGCACTCAGGATGGATTAGAAGTGAGAGATCATTCTCATAGGTATAATACCAGGTAAGCAAAGGTGCTTTTCCCCATAGTGGAAGCTTTCCTTGATCTTTGAACAGAAGGGCATCAGCAAAGTGACCTCTTCTCTTTAGGCCTTTCCTAAGGTATGGATTTTTTCCATCCTAAGTAAGAGTATTACTGCTGCTGAGAGCAATGTTACAGGGAGCTTGAAACAGGGATTACTCTGTCACTCAGAGAGCTGATTTTGTTCCAAGCTGTGAAAAAAATTGAAGCGAACGAAAATGTTCATAAAACATTTTCAAAACTGGGCTGAAGAAGGAGGGGGTTTGGGGAAGACAAACTTGTGTGCCAGACCTCAAAGTAACCTCCCAGTACCTGCAGGAGGCTTACAGGGAAGCTGGAAAGAGACTCTTCAGCAGGAGTTGGAGTAATGGGTACAAACTGAAAGAGGGGAAATTGAGGTCAGATACAGGGAAGAAATTATTTACAGTGGAGATGGTAAAACACTGGAACAGTTGCCCAGAGAGGGTATGGATGCTCTATCCCTGGAAGTGCTCAAGGGCAGGTTGGACAGGCCATGGAGCAACCTGGTCCAGTGGAAAGTGTCCCTGCCTGCATCAGGGTGATGAAAATCAGATGAAGGGCTCGATCCTGAATTCTATGATTTACCTCAGTGACAGAATTTCCTTCCAACTGAGATGACCTCAGATTATGATTTTTGAAGAAAAGACAATATGGAAAAAAAACTAACCTCAAAACAAAGATTTAATTTGGCAAAACAAAGGCAAATATTTTGGTTTAACTTAGTGGAATATATCTGAATTTTCTAGACACTCTCCTATTTACAGAAAATATTTCAGTCTCATCAGGAGATGAGACAGCATTTTCCAACTAACTGTTTTGATGAATTTTTTCTAACCCTCTCTAATTATTAACGCCACAGTCTTTTTATCTTTGAGGAGTTTTCTTATCCTTAATCCCATTTAACCCCAAATCTGAAGAATAACTTTCCATTCATAATCCTATTGATGTATATGAGATTTTCAGATCATGCTTCCCCCCAAGTAAGGTAAAACAGACAGTGCTTAAATATTGTAATAAAGAGATTTTTGTACTGAATGACAGTTTTCCTCTTTATGATCTCAGCACTGAAGAAAAAGCACTGAACTGATTATATTTCTTGTTTTAAATATTCATGTGACAATGTTGAAGAGAGAAATGAATATCAGAATGAGAAAATGACAAGAAAAAATGACTACAAGAAATCTCCAGACATTTATCACAGGCCTAGAGGATACAAACCAATCAACTTCTGAAATCTGCTCTTTGATCGAGATGCCCAGTTAAAGCCTACATTATTAATATATGATTCTGTTTAAAAAGTCTATTAATCAAGCAGGGATGAATGATTAAGTGGATAAAGCACTAGCCTTTGACCTAACAGGCAACTTTCACAAATCTCCTGCGAATTCAATTCATAAAAAAAAAGAAAAAAAAGAATGCTTCAGTAGCTGTATAAATTATCTGGAAACAATGGTTCTCATTGTTTTTCTCTGTGTCATTAAACGATTTTCATTTGCATGCAAGACCATCTCCATCATCTGATTGCCAGGCTGATAGCTTGCTTCAGGATGGGGGGTGATCAATAAAGCCCCTGGCTTGGTTGTGTTTTATCTAATAATATCAGTAACAGCAAAAAAAAAAACAAATCTCCTTTCAGCACTCCACCCTTGTCTTAGAAGTGTTCTCCAGACCTTTGGGAAGATGAAGGGGAAAAGGGCTCGATCCTGAAGGCAGCTCTGTACACAGGAATTCTTGTGTTGGTGGGATCCTGGGTGAGGAAATGGAACAGTCTCAAGACATCCCCACTTTGAGGATCCTAAAGAGTTCCAAACTAAGCTCTGTCCTGCACTGGGATCCCTCCAGGAGCACTGGAATCCCAAGGATTTCAGTGAAGTGTGCATCAAACCAGGTATTAAAATAAATAAGGAGCTGAATATATGTTTTTTTAAATAAATTCCAGATTCAAGCTATTTCACACTCTACTAATGCTGCCTTTTCAGGTTTTTTAAACTTGCATCAGATTGCCCAGTGATAATCAGTGTTCCCAGAACCTTTTTGCACTGGCAGCACAGATAAGTTTCCTAATTCTGGTCAAGGGCAGGAAGGGGTCTGCCTCATTCAGCATCACAAGTGAAATCCTGTTGACTTTGGGCACCCAGGAGGCTGCAGCCTGTTCTTTTTCTCCTTGCAGACAAGAAGAAAGTGATTTTTTTTTGTTTTTAGGGTTTTGGACACTGAACTACTCAGTATCACAAGCCCTATCTGCTGTCACTGAGCACTTGATTTGTCACCACCCAATATTTATTGAATTTCATAAAATATTTCTCAAACTTTTTGCATTCCACTGCAATGTTCTCCCCAAACAGGAGAAATGCTGACTTTATGTTGATATCCAGAAATTCTGGGTTTGATGTAGGAATTCCTGGGGGAGGCTCTGTGCCTGTGCTATTCTGTGGTTAGGCTGGATCACACAGTGATCCTCCTATTTGGAAATGGGGGAAGTTATCAATGCTGTCCATAAAAAAACATCACTGGAAATAGAGTTTGCCAAATTAATCTCACAGCTGAGGTCAGTGCAGAATATCTTTGTGTTTTGCATGTACATTTGTCCTTTAATGAAGAAGTTTGCCTGGAGTACATGAAAAAATCCTACTTAACATATACAGCAAATTCCTAAATATTAAGACTTACTATTCCTAAATATTATTAGTTAGACAGCTAACAAAACAAATTAAAAAAAGTTCTACTGACAAAATATTGTTTTACATCTTGATTTTTAAATATATTTCCATAACCAGATCAGTTTTCCAGGTGACAACCCATTGAAACATTAATAATCAATTTTTTTGTTGACAAAGAAGAAAAAGCAACAATGCTACCTCATGCTCTCTCCCTAGGTAAATAGTTTCTGATGGGAAAATAGCATGAAATATTTTTAAATGTCATTAAAATAAGCAAGAATGTCCCCAGACACACACAGGAAGAGCTGTGTTTTATGTTTGTGGTTTCTTTACCAAGCTGAAATATAGATCAGTTTTGTAAAGTGGGGTTTTTTTGTTGCTTAGAATTGGGCAACTTTCAGCCTTTTAAAAGAGTTGAAGAGAGTTTTTTGAAAGTGATACAATTTTCCTCACAATAGAACCAGTATTGCTCTTTACTCACTTTAGAATCAGACTGTTATATTGTCCCAATCCACATAAAACCTCAATTATTTTCCCCATCTGTGAGGTCTAAAATGGAAGCTATTGATTTCTGATCCTATTGGTGCAATTCTGATATCCCATTCAAATATCCCAGGAACCCCTGTGGGGGTGGGTGACTGGAAAATTCGCAGTGTTACATTAAAAATTCAAGTATAATTGTTTCACTGACCCTTCAAGGCAATTCACTGAAGTCCTCTGAAGTGTCCCTTCTCCCCAGGAATGGTGGGAGGTGGATGGAAAACCAACACAAGCTCCCAACTTTCCTCCTTTTGAGCAGCAAAAAGCATGAACAAGTCCAGCTTCCAGCAGAAACTGAGCTCAGGCACTGGAAGAATTTAAAAATAATGTCAATTCCTAGTTTGAACAGCTTGAGCAGAGATTTGGTGCCTGGCTAACATTGTTAGCATGGGAAGTTTCACAAGTTACACCTGCAGACACTGCACAGACATCACATCTTTCTCAGCACACACAGCACTGACTGACTGGAATTAGGTGGGCACAGGAAACACCAGAATGTTCCAGCTTTGATATGAAGCATCAGCCTGGAGTTATCAGCTGGTGTTACATCACTGCTGAGTTCTGCAATGCCATGTACAACACCCTGCTATGAAAAATATCTGCCTCTGTGAGGGGTTGTTGTTGAAAGGCTGGAAGTGAAAGCTGCACCTCCCATTCAGGTGGGGGATTTTGATGATTCCAGAGGAAATATGAGGACAGCAGCCATCCCCAGTGGGTTGTTTCCTCCTTCCAAAGAGCCACTGAGGGGCTGGAATGGAGAGGACAACCTGGCAAGAAGGGTTACACTCTTTGCACACACTGGGACTGTGGAAATGTTTTGGCCCAGATATGTGGAAAAAAGAAGTGGAGTTCCCATAACCTTCTCTTAACAAGGTTGGTCACAGGGAACCAAATTCACATGGAAGGGAAGCAGGGCACACACACTGGCCATGAAGATTCCAGATTAGCTGAGACCAAAGCCATTTTCCTTGCATTCTTCATGGGATGAGCTAGAACTGAACTGTTTCAGCAGATAACATCACTGAGCTGTCACAGGCTAGTGCCAAAGATGTAAAATCTGGGCAGCAGAGGAGGTCCAGTGTTACCAGGTGAGCAGATGCAGAAGAAAATGAAAGAATATCAGATTACTGATATATTTTTTGCTGAGACCCATCACTGGGGTTCAGTGCTGAATCCCAGTCTCCTGTGTGTTGTTTTGAGCAAGAGCTCACTGACTGTGTTGCATATGTAGAGATACATCTTAAAAAAAAATATATATATATATAAAGATAAAAGTCTACTCAGAGAGGTTTTGGAAAGCAATTATTTCTGGAAGAAAAGGTCTGAAACTTTAGTCAATTCTCACCATGATCAGTTATTTTCCATTTTTCACAACAAAATGCCTGTTGAATCAAGAGATTTTTTTTGCTAGTCCCTAACTAGATAATGAGTTCTCTCTAATTTATTGGGGAAGTGGCCAATGCCTCCTCACTGGAAACAGACTGTGCACCTATGCCAGACAAAATCCTTTCTTACTGTCCATCACAAAACCTGGAAATTTATGCCCTCATAAACAGAAAAAACTTTCTGACTGGATGTTATAGCTGTAAAATTCCAACCTCAATTCTTGCTTACAGATCCTGCATGCTCCAGAAAGTTCCTTATCTGAATTAAATGTTGGCCTTTATAGCTTAGGCCTACATTTGATGTATTTCTGCATTGAATTGTTTGGCCATACCAACATTGTCACAGTGAGTAGGAGCATTTCTAGAATCTGTAAAATCCATCTGTCATTGGGAGGTGAAGTGACAGAGCAGGAGAGGGCTGATAATTCCCACTGGAGAGTGCAGTCCAATTAAAGACTGGGTGTAGATTGTAAACCACCCTCCAAATTTGTCATAGCCAGGGAAAAAGCCCTCCTTTTCCCTTGGAGAACAAAAAATGACATTTAGAAACAAACACTAAAATGCCTTGGATGATTTAGAAGGATGAACTGGGAGACTTTATTTTGCCTTTTTGGAAAAGCACTGGTCTTAGGCACATAATGCCTGGAATTCATTCATGTTATGGCTATTTACTGAGCATTGGTAAAATTCTACATGCTCCTTTAGCAGGTCAAGCCTGGCCATCTACCCAGGCAGATATTGTCCATGAATGCCTTTTGGCAGGGCAGATGACACTTCATGACTCCAATCCCCTTGTTGTCCCTACATATTCCTAAGAATTTATTTGCTTGCTCTCTTGATTTATGAGAGACATTTCTAGTTAAATGTGTAAGTAGGTAAACATTTTGTAAAAGAGTACACTCAGAATTTAGAACTCACAAATGCCAGGAGAGGCTAAAAGACAAAATCTTATATTCTTTAACCATCAAAAGTCCTGAGCATATTTGTAAGCCTCTATGTAATCTTGAAAGGTCAACAGACTTGGGTTTTTTTTTTCTGCCTGAAGGGAATATAGGTTCCAGGGGGCAGGTTTTTCAGCTTCTTGCCCACTGCCTGCAGCTTGAAAATGCTGAAACTACAAACATGAATATCAAATTAGGAATATTATTCCTGTTAAGTAAAAGTGGAAGTTCTTTCTATCTCCAATGTGAGTGGTACTTCTTACAAACCTCAAATGGTTACAGAAAAGACTCAAATGGTTATAGAAAAGACACTTTGGCTATGGATCCAAACTTTAAGTAACTCAAGAGAGAAAGTGATTCCAAATTGCTTTTTGAGGATAGCATTTAACAAATTTACTAAGCCGTTTTACAGTCTTTGCAAAAGACTTATAAAATCATTTCAGTGGCAGGTATAATACTGAGATTACTTTGGCACACACAGAAACAGTTCCCAACAACTTAGAATGGGATAGACATTGTGATGTCAGGTCTAATTGAGAGTAGAGGGGTGATTAAACAGAATTGCACAGCAATGATTTGTAAATGCTAAAATCCTTATTCTGTAAATTAAGGGATATTTATAAAGCAGAAGCAACAGGAGGGACTTCAGGTTTTTGCTTAATGTACTAAAAGAGTTTTTTTTGTACCAGTTTGAGTTTTACTTAAACTCTGGTTTGGTCAGCTTTTATGCATTTGATATTTCTATACTTTTTGCTGAGCATACTCACTTCTCTGCCATTCAGCAAACTTTGAACTGCACTTCTTATTTTAAACCTACTTAAATATATGTGTATTCTTTTTAAATGCTGGTTTCACCTTGTTCTGTTAGCCTTTTGTCTGTACAGGACTGAATATCCCCACTGCCTCTGCAGCATTTACATATATCTGATTGTTCCAGATACACTGCAGCAACAAATTATCAATGTTATAAAAAAACCCCTTAAAACAGATACTACTATAAATATTATTAGGTATTATTTATGGTTACATGCCTGGTTTCTATCTAGTTCTGTTGAAAAGAATGAACAGAAATCATATTTAACACTTGGCCATGACAGAAGCCTGAAGAGTACATGGTAAAAAATATCTGTGGTTTGCAGCAGACTGTTTGTCCTCAGTCTGAGCCCTGCTCTGATAAGGCAGGCTTAAATAATCACCTCCCCTTGGCTGGTTTTAATTCAAGGGACAGCAAGCAAACACTGACTGCAAATAGATCAGAATCTATGGCCTTATGGCCAAGTGGCAGAGAAAAACCCAGCCAAGATCAGCCCAAAGAGCCAGGCCTGAGCCTGCAAGGGAACAATTTGGGTCCTGGAATACTCACAAAAACAGGGGGAAACCCCCTGATTCAGCATGATATCAGACCCTGACTGATAACAGAAAAGAAGGCAATCCTTATACTCCACCCTCCAGTTTATATCTTCAAAAACTTTCAAAGGAAGAACAAGTAGAAAAATGTTTTGCTATCAACTGTCTGATTTGCAGCTGAGGAGCCACTGGAGCAAGGTTGCAGGATTTGGGTTTTTTTCAGTATGATCTGCTACACAGAGCAGCACACAGACAATTGTTTTGCTGCCTGATCATTTAACAAATACACATTTTCCCTGTATCTGTCTCCACAGTCGTGCCCTACCTCTGCACTTATGAATTCCCTTTCTCTAATGAGTCTTTGACAACCACCAAGTAATTAATAAGAAATGACTTAGAACCATGCCATGCATCTCTCACATAAACCTGGCCTCAGAAATGCTGAGGTGATTTGATCAGGGAGAGCCAAAGCTCTGCCATTTGCATCCCTTCCTTTGCCATCAGCCCCAGGAATTTCCTCCCCCTGCAGAACTACTTAAACATTTCTTCCCATCTCTTTCTCTGCCCAGACAGGAGGCTGCCTATCTATTCCTGAGGTAGAATATCATATTTGTCTTAAAGATAAATGAAGGGATATTTAAAGTCTAATGATTGGATTTTACTCCTTATCAAGGTACTTTTATTTTTCCTCAAAAAAAAAAAGTTGGATTTTAATTTTCTTTTTAATGCTTTTAGTGTTAAGGAAATTACACTTCCAAGTAACTAGTTTGTAATTTGTGATCATGCATGATTCTGATAGTGAAGGAATTTCATTACAGGTAAGGCAAAAAGAGGAGAATGCATGTACATTTGCATGTCCATGTGCAGGTAAATAAATAGTAAACCACATTGATAACAGAGGCCATTATAATTTGAATAAGATTATATTCTCTCCAGGAGAGATAAAAGGTAATGAAAGACAATTCAAAGCTAGTTTGTTATTACTTCATCAAATACCTCAGCCTCAAGCTGATAAAATTCCCTTGTATAGCTCCCACGAGACATTAACTGCAATGATGCTGCCAACCATTTGTAGTGATCTCTAAAAACATTAATATTACTATTTAAATGAGTTTGTGATGTAGTATAACAGAGGGTAAAGCTAGAGGTGAAACTGCTACATAAGCTTCTGTAAAATGACTACCAGTGTGTGAGTGGGCATGACAAAATGAATTATTTTCACAACAGACAGGTGCTCCAAAGAGACTTTAAAAGACTCATGCAAGAGACAAGTTGGAAAGTGTTCTGTGATCACCTTCAGTGAGAGACACAACTTTTGTTTTCCTTTCTCCTCAAACAAGTAAGGAGTATCAAGACTTCTAGGAAGTTTAACTCAAACCTATTTTTTCTTTTCATTCCCTGGCATTCTGCTTCTTTTCCCTCATTTTTAATTGTTTAAGGAGTCTTTCCTCTCGTGGGCCATTTGTTGAGTAGGTTTGGGCAAGAGATTGCCATGTCTCTGTACATAATTCAAGATTAGGCACACATTGGTTGATTGCTATGTGGCTTTCTGTTCAAAGACTGGGGAATTATTGCAAGGGTCTGGTGTCATTCAGAGAGCACAAGTCTGAAGCCTGCCATGGTTTTGCACTAAGGGCTTCAGAGGAAAAAGAGTTTAAATCCATTATGTTCCAGATCTACACACTTTCACTGTGTTAATCCCTCCCTAGAACCAGAATCAGACACTTTTCTGCAGGATTTTACAGTTTCTAGGACTGTTGTCTTGCAAAACAACTTAGACATCTGAAAAGAAATTAATTCACATACTCTGAACTGAGGAAAAGATGAGGAAAATGAGGCAAGTAAGGCAGTTGTTTGTCTTATTTTAGATCAAAATGTTTGTATACTTAAAAAAATTAATGCTTGACTACAGACTTGTGTTAAGATCTTCTCTCTGTGAGCCTGTTGACTGAGACTTTCTCAGGGGGAGTATTTCATTAACACTTGGAAAGAAGAGGCACAGAAGCAAAATTGACCTCTTGCCTACAAAGACTAACATTGTGGCTGCTGATCACTGGCCACAAACTTTGGATATCTAAGTAAAAACCAGAATATTTTGACTTGATATTTTACGCAGTAGATTAGTTTTGGTTAAAAATAATATCAATTATTAATTAATAAAACCCAAAAAATGCAAACAGACCATGAAAGAATAAAAAAGGAAAGAAGAGGAATTGTTCAGGCCTTTGCTAATTTAAAAAGAAATTATTTACAAAGCTTATTGTAGGTTTAAGGATAAAGTTTAAAAGAACTTGCACTGTCTGGTTCAGTAGCAGTGTCATTATTTCACTGTCTGACATAAATTGCTCATGATGCACAAGTGCTAGAAAACATTACTGAGTTTCATTCATACCCAGATGCAAAGCCATTTTTTCTGCCTTCTGCCTATCTGTGACACCTATGATTTGATCATATAAAATAATTGATTGTGCTTAAATTGCCTTTCAAATAAAATTTTTTACTGTAATCAAGAGGTTTTTGCCAGAATAAGGTCAATGAGGATGTGAATTAATGGGGATGTTAACCTGATTATTAATTGGTAATATTCACACAACAGGTTATTTTCCCCACAAGAAGGGACATTAGAAATGTTCAGGATTATTTTGTGGATTTGATTTTCAATGCTCATTTTAAAGATTCTCTCTTGACATAGCATACAATGTTGTAATATTTTCTTTTAATTTGAGATTTTTATTTTCTTAGTGAACAGAAAAAAGATTCCCATTTTTTTAGCTCTATAATAACTTTTCTATCCAGAATGAATGCATTCACTAAAAGTACCTGGTAGCAGAGAAAT
>VWYE01024931.1:24925-44863 GCA_013398995.1 Alaudala cheleensis
ACTGTGTTAATCCCTCCCTAGAACCAGAATCAGACACTTTTCTGCAGGATTTTACAGTTTCTAGGACTGTTGTCTTGCAAAACAACTTGTAAATCTGAAAAGAAATTAATTCACATACTCTGAACTGAGGAAAAGATGAGGAAAATGAGGCAAGTAAGGCAGTTGTTTGTCTTATTTTAGATCAAAATGTTTGTATACTTAAAAAAATTAATGCTTGACTACAGACTAGTGTTAAGATCTTCTCTTTGTGAGCCTGTTAACTGAGACTTTCTCAGGGGGAGTATTTCATTAACACTTGGAAAGAAGAGGCACAGAAGCAAAATTGACCTCTTGCCTACAAAGACTAACATTGTGGCTGCTGATCACTGGCCACAAACTTTGGATATCTAAGTAAAAACCAGAATATTTTGACTTGATATTTTACGCAGTAGATTAGTTTTGGTTAAAAATAATATCAATTATTAATTAATAAAACCCAAAAAATGCAAACAGACCATGAAAGAATAAAAAAGGAAAGAAGAGGAATTGGTCAGGCCTTTGCTAATTTAAAAAGAAATTATTTACAAAGCTTATTGTAGAATTTAAGGATAAAGTTTTAAAGAACTTGCACTGTCTGGTTCAGTAGCAGTGTCATTGTTTCACTGTCTGAAATAAATTGCTCATGATGCACAAGTGCTAGAAAACATTACTGAGTTTCATTCATACCCAGATGCAAAGCCATTTTTTCTGCCTTCTGCCTATCTGTGACACCTATGATTTGATCATATAAAATAATTGATTGTGCTTAAATTGCCTTTCAAATAAAATTTTTTACTGTAATCAAGAGGCTTTTGCCAGAATAAGGTCAATGAGGATGTGAATTAATAGGGATGTTAACCTGATTATTAATTGGTAATATTCACACAATAGGTTATTTTCCCCACAAGAAGGGACAGTCAAAGAGTTCAAGATTATTTTGTGGATTTGATTTTCAATGCTCATTTTAAAGATTCTCTTTTGACATAGCATACAATGTTGTAATTTTTTCTTTTAAATTTGAGATTTTTATTTTCTTAGTGAACAGAAAAAAGATTCCCATTTTTTTAGCTCTATAATAACTTTTCTATCCAGAATGAATGCATTCACTAAAAGTACCTGGTAGCAGAGAAATGGGATTTTCTACTTCCAATCTGTTCTTTGTCCTCTGACAGTTGCCAAGGGATGGAGAATATTTCAAGATATCTAGTAAGTGTTTTATGATTTTGCATTCAAAGCTGCCCCTTGTTCTGAGCTTACAAAATAATGTAGATAAGAGTGAAGTTACAGGTAATAGCTTTCAGTAATGAATATTTTTCTTTTCACAGTAAAAAAAGTTTCTTGAATATATCTATATAATCTTCATGGTGTTTTGTGTTTGGTTTTTTGGTGTGTTTTGTTGGTTTTCCTTTACACCATTTCCTCAGTTAAAGGCACTTCTAACATGCCCCCATAAGCAGTGGGGCAGTGCAATGCACGCCCATCTCTTTGAGAACTGATATTTCAACACTCAGTCACACACACACAGACTTCAGAGCCTGCTTGTCAAGATTGTTGCTGTCAGCAGCTGAATCTCACCCTTCTGTTGGAGACATCTTGCATCAGGACTCAGAGCTGCTCTTTTGCAGCAGAGAGGTGACACTTGCTCTGCTTCTGCTTTGCTCCCAGGCTGTTTGGATGAGGAGTGACTGCTGAGTGATTTTCAATGCAATCTGTTTAAAGATGTGGGCCTGACCCACCTAAGGAACCTCCCTGCTGCACAAACCAAGGGAAGTAGAAAGAAGAGCCCTGTGGAGCACAACCCAAATTGCTGTGAAACCAAGCCTAATTTCAACCTGCATGGCTGCCTCAAGGTGTATTTGTTCTATAGACAAGAAGAATCTCTTTGACAGGCAGTTTATCATTTCACTCATTATGTCCACAGAATTATGTCCAACAGGACATAGAGGAAGCCACATCCCCCCCCACAGGTCTGTCCTCACCAAGATCATCAGTAAAATATTTCCAATCCACCTTAGTGAAAACAGAACTGGGCACAAAGTTAATATCAAATGCCAGGAGGGAAGAATTGACAGAAATATTTACCACAGAATTGGCTTTGCAAAGATTAGACTGGAAACCAGAGATTAAAAGATTGTAATTTCAGCCACAGAAACACAAAAGGAAAACTATCAGGTTTGCAACAGCTGCTAATGGTCTATGACTTATTAAAAACATTTTTAATGCACTTCAGATATGCAGAAATACTCTCCTTTGGCATCAGAGATGATGTGCAGAGTAAATCACATGCTCATGACAAAAGTGTCACAAAAGCAGGGTGAAACATGCCACACTTAAATAATCAAGAGTTTTCCTCAGATTTACTCTTCAGAAAAATTATGATGCATATGGAGAAATTAAACATTTCCATTTTCCAAGAGAGGACGATCTGCTAACCCCTTTGGGCAGGGCAAAAGAGAAAACTGCTTTGGTGGTTCAGCAAGATTGAGATCAGCCTCAATTCCTGCACAAGCTGTAAAACCTTCAGGAGAATAAATTTGGATTTCAGAGTTTCCTTTCACCAGCCTTTCCCCTGCTCAACAAGAGGACAGTCATGGCAATGCAGGTGCAACCCAAAACCTTCCACTGTGAGAAAGGGATCCAGCAAGGGGAGGTCTGTGCATCCCCCTCCCAAACATGGGACCCAACAAGTAGGTTCTGTTACACATATTGATCTTGACTGATGCTGCACCACAAGCCTGTCACAGATGGTTTTAACAGAACTATAAATGCAAACTTCAAGAGAAGCTTATGAGTCTCATCCCCAGCTGGTGATGGGGCTTTCACAATAAGAAATGGATCTGCCAAATCAGCACAGATCCACATTTTCATTCAACAGTTCAGATGTTCTTCATGCTCAGCTTTTTCTTTCATATTAATCTGCAAAGCTTGACTGCAGACCCAACTCCTCAGGCTTCATGGAGGTTCAGCAGTAGCACCTCACTCTCACCCTTGGAGTCTTCACAGGGGTAATATTACGTATTTTCCACAAGGTAGAAATAAAGGTTAATGCATGTTTTAATGCCCTGAATAAGGAACATTGCATTATTCTTTTGAAGAGTTTGTTCCCTGGAGAATAATTTGGGTGAAGGTTTTCCAGTCATATCCCAGACCTTCTTAAAATCACAGCAGATATAATCAGTTTTTGAAATGCCCTTTATAACTGTCAAGCTAAATAAGATTACAGATTTGTCTGCTCACAAAAGTGTGATGTCATACGGTCCCATTTGCTGCAGTTCAAGTCATTATCTATCTTGTCTGAGAGTGCAGTGTGCATGATCTGCAAGATCAATGCTGGGTTTGTCAGAGGGGGGAAAACCAAAGGTGACGGCTGCCGAATCCTCCAACAGAAAAGCAAAGTCAGGATGAGATAAAACAGGGCTGTCCCTGGGTATGTCAAAGAGAGATGGGGGGATTTTCAAATCAGCAAGAGGCAACTACTTTAAGGCAAATAGCAGGAAACACGACAGGAGGGGAGGGCGCTGGAGCAGCTCCGTTCGCAGGCTGATAAGCAAGATCAAAGCTGCAGGTGTGAGAGAAAGAACACACCATTTCTGCACAGATAATCACAGATGCTCTTAACTCATCTCTCTCAACATCCCCGGGGGCACCAGGCTTCAGAGAACCGTTTCCCTCTGTGCTGCTCCCAGACTGGATACTCCTGCCTGCTCTATGGCATCCTCACCAGCCAGCAGCAGAAAGGGCACGGCTCGGCCTGTGCAAGACAATTGGGAAGACTGGATTCAAAGGTTAAGAGACTGAAATGCTTTTAGGCCAAAGCTCTAAGTAGTGAATGAGTTTTTCCACATGCAGAATTATCATCATCAGACCCGTGATGTAGTGCTTTCAGAGGAGCACTTTTCCATAGATGTGCCTGAACTGGAACTCTCAGCCTGACTTTCATGAGGCTGTGATGAAATTCACTTGTGAACCTTGCTGCCCAATCCCTTCAGTGCTTATGGTCTGTTCCATCCTCTAAAATTTAGCATTTTCAATTATTGCCTATCATATTCCCATACCAAAAGACTTCTTTTTTGGTGTTTTTGAAGGGTTTTTTCCNACAAAGCTCTAAGTAGTAAATGAGTTTTTCCACATGCAGAATTATCATCATCAGACCCGTGATGTAGTGCTTTCAGAGGAGCACTTTTCCATAGATGTGCCTGAACTGGAACTCTCAGCCTGACTTTCATGAGGCTGTGATGAAATTCATGTGTGGACCTTGCTGCCCAATCCCTTCAGTGCTTATGGTCTGTTCCATCCTCTAAAATTTAGCATTTTCAATTATTGCCTATCATATTCCCATACCAAAAGACTTCTTTTTTGGTGTTTTTGAAGGGTTTTTTCCCCATATGTCTCAACAATGCTTTGCAAGCTGACCTGATCTCAGGTGGATGTATCTAAGTGTTAACTATCAAAAGTTATTTTGGAGAAATAAGTTATAAATCCAAGATAGGCACAGATTTACAAGGGGAAAAGAGAAATGGTAGAACTTGGAGCCACTAATACAGAAATATATTCCCTGAATAAATTCCTAAACTGAAATCCCATGTTTCTCTTTCTCTTCTCTCTCTGTTTTGTCTAATTTGGAAAGAAGACACCTCTTCTTTCCATATTCAACACAAGCATCTTCAAGAAGTGCAATATTTTGTTAATTTTTTGGCATATATTTAGTCATGAGCAAAGACGTGAGATTTGGCTCAAAAAACTAGAAGAGAATCCTGGAAAGGTTCTGGTTTTTACTGTAGTGAGCAACATGTCTCCTTTGGGGTAGAATTCAGCCTGGGTTTTTGATTAGCAGAGCTGTGTGTGAAGATGCCCTGCTTTGATCTGGAATGCATTTTCCCTATTTTCTTAGAGACCAGGGTATTCCTAACCCAACTTAGACACCAATTCCTACAAATAACACTTCATGAGAGCTCAGATACACTTGATTAGGTAGAAAAGAATCTCTTAATTCCCATGTTCAGTATGGACTTGGCTATTTTACAGCACATTAACCATACAAAATGATTTATTTATTTTTGCTGTTAAAGAAAAAAATGACCTGCCTGCTTTATTTCAACTTGACTTCAAACTGGCTTCACCCTTGCATGTGACTTCCTGACAGTATTAATCTCACAGGCTGTATGTACTGTAATATACATATTTCTGGTTGTTTGACTCCTGAATGCAATTCCAATTTACTTCCTATACACCTGTGATGGTTTTCACTTCAGATCAAGCATGAGGTGTAAGCTTATCTTATATTGGGTCAAATTGTTTACCAAAATCTCTATCTTTTGTTCCACTAAATAATTAAGTCTATGTTTGTAGATAGTTACTTTGTATCATAGAACATTAGATATTTTATAACTATATTCAGTGTTAAACTACCACTGACAATTTAATGAAAGCCAAAGCTCATCTATATCTCCCTGCCTGTTGCACCTTTGGAGACAGAACTGGTACAGGGAAAGATTGCTATCACTGGTGAATTACAGCATTTTATTTTATGCTGGAATGTTTAGCAGTTACCTTCAGGGACTGATGAGCTCAGTATTCCAGTCCTGTAAGCAGGACAGTGTGAGGAATCTCAAAAGTGTAGGGTTCAACAATCTATCCAAAACTCCCATTCCTGACTGAAACAACATGTGCAAACTTTCTGTGCAGAAGTGCCCCTTATGCAAAATTGATGTTGAAACTTTTAACAATTCCCTGCCAATAAAAACATGACGAGAGCAGAAATTTCAAACACATAACTGGACCTTTTTCCCCTGTCTCATTGTTAGCTTAAGGGTAAGTTTTTTGGGAGTGCCCAAAGGAGAGAAGGGGGACACCAAAGTTATTTCATCTCCTAATGATACACACTGATGCTCTGTTATATTTTCAGGCATATTTAAGCAGACAAAGAGACACAACATCGATTTTTGGTGATATTATAGCTCCTGTGGTCAAGCTTCACTGGCAACAACGAGGCTGAACTGTCCTGAGACCCAAATTGATTTCCATAGTCCTGTTGAGATTAAGACACCACTTCTCCTCAAGTCTGGAATTTACTGCCTTCTAGTGATCACCCCTCCCAACAGAGCCAGAAGCACAAACCCCAAAGCTGCTCTTCTTCAATGCAAAGTGATTTTCTTTAGCTACTGTTCATCCTTCACAGTTGTTCTTACACATCCTTGAGCACCTCACCTTCCTCAGGTGGGGTGATCAACTCAACTGCACACCAGCAGCAAGCAGGACAAGGAAACAAGGGAAGAGGCAGAATGTTGCTAAGAGGGATCATGGTATTACTGAAGGAATATCCTGCTTCTACATGTTTTTCTCTTCCTGCCACCATGCACTTTGCTATTTCTAACTTCGAAAGAAATAATTCCAAGAATTTAGCCTGTGGGTTAAAAGCATACTAAATATTTTAAAAAAGAACAAGTCCTTCACTGGAATGGCTCAAAAATGCACTCAGTGGTGTGGATGCTGGCGAGGAGTTCATTAAGAATTTTGTCAGGTGCACATTTTTTAGAATAGGTGTTCTACTGATGTAAACACTTAAGTCAATGAAATTTCACGTTCATGAAATAAAGCTATAATTAATGAAAGTTCAAATTCAAATGTGCAAGTGCAAGAGATAGCTTAAAAAAAAATAAAAAAAGTCTGGCAAAATGCAAGCCACCCCTGACTGTATGATCAACAGGATTGCGTTAAGTCACTCAGTCATGCTAATTCATCCAGTTTTATTACTAGCTCTTCATTAACCCTCACACTCTGGGTAATTATGCAAATATCTCTGAAGGAAAAAAATAAAAGTTCTTTTCGAATCTGTTTTTTAGTTCTGGGGGAAGTGTAACAACAAATGTTTTTTAGATACTGAGAGCTGGTTCCACCACTAATGACAGGTCATTAACTTAAACTGAACAGCTTCCTCACAGCAGCATGGCCCAATCTTTTTGTGCAGCTGAATATGACTTTGGCCCAATGCAGGAGTTCACTCTCTCCCAGGGTGGGGTTGAATCTGGTGAAATTTATTTTATCCACGATTTTTCTATGATATGTCAAGGCTCAGGAGATACTTGGCTCTATCTGAATCTTCATTTTGGTGAGCTGTATTGGCTTTCTGCTTATAAATGTCTGTACATTTACATGTCTGTACATGCCTTTCTGCAGGTGCCAGGCATGTTAGGGATGTGAAGCTAAATAATAAAAAAAGAAAAGCAGAGGTGTCCTTTTCTTTTGGAGAAAGAGAAAAGTCTGATGTGCTCCTCTGTGCACAGATGTGGTGCTGTGTCATGCAGAAAAGGAGAAGCACTGGATGTTTCTGAGCATGGCACACCAGGGATCAAGAGGAATTGCATGATTTAAAGAAGAATATTGTGTATACAAACACCTGCTTTGAGGGATAGTTAAATCAGAAGTATTTCAGTTTTCCAAGTCTGCAAACCTTGGATCTACAAAGATTTGCTGTCTCTGTGTAGTGATGCTCAGGTCCAGCAGCCAACACACAATGCAAGAGATGCAAGTGAGAGGGGTAACACCAAGCTTTTGTGAGCCCAGGCTGGATCCATCCAAATTCTGGAGCTCAGAGTCTGCTCAAAGGTCAGGGTCCATTTCATTAGTGAAGGGAAACAAAAGGAGACCTTAAGATCCTTTACTTCCAACTGGTTTTTGCTAAAGCCATCATAGTAATTTGCCCTCTGGGAACCCCCAGCCTTCTGCAATTCTCTTAGATCCCACATTAGATCACAAATCCTAAGGTGAACAGTCAGCCTTGGTATCCAAAGGTGTTCCTGGAGTTATGTAAAAGCATTGATCCTTAAAATGAAATTTCTGTTCTGTTTGTCACTTGGGACTGGCTCAGCACATTCAAAACTGAACCTCAGCAGCAGCCCAAGTAATTCTAATTAGTAATAGAGGAAAAAAATATTCAGGATTACATTTAATCGCTTCACTTTTCCTTTTCTATACAAAGAGGCAAGAGAACTCAAAGTCCTGTAGAGCTACAGGATCAGGTTCAAGCNGGAGAACTGGACAAAGTTAACTGTTCTGCTCACTGAAGAGCTACAGGATCAGGTTCAAGCTTGACTTAATTTTTAAGGATGCCTTGGTTGTGGGGGATTTCTTTTTCAGCAATAAGGAAGAAAAAGAGCGGAAGGCTTGGGCACAGTGAAAGAGGGAAAAAAATACCTTGAGAAAAAAATCTGTTCATGTTGTGACGGGGTCAAGTGAAGGGAAACTTCAAGACAGGATACCTGGATGATAGGAGTTAGCAGGCCACATCAATGAATCCAGGATGGGGCACTACTTGGACAAAATCTGCATGAATCTGAGGAATCTCCTCCCAACTCCAGCTCTGTATAAACACATCTGAATGCCCAACTGCCAGATATGACAAATGTGACAGGAATTTGAAGTTATTTACCTCATGAGTTTGACCAATAACATTATTTAGTGAATATAATTTTTACCTGATAAGTCACTTAGGTGAAGGACTGGTTCTATCTTGGTCATGCTATTTCAACTTTTTAGGACACCCCCATGCACAAAATACTGACTCCTCCCCTCCCCCAGAAGGGCCAAGGCACAGCAATAAATTCCAAAATAAATGAACACTGCATAATAAAGGCAGGATTAACATGAAATTCTGTGTCTCTGGGCACGTGCACACGTGTGCTCCACTGCTCCATGATCTCACGCCTCACAAAAAACAAACTGTTTAATTCTGATTTTTAAAGAGCAAAATCATTTGCTATATTGAAACAGCCCATTCATCACATAAAGCATTTGATTCTGTCACCTCAAGTACTTGTTAAATCACTTCCAGCTGCTACAATCAAGGGCTAGGTACTTCCAAGGTCTGACACTTTCTGAGCTCTATTACACCTTTAAGTATGATTCTTCAATCCAATTCTAGCCTTCATAATAATCAAGTGCCCACTCCACTTAACTTCAAGGCAGCTAGGGAACCTGGAATTCTCCGTGTATGCCTGTGCCTGATTTTCAATCAGATCTCTTCAACCCAAGGACTGAAAGCTCCTGAATACCAGCTAAGTACTAAAATGGCATCATTTGCAGCTTGCAGCAGTGCCATCAGTAGCACTTCCATTGTTAAGCTCCTGTTTTTCCCGGGTCCAAAGTGTTTAGACTGAGGCTGAAATTAAGTGCAGGAGGCAGAATGTAGCTGCAAGCATGCACAGTGTTTGCCAGATAAACAAACTCTGCTTCTACTCACACAATTTTGTTGGGTGGGCCTTAACTAAGGTGCTGCAGGTTGCTAAATTATGCTTTGTGTGCTACAAATGGGGGTGCCACACACAGCAAATGCAGAGTTGGTGATAAAGTGTGACTCTGGCTGGTTGTAGGCTGCAATATCAACCTCAAAGTTGAAGCATGAATCCAAATCATTCCAAAGGAAGCATCATTATACTTAGGAATTTCCCCTCCACTTTTCTCCCCTTCTTTTTGAGAAGATCTATTGTAATTTTTTCTTTTCTTTCTCTCAAAGCATCAGCTCCTGTCCACTTCATGGGAAAGGCACTCAGAGGCATTGTTGCACAGCAATTCCCAAGACCCTGAAGCTGTTGGCATGACAGGAGGGGCACAGAGATTACACCTGAATATCCCAGCACCTTGCATCCCCTGTGTTTGGCTGCTTGTGCAAACCTGCACTTCAACAGCCCTCACTGTGCCTTTTTTTCTTTGCCAAAGGAAAACAGGAGATTCCTGTCACAATACCTTGTAGGAAACAGCAAGAAAAGAGGGACAGCAACAGTTTTCCACAGACACAGACTAAGGAACTTCCCACAGAAGTTCAGTTTTCTCTTCTTCTGACAGAAAAAACTCCACACTAGAGTACACATGACACTTAGCCTTGCTTTCTCTAGTGCCAGCTAGCAAACTGCTGATATGTTTATACCTTTCATAAAAAAAAAAAAATAAAAATCCCTAAATCCTAAAATACCCCTCACAAATGCAGCAGCTCAAGGAAGACCTTGCATAGCTCAGTTTTCTGTGGTTTTGTGTGCTGTGTTTGGGTTCCCTCCTCCAGTAAGGCACAAAGGAGGTTTAGTATTTTCCTGTGGTTAATTTATTCCTCCAACACTTTCAGGTATTAATTCTCCAGGGACTTATAAACTCCAAGTCCCCACTGTGGTTTCTCCCTGGGAGAGACACCTGTGGGACTCTGCCTACTTTCTTGAAACTTGCAGGACAAAAAGTGCGCATAAAACTGTCCCTCTGCAACATGGTTAAAATCAGACAAGGCATTCAATTGTTGTTAGCGGGGTCAGACAGACAAATGGGAATTCAAATGCTCAAGTTTCTCAGAAGGTCAGCTTAAACAGGGTCAAGATTTACCAACTTGCAGAACCATTTGTATTTGTCACAAAGGGTTTTTTTGTTTAGCCTGCCTGTTACACTGCTTAGAACACCTCAAAGTTTTCTGTGGTTTTCCCTGATAGTATTTTTTTTAAACTCTACTTTTCAAAATATGTATTTATTTCCTTGTGGCAAAATTTTCCAATTTTTCCAATGCAATCACCTTAGGAATTTAGCAGCCTAAATACTCCTGGACAAACTTAATTAAACATCAGAACTGATCCCATGAAACATTCCTAAGAAAGAGGACTTTCCCTTTATTTAAAATGAAGCATTCCTGTACTCTTAACGAGTGAAAACCTTCTACATGCAGAGCTGAACATACAAAGCAAGTGCACACCAGCTAAAATACAAGGTGTCACAGAGCACTGCCAATCCTCTCTGAACTAAAAGCTTCCTGTGTTATGTGAGAAAAGCACCCAAAATACCCTTATAAAAGGCAGGCACTCATCATGAGTTGGGTGTTTTTTTTTCCCCCCAGAGAGTTCTCAATTAGCACTCAGGCCAATCCTGCTGCTGCTGGAAGAGGCTGACTCGGGGAGGGGCAGGAGGACCCTCGGTGTGGCTTCAATCCTTTCAGGCTGGAGTCAGGAATTCCAGATGCAGCGCTCCTGGCTGTTAATGGGCACTCCAAAGCTGCTCAGTGACAGCAGAGAGAGAGAGAGAGAGGCAGGGACAGGGACACCACGAAGCACAGATGAGAAGAGCTAAGGGTTTGACACAGATGCATTGACTGCTGCCGTGAAAGGGAGGGGAAAAACAAAGCAATGCAGCTTTTTCTAGTCTAGGGGATGAATAAATAGAAGGTGACAGAAAGTCTTTTGGATGCTTATGAATGTCAAATGCTTTTAAGTGGCTGCCTTTCCCTGTCACTTAACATTAAAGAGCCATCTAAAAATACACTTATGCTCAGTCATTTGGTTAGGGACAGAAGGCTTAGCTGACTTATAACTTCAGTATCGATTAGGTAAAAAATGGTAAGGTTGGCTTTTCTTCTAAAACAGCCCCCCTTTGATAGTTTAGGCATTATCTTTGTATAGTTTTCCCACCATCTGTGTGTGTTACTTAAACATATTAAGAACTAGAATTGTAAATTAGTCCCTCAAGGAACCTTTTCAAACTCAAGATCTTCTATTTGCCTTTATTTTTATTATTTTTCCTTCCTCAAAAGAAATGCCTGTGCTGTATATATTCAAAGATACATTTCTCCATAAGGTTTTGCAAACCAAGCATTTACAGCATTTTGCTGGTGCCTGAAAACAGAACAAGGAAAGAAAGAACTAATCCTTACTAACTAGTTTTTCCTTTCTAAGCACGAGTAGTATCTGATCAGAAAAAGAAAATCATTATGGTTTCCCATTCTCCTACTAGAAATTTCCATCCTTTCATTCATGCCAAAATGTAAATTAACTCTTGGATGGCTATTAACAGAGTGAGTGAGCAGTTATAGGTGTTCTCAATGAAAATGGGAGCCAGCAAAAGGCCAGAAAGTCTGCAATTGTATCAAACAGCTGGACCAGATGTCTGAAAATTGGTTGGGTGGTTCAAATTCTAGCTCAGTGAGTGGGGAAACTCGGGGGAAAACCAAACAGCACCATTTTTACCTCTAAGGAGTTAAAGCTTTCCTCCTTAAACTATTGCTAATCAGGGAAAGGAATTATTTTCAGCTCCTTTCCCTGTGCCAAGAAGGCACAATTCAGGTGTGCCATTCAACTCTTTCTGACACTGATTTTTTAAATTTATTTTCTCCCTTTACAAATTGCTCATTTGCATGACCAGATAATTTTCCTTTTTCCACTCAGGCTAATCTCTGCCCTGTATCAACAGTTTAATACTAAAATTAGATCCCAATGAAAAGTGAGGTTTTCAGGCAGCTGAAATTTTGAAGTCACCTCAAAAAAACCAAACAGAAAACAACCAATGAACCAAGTAACCAACAACACAAACAACCATCCACCCCAACACACCATCACTCCTGGAAAACCCAAATGACTGGAAGTTTCAGACTAAGGACAGAGGTTCAAAAGGTCTTTAAGGGAATGGAGACAAAGCACAGGTCCTGCTGTGGTCCTGCACAGAGATGTCATTTCAGAACACTCTAATATCACAAAAGATCAGTGCAAAGCACAATGGCAGAACAAACTCCTCACAGCCAGGCCACTCTTCTCCCTTTTCAATCAGTTCCATTAAAACATGGAAGCATAGACTCATCTGTTTCAGGTTTCTGTGATTCAGAGCTCAACCTAATTGTATCTTTTAGGATTTTTAACCCTGTGCCACAGTTTCAGTTCAGTTACAGACAGAAAGAAGATGAGTAAGGAGCTCACCACAGATGTGGCAGATCTGGCTGTTTGCCATGTGCACCAGAGAATTGAATGTAGGGATAAATAGGGGTGGCAGGGAGTGTTCAAGTACTGTAGCAAGTCATGTTTTTGATGACTAGAGAGATAGCAAAACCAAAATTACTTGCAAAGATTTGTGGAAGAATTACATAAGAGTAACATAGAAATAAAGGAAAATAAATTAAATTCAGTGCATATGGTGAAAAATAAGCTTAAAGCAGGATTATATACTAGTTATTATGATTAAAGAACAGGATCTTGGAGCTATTTTAGCAAGTTCTGTAAATATGCCACATCAGAGCTTACTGCTGATCAAACAAGCAGACAATGTTAAGATTGAGTAGGAGAGGAACAGTAAGCAAACCAGAAAACATTTCCAAGATATTTAATGACAATAAAATGTTGTCATGATCTTTAATGGCTATTTAAATATTTAATGACATTAAATGCTGAGATCAGAAATGTTAATAAAAGGCTAGAAGAATGATATGGAGGGCGACCCTTCTTGAAGTAGGAATAATCCAATATTAAGAAAATAAAAACATGGGTTTGATTTTCTTTGATCACTAGGCAATGGACATTGTGCATTCATTACAATAATTCTTTGCTGTGCTCAGGAAATACTTTTGGCTCTTTAAGACCAATCCTATGAACTATAAAACCTGTTGAAGAGAACCAACCCCACTAAGAGGTTCAGCAATACCAGAGGGATGCAGACCTACATGTGCCACTACAGGGATGCAGGATCATGCACAAGCAGCCCCTCTGGGACATTGTTTTCTGCCTTGGACCCAATTCCATAAAATCCAACTAATTACACATTTCTCTCCTCTGTTTTCACAGAGCCCTTTGAACTGTACTGCTGGAAAGCCACTGATGAGCAAGGCATTAGAGATCAAAACCAGACTCAAACAGCAAACACAGATCCATCACCCGCACAAGTTTTGATTGGGACCTCAACTTTTGCTCCTTTCTATTTGGCTGAGGGTGTAAATATCCCCACAACAAGGTTCAGATGCAAACTTGAAGGTGAACTTTCTGAGTTCTGTCCTGATTTTTTACTTTAAAGTGCCCCTCAGTGGCAGCCTCTTGCATATGGTGCATCCTCATTGAAGTGCTCATTTTTTTCCTGTAACACCAAGCACTTCAAAGCACACTCCTCTGTTTCTCTGCTGCTCATTGGCTTCAGCAGTGAACAGCAGCCAGGTTGGGAGTGTTATATCTGACTTCTAATTCCATACAACATCAAAGGGACATATGTATATTTTAAAGAATTACAGCTAGAGCTGTGCAAAACTTGCCTTACAAGCCCCCAAACCTTAGTAGTGTGTTTGTAGCTTCACCTTTCTTTATATTATCCTGTTCGTGCTTGGTGTTAGGATCACAGAAAATCTGTTGATAGAACAGCTCCAATTATCCCAAATAAAAACAAGATACTTTAAAGGTTCAGATAATAAATGATGTCCTTGGTGTTCACAGGCACAGGGGAGCCTAACTCCTTTCAGCTAGGAAGGAATGCCAAATAATTGCACAAATAACACATGCTTGAAGTTTGTCACATGCTTGGTCTCCTTCCTTCCCACTCTGTCTGATCTGTATTCCCCCAAGTTTTCTAATTCTCTCCAAATCATTTGCATGACTACTCTGCCTCCCTGAAATAATGACACAAAAGGACTCCCCACCCTGAAAAAAAAAACAAAACAACATCATGCCAACCACTTGTGAAGCTTTTAAACGTGCACTTGACATTTTTTGAGTTTAGGGATGCAAGTGGTTGTTTGTGCTGAAGTTGTTTACCCAAAGGCATTTTGGGTGCCCCCAGCACAGGGTCACCACGCAGCAGCTACAGCTCTCTCAATCCTTCATGCACTTCATGCTTCCTAAAACCCCACGGGAAGACAAGGAGTGCTGTTATCTCTGGTTTGTAATTAGGACAATGAGGACAAGAGAAGCAGAAAGCGTGGTTTCCTCAACTACTTCAGATCCTAAGTCACTTAACCCTTATTACCAGCAATATTGTGCTGTGCTCCAGGAAAAGCCAGCAGCCTTTTTCTGTGCTGCTCCCTGGAAGAGGGCACAGGGGCTCCTCTGGGAGCAGCCTGCATGCTGCTGTTGGAGAAGGAATCATTAGACATGTTTACTTGTCACTACACCTAAAACCAGAGAGACCTTTCTGAGAGCAGCAGGCTGTTTTCAGGCTTCCATTGGAGATGTTTGCACAGTGTCACAGCTTTCCTGGGAGCTCATGATCCTTGCACCTCTCTGCCTCAGATAAAGCCTGTTAAGTGCTGCTCTTAGTTTGTAAATGTCATTTAGGCTCCTGCAGCAGGAGTGCTCCTGGAAATTTTGCCTTTGCACGAGTTTATTTGCAATGAAGGGCACCTGAATCTCCTGTAACCCAACAGCCTGTCCAAGCTGAAGGACCATCCTCTGAAAGACCATGCCTAAGTGTGCACATGTGTAGCTTTGCACAGGTTTCTGATGTTTTTAAACATTTAATACATTCTGACATGTATTTCATGTCACTGGATACTTCTGCCCCTGCTCACAGCTCAGAAATTCAGAAGGAAGTCAGTGACAAACAGAAAGGACTTGTTTGGTGCATTTTAAGGTACTGAGCATTATTAAATACCAAGATTAAAATGATAAGCTTGCAGTGAGTTTTACAATCATAAAAAAAGGTTTGGGTTGGAAGGGACCTTGAAGATCCTCTCACTCCAAACCCCTGCCATGGGCAGGGACACCTTTCACTACACCAGATTGCTCAGAGCCTCACCCAACCTGGCCTTAAACCCTGCCAGGGAAACAACCACAGCTCCTCTGGGCATCCTGCACCTCTCCAGCCTCCCTCCAGCTACTTCTTTACACCATGAAATCCATGAAGTTCATTAAACCAGTGAGACTTGAAGCATTATTTTTTTTTCTCTTCTTCACAATAAACAGGAAGACACTATGATAAAAAAAAAAAACAAAACAAAAAACAACAAACAAAAAAATAAGAAAAGCAATATAACATAAAACATTTCCCTCCTGCTGGTATTTTATAGATGACAAGGCATGAAATGATTGATCACACACTGTAATGACGGATAAGGACAATTGGCTGAAAGGTCAAAACTATTAAGTAAATAGTAAAAAAAGAAAAAAATAGAGACAAGACAGTATATTTCTCTCTGAGGCATAGTAGGTTTAAATGGCAGGAAACCTTCATGTCATAGCCACACTGCTTCCATTTAAGCTTAAAGAGTATTAAACTGAAATATCAGCAATTAGTTCAGCATTTTTTCCACGTTCTTTGAAAAGGAAAATTTGAGCAGGGTTAAGGTTGTTTGGATTACCCCAAATGCATATTTACATGGACAGATAGTGATAAGACAAGGAGGAACATTGTTAAAATAAAAGAGGAGAGATTTAGATTGGATGCTTCGATTAAATTCTTTACTGAGGGTGATGAGGCACTGGAACAGGTTGCCCAGAGAAGCTGTGGATGCCCCATCTCTGAAAGCATTCAAAGTCAGGATGGATTGGGCTCTGAGCAAACTGGTCTAGTGGAAGGTGTTTTTGTAAATTTTTTTCTTTTCTTTCCTCTCTTCCTAAAGAAACCTCTGCAAACATCCCTCTCTTGCACCCACAAATCATTGAATCTACTTAGCATTTCCTGAAGAGGAGCAATTTTTAATTTTTTTTCATATGTGACTTTTTTTTTTTGTGCTGGTGCATTTGTCAACATTAGAGTAATTAGCTCAAGTTTCATCAACTAGCTGGTGCAATCTGTTCAGAAAGCAACTTGGAATGTTAAAAATCCTAATAAGCTTCTCCAGCTTCACAGTGAAAGCCTGAGGGATTTGATTTCAGCTGTGTCTAAAATCAGAGGGAGTCTTTTAGCAGATAAATCTATAGCACTAAAAAACACAAACAAAAAAAAAATAGACTAATTAGGAATGGTGCTATTAGGCAGAATTATTTTTTATGATATGTTAGTTTGCAGCACACTTTAAAAATTAAGTAGCATTCTGCACAGGAAAAATTGAATTAAAGCACATCTAGAGATACAAACCCACAAAAGCTCCCATCCCTCAGTAACCTCAGATTTTGAGTAACATAATTGAAATAAAAATATTTCAACCACAAATAAGAGGTTATCCAATATCTCAATATCTACTCTTAGTGAAATAGATGCACAGTAATAAATAGTTTCTGTACTGCTCTTGCTTCTTGCTCTTCTTGTGGCTGTTTTTGTCCCAACATCCATGCATTTGTATGTTTTAACTGCAGATAGGATCAGTCAAGGCAGAAACAAGGAAAAACATGTTTTTCAAAGCCTAAAAAGCATTTATTGATAGGGGTTTGTCTCCACCAAAAGGCAGCACAAAAAAATGGAGCGTCTGTAAAACATCTTTGGCAGCTGCCTGATCAAAACCGTTATTTTTTAAAACACCAAAGCAATCTTTCTCCCTTGGAAGCCTTTAACTTACACAATTCAGGAGAAAAGAGGCTTGAAAAACTTTCAAGTAGGGAAGTCACTCAGTGAAGCCACGTTAACAGCACTGGGTTGGTGTGGGGATATAAATTCAGATACATATGACTTGTGTGGAGGGTGACTCCCCTGAGGCAGCTGTAGGGGAAAACTCATACGGGAAGAGACAAGTACAAACACCAACTTGGTCACCTTCATTCAAAAAAAGTCCTACAAACCAAATTCCTGGCTGGTACTGTGCAATAAAACCAGGAATATGCACTTCCACTCTGCCTCAAATGTCCTTCTCTCCCTGAGGTACTGTCCATTGCAAGCTCTGATACAGAGAATGGGAAATTTTCACAGTGACAGGAGCAGCAGATGAAGACCAGAGAACTTTTCCTGGAAGAGTGGAGAAACTGGAAAGGTCTATGGAAAAGGGCAGCAGGAGATGCCGTGGATATAAAACACAAATATTGTCCTTCAGCAGCAAAAAGAAGAAAAAAAACCAACTCATCCTGATAATGGCATCGTCCCTATTTGATCACTCCACAGAAATATCTTCTCCCTGAAAAGTGCCTTCTCTGAGAGATCAAATTAGGCCGTAATACATTTACTAATTAGCAGTAATGTACTAGGAATTATAACTCGCAGGGTTTCAGCTAGTGCCGATTATTTCCCTAGCAAACAAAATTAAACACACTTTTTACAATCTGTTCCCCGACAGTTTTCCTGGCTCTCCTTCTGTTTTGCCTCACACCAACCAAAATTTAGGGCCCTGTTTTGATCTTTAGGCAACACACCTGTGCACCCCATCCCATGAGCACCGCTGGGCTCCGGAGCTGGGAAAGCAGGGAGAAGATGCTTCATTGCTGTAACAGTGGGTGAATCCAGTCATGGATTATGAATTCTGCAGCACATTTTGGCCCGTGCCACGTTTGTGCAGAGCACAGATCCCATAAATCCAGCCCTCAGTGGTTTGTCCCATTAAGGCGAATCCAAAGGCAGCCATTCCCAAGCCCGGCGTTGGGATGCCAGGACTGTGCTGCTCTGCAGGCTGCAGCACCCCACAGGCAAGCCAGACTGCTCTGGAGCAGCTTTCAGGTTGCTCTGGGTTACACTGGGAACTTGGGGAGCTGCCAGGGGCTCTCAAGCTCAGGGACTAGGAGAAACACAACCTCAGTGTCTCCCTGTGCTGTAGGTAGGGAGTTCTGCGTTCCCAATGTCATTCCCTTAAAGCTGTGCACAGGTGATGAAGGTTTGTCACTCCCTTGGCTGCTGTCACACAAAGGGATGGGGACAGTGCTGAGGTCCTGTTGCCAAAGCAGCAGGAGGGATTACAGGGGACATTTGTGTCCCTTGAGGGAATTCTCAGGTGCCTGGCACCTAAGTACCATTCCCATCCCACACGATACTAATTGAAGGTGGGGGCGGGAATTTTACTTCTCAGATTGTAATAGTAGGTGCTGTAGAAAAGTAGTTTTGATGGTTTTCACTGTTTTATTATTAGGCTTTGCTTGTATTTTTTAGCATGATACAGAGCCTAGAGTTATCCATTGAAATACTGATAATTCCCTTTATCTTTCCTGCTTCAGTAAGAAAATGGTGGCCTTTACCACAATTTCTTTTTAGTTTTTTTAGCTGTTTTTCTGGCTAGTGCCTGCTTTTTGCTCATTCCTTTGGAAAGCATAAACCATCATGTGTGTCTCTCTGCTCTCTCCTTTCCGTGGAGTTTATGTTGAGTTCAACAACATCTTCCTCCTTTTGTGGAAATCAAGTGAGCTTTGACCACCAGTCCCAGGACTGGCACTTGTAATCTAACCTGCTGTGACACCAAGAAGAAGAATGGGAGCAAACACATACAAGTTGAAAATAAGCAACTCTTGCTAAGGTCTACTTTGGTTTTGTTCTTTGTTTTTGCAGATCTGCCTGAATAAGTGTCTATAACTTGTGAAACATACATTCCTTATCACAGTATCAATAAATAAATGTCAGTTTTCTAAACTATATTTATTGCCTGAGCTTGTTTAGAATACATTTTGCAATCTATTGCTGTGTTTAATAGAAATTGGGGTTTATATATTACTATTTGTGCTGCTCTACCTATCTGGGTCTCCTTGCATGTGTGGCAGTCACACAAATCACCTCTTTTTCCTCCTAGTTGGTAAGCACAGATGCCATTGCAACCACCTCAATTCGAAATTTCCTTTTTTATTTCTGAGTCTTTCATTGTTGAATCCTGCCTAGTGTGGAGCACCTTGAGAAAAGTTTTATGGGATCCATAGTAATCAGCAGTTTAAAGATGGCCACAGTCTGAGAGAAGAGAAATATCCAGCAAAGAAAAGTAACTAAATATTAAGGTTGGTGCTCAACAGGGTGATCCAGTCTCAGGATGTGGCAATACTCAGTTGGTCCCATCTCAGGTCAGGGTGTTGATCAGACTGTAAGAATTGCTTCCAGGCCTGTTTTCTCTGTTAACAAAAAGCTGCCTTGGATGGACTCTTAGAGAGTCTTCCCATGCAGTGAAAGTCTAACAGGACACAAAGACACTCTGGTGCATCACCCTGGTGGTGGTACAGGACAAGCTGAAATGCCAAATGGGACGGGGAAGGAAGGCCTGTAGGGTCAGCAGCCCCTGATTACAGGGACAGTGTGCAGACAGCAGCACTCATAAGAAAAATTGCCCTGATTTTTGCTTTTTCCAGCAGCCAAACCAACTCCCTTGCAAAGAGGGCAGAG
>VWYE01024933.1:532-15670 GCA_013398995.1 Alaudala cheleensis
CTGGCCCTCAGAGCCACCCCAAAAACCTCACCCAGAGCAGCTCCTGGCCCTCAGAGCCACCCCAAAAACCCCACCCAGAGCAGTTCCTGGCCCTCACAGACACCCCAAAAAACTCACTCTGGCAGCTCCTGGCCCTCACACCCCAAAAACCTCACCCAGAGCAGCTCCTGGCCCTCACAGACACCCCAAAAACCGCACCCAGAGCAGTTCCTGGCTCTCACAGCCACCCCAAAAACCTGACCCAAAGCAGCTCCTGGCCCTCACAGCCACCCCAAAAACCTCACCCAGAGCAGCTCCTGGCCCTCACACCCCAAAAACCTCACCCAGAGCAGCTCCTGGCCCTCACACCCCAAAAACCTCACCCAGAGCAGCTCCTGGCCCTCACACCCCAAAAACCTCACCCAGAGCAGCTCCTGGCCCTCACACCCCAAAAACCTCACCCAGAGCAGCTCCTGGCCCTCACACCCCAAAAACCTCACCCAGAGCAGCTCCTGGCCCTGCACAACAACCCCAAAAACCCCACCCTGGGCAGCTCCTGGCCCTCACACCCCAAAACCCCACCCTGGGCACCCCTGAGAGCCTTGCCCAAACACTGCTGGCTGGAAGAAGTTGGGGTATTTATGCAAAGCATCATAATAAATTCTCAGGGATTTTTTACCTCTGTTCTCACTGATGAGAGCACAAACACACAGAGCTGCAGCAGCTGGACCAGCGTGGGTGGCCCAACTTGTGCAAGCTGCAAACACAGATCCCTTCCCTTCCCCGAGCACGTGCATCCCTCCCTGTGCTCTGTTCGATGTGACACCTGCACCGTGTGCCTGTGCTCGTGTCTGCTGCCTGCCAAACTGCTGGGTCATCTCCTACCTGTTACACAAACAACAGAGCATTGGATTTGCTCCCGGAGCTGCTTTCCTGCCGCCTCAGGGCGGGAGCAGATGGATCACACAAGCCCAGAACACTAAGGATTATCCCCTCCCATGGGCAGGGACACCTTCCAGGATCCCAGGCTGCTCCAAGCCCCAATGTCCAACCTGGGCTGGGACATTTCCAGTCCCTGGTGTCCCTCTGTGCACCCTCCCTGCCCTGCAGGAGTAGAGATGCTCAGGGTTAGGTCAGAGACACAGAACTGCCACTCGTGGAGTCACTGCAGAGACACGACAGGGCAGAGCTGCTGGGCTGGGCAGGGCCAGGGGGGAAGGCAGGAGGTGGCTCCTGAGCAGGGGACACTCGGCAGCAGGGACAGCCAGCCCGGGAGTGGGTGGCACAGGGGACAGGCAGGAGGGCACCCAGCCCCCGTTCCCTGCTCACTCCTCACTCCCCTCCCTGCTCACAGGGACACCAGCTGTGCAGGAGGTGGCCTCAGCTGAAATTCCCCTGCGTTTTCCTCGCTCCCACAAGTTGCAGATGAGGCGTTAAAACGTGGCTGAGGCAGAGGAGGTGGCCAAGCCATGCGGGAGCTGTGGCCCAGCTGTGCACATGGAATTGATGTTTTAATTATTGGGCAAGACTTTGGCTTTTTTAACAGAGAAAATACTGATTTTTTGAAAGATTTCAAGTGTTGCTGAGTGACAGGATAGCAGGGAACAGCTCCCCACTGCCAGGGAGTGGGGATGGACGGGATATTGGGAAAAAACAACCACCTGGACAGGGCTTGGAGCAACCTGGGAGAGTGGGAGGTGTCCCTGCCCATGGAAAGGGTCCCTTCCAGCCCAGCCCAGTGCACTGGGGGCTGCTTTGGTGGCTGTGAGAAGCAGCTGCAGCCGTTTCCCAGCCAGCACAGCTGAAGCTGTTTCTCTGTGCTGCTTTTGATGGCGAATTCGATGCCAAAAGGAAAATATAGGTATGGCATAAAGCTCTTTATGACTTCATCCTCAAAATATCTCCAGAGCAGCTTGTTTACACAAAGGGCACGTTCTGCTGGTGGCTCTCAGAGGAGACCCAGGAGCCCCAGCTCTCCTGCCCCTGCACAGACACCGTCCCCCCACGGCATCCAGGGCTCTCCACATGTTGCACAGCTGGATTTGGGCTGCTGTGAGCCCTGCACAGACTCCCACACCAATCCTGAATTTTGTAACCAAAACCAAGCTCCAGCTCCTCTCCTGAGGAGCTGCCAGGCACCAGGGCTTCAATGGGGGCATCCAGGAGCTTCAGGACCTTATTTCCCATAAGCTTCCTCCTTCTCCTGCTTCTCCAGCCCCATGTCCCGCTGATTGTGTCTGTTCTGGACACAACTTTGCCAGTAAATATCTCCCAGAACTCGTTTGCAGGGAGCCTGCAGAGCCCTGAGGGAGCAGGGCCAGCCCAGGGAGGGATCAGGAAGCCACGTTCCCTCCTGAGCACGTTTATGGTGCTACAAAAGTCATTTGAGAAACAATTCAAATACACTCGGATGCCTCGAGGAGCACAAGTCCCACCCAGGGGCATTTTCCTTTCTTCAAAGACAATTAATTCCTTAACAAACACATCCTACAGAAGGCGTTTTTGTAGCGTCAGTCTGAAATAAAAACAAGCACACTCAAAATTCCAATTGGATTTTGCCAAAGCAGCCAGGCTAAAATAATACATTTGAAATGTCTGAAACTGTGCTCTGCCCAAGTAATTAAATTACAGCGTTCCTGCACCACGGCTTCTCTGCCATCCATTTAAGCATTAGATTAAAGCTGTCAGGAGCCTTCAGACGGAAAATCCCGGCCTGCAGGGAGGGGCTGGAGGAGGAGGAGGAGGAGGAGGAGGAGGAGGAGAAGCAGGGAGGGAGTTTGAGCAGCCCTGGGACAGGCACCTGCAACAGCCAGGGGACAGCCACCCACTGGCACTGGCCAGGGAGGGGACACGGCCTGGGGCACTGGAGTGGCACTGCTGGGACAGCCACCCGCGGGGGACAGGGAGCTGGAGGGGACAGGGACAGGGAGCTGGAGGTGATGGGGACAGACACTCATGGGTGACAGGGACATCCAGCCGTGTGTGACAGTAACACCCACCCACAATTGACAGTGACACCCAGCCATGGGTGATAGTGACACCCACCCAGGGATGACAGTGACACCCTCCCATGGGGACAGTGACACCGACGCAGAGGTGATAGTGACACCCACTCACTGTCCAGTGACCCACTTGCAAGTGACAGTGACACCCATTCACGGGTGACAATGACACCCATCCAAGGGTGACAGTGACACCCACTCAGAGGTGACAGGGTGACAGTGACACCCATCCAGGGGTGACAGTGACACCCACTCAGAGGTGACAGGGTGACAGTGACACCCATCCAGGGGTGACAGTGACACCCAGCCAGAGGTGACAGTGACACCCAGCCAGGCCGTTCCGTGCCCGTGCCCCGCCCCTGTCCCTCAGCCAGGGCCGTGGGTGTCCCAACCCCCGCAGCCCCAGTTCATTATTCAAAACCTCCCCTAAACCATCCCCGCTGCGCTTCCACAGGAGCAGAGCCCCACGAGAGCCGTGCCCCGGGAGCTCCGAGTGTCCCTGAGCCCCCCCGGGATCACCCTGGGGACAATCCCAGGATGTCCAGCTGTGCCCAGCTGTGCCCAGTGCCGCCTGGGCTGTCCCCAGGGCCACACGGGGGCTGGCACTGCCGGGGTGGGCAGGACCTCACAGCAAAGGCAGCTTTTGGGAGAGGAGATCCAGCTCCAGCCCAGAGCCCCCATTTGTCCCAAAACCGTGGAATTGCCGGGGTTTGGGAAGAGCTGGAGGATGGCAGGGGCAGCCCAGGGAGGAGGGGCCCTGCCAAGGGCACTGCCCTGGGTTTGGGGAGCAGCTGGTGAATAAATGTGTCCAAAATTAACGCTGCACTCTGGTCCGAGGAGAGAAATCCGGGCCCCACCAAACCCCGGCCTCGCCTCGGAGCTGCAAACTCCTGGGGAGACACCGGGAACGTGAGAGCAGCACAAATCAGCAGATTCTGTTCGCTCAACTGGTTCCTTTTCCTTCCCCTCCGAGTTATTCCTGCCTCCTTTGTAGCCATTATCAGCTACAGTCCTGGGGGGAAAGGCATTGTGAATTCAGCGTAAATCCCTTCTGTTCACTGGATTAGTCTTAATTTGCAGCAGGAAAATGAAGATCAGACGATGAGCCATAAAAGTCAGCCTGATGTGGAGAGTACTGAAACAATACGGGACTTGATAGCAAAATAATTGTGCCATTTGCATGCGAGCGTTTAAAACTGCTCGTAATTGCAGCCAGACTTAAATAAACCACAATTTCCTAAATATGTGAGGTACTTATTATGGTTAATGCCTGGGAGAAAAAGAAGACAGAGCTCCTGCTCAGAAATGCCTGTTTCCACTCACACCCCTTGGCAAGCACAAGGCTGGACTCCAATTCTTTGGAAATTCTGCGGCCCGAGGTGAGCTGGGGGCAGGTTTGGGGGCAGGTTCTGCCCGGTCCAAGCCGCTGTTGGTGGCTCGGAGCCCGGGGCCATCCCAGCGTCAGTAATGCCCCGATGCCACGGAGGGAGTTTGCATTTCAATAAAAGCATTTTTGCCCCCAGCCCGCGGCTGACCCGGTTCAAAGCAGTGCAAGGATGGCGGAGGCGATGCTGGCGCTGCTCGCACGTCTCACACACGCCCGGGGGCTCCGCGGGGCTCCAGCCCCTCCCAGCCCGGGATTCCAGAGCTCCGGGAACCCGCCAGGGACGGCTGGGGGACGTTCCATGGAACCACAGAATCGTCACGGCTTTGGAAGGGACTTTGAAGCCCATCCAGTGCCACCCCTGCCATGGTGACACCTGCCACTGTCCCAAGGGCTCCAAACCCCAGTGTCCAGCCCGGCCTTGGGCACTGCCAGGGATCCAGGGACAGCCCCAGCTGCTCTGGGCACCCTCACAGAGACCAATTCCTTCCTAAAATCTGCTCTAAACCTTCTCCTCTTTCCCAGGGGATGAGGATCAGAGCAAACTTTGCTTCTGAAGGTTTATCTGTCCCGGTCACCTTTGCGTCATTCCAATGTCAGCGGCTTTTCTTCCACAGATTCCTCCCCGTACCTTCACCACCCCCAAATGCTCGGCTCCCCCAAGACTTGAAAACAATCCCGGGGAGGGAATCAACCCCTTTCTGTCCTCCCTTCTCCCTGCTTTATTCCCTCGTTTTTCAGCTCTTATCTTACAAAGGGTAGTAACACTTCTCTAACGAGGGAAGATTCTCGCCCCTTTGTGTGGGAAGGATGGGTTTGGGTTTCCCCCCGGGGGATGGAGCCCGGCCTCTCCTCACCCTGCCCGGGCTCCCCGGGATACGAGTTCCACCGATTTGCCTTTGCAGATAACATGTTTTTGTTTAGGCTCTCGCCGGAGTTTAATGGCCAAAGCTGCCTCCATCAATTATGGATGAACACAAATTGATAGTTGTGCTCTGCAAATTGGGTCCCTCGTGCCCATGCGCGGGCAGGGCTCGGCAAAAAGGGTTATTTCTGAAATTGCTGACGGGCCCAAATCGGCCCTGCAGCAGCAGAGCCTGGCTCTGGGCACATCCCAGCTCCGGGCACAGCTCAGCTCTGGGCACATCCCAGCTCTGGGCACATCCTAGCTACGGGCAAATCCCAGCACATCCCAGCTCCGGGCACATCCCAGCACATCCCAGCTCCCAGCCTAGCTCCCATCACATCCCAGCTCCCAGCACATCCCAGCTCTGGGCACATCCCAGCACAGCCCAGTTTCCATCACATCCCAGATCCAGGCACATCCCAGCTCCCAGCCCAGCTCCCAGCCCAGCTCCCAGCACAACTCCCAGCACATCCCAGTTTCCATCTGGGCACATCCCGGGCACACAGAACGCGCTCCCGGGGACACGGGGTACTCTGGGCAAGGTTCTGCAGTGCTGCAGCTGTGATGGAAAGGGGCTGGAATCAGAATCTGGGAATTCTCGGATGGCTGGGGCTGCAAGGGACCTTACAGAGCCACGGCCAAGGCAGCAGCAGCCTCACTGTAAAAACTTCCTGATGTGCAATTTTAAGTCTGAGAACAAGAAGGCTGGTGCCAGTCTCACTCTGAGAAGTTGCTCCCTGCGGTGGCAGCACCACATCCCAAACTGCCCCCAGCGCCAGGACCAGGGCTGGTTCCATTTCACTGAAAAGCATTTTAAGGAAGACACAGCAAATCAGGAGAGAGGAGCGGCCGGGCTGTGACCCCTCCATGGCCCAGAGCAGGTGGGGATGGTGCTGCCGTCCCTCTGCCTGCTGAGCCTCATCCCGGGGAAGCACAGCCACGTCCTTTGTTTGCAGCAGATTGCAATTGTCCAAGCCAAGCGCTGCAACTACATCATTTTCAAAGAAAGGGCTTGCAGTGATCCCAGATACTCCCCCCGAGCATCTAAGCAGGCTCCCGGTGGGACGGAACTGGAGCATTAAAAGGGATAAAGGAGAGCAGAGCTCTGCCCGTGTTCGCTTTCCGTGGGAGGAGGCAGCGGAGCTGTGCCGGCGGTGACAGCCTGATGGCCGGGAGGTGCTGTCCGGCCCCTGCCACCGCCGCCCGGGGAAGGTGCCAAACGCAAAGCTCGCTTTGCATGGGCGCAGCCGAGGTTTGCTCCACCTGAGTCCCGCACCCGCGGCTGTTCCCCGGCGAGCGCCTCGATCCCCGTCAACTTTTGCCTTTCACATGCCCTGAGCTGGAGCGCGGCCAGGAACATGTCACTGGGTGAGAAGCCCCCGAGCTGGCTCCTGTCCCGCCCCCACCCCTGTCACAGGCGCTGTCTCTCCCTTTTACATAATCCCAGCGGATGGGGAGCGCCTGGCAGCCGGGGGAGGCTCGGGAGCATCCCGGGAGCGGAGCGGGAGCTGCGGGCAGCCCTGCCCGGCCCTGCCCTGCCCTGCCCGGCCCTCCCCAGCCCGGCCCGGCCCGGCCCGGCCCAGCCGTGCCCCCGTGCCCAGGGAGGTGGCTCTCGGTATTTTTAGCGTGAATCGAGGGCCAGCGTGGCTGTGCTGGCACTTGGAGCAGCTCACGCTGCAGAGCTCAGCACCAAGGACACAATCCAGGCAGAAAATGAACTGGGAAGGACTTCAGCTTCAATTGTGAGGGAGCGGAGGACTTTGCGGAATTATTGCTGCAGCCGCTGGGAAAAGCCTTTGGGTTTGGGGTTTTCCCCTGGGCTGAGGAGTCGGCCCCAAGGTGAACACGAAATTCCAGCTCCATCGGCTGGGAGGCACTTCCCCACCCAAAGGTTATCGCGACTCAGCAGCCGAGCCCGAGGGTTACTCAGCTCTTCCTCCCAATTCCCCCGCGCTGCTTCTCTTGGGGGAGAAATCAGCTCTGCACACCGAGAGATTGGCGAGCAGAAACAGAGATTAGTCATAAAGATACAACCCCAGCCTCGTCGCCAACGAGCTGCTATTCCTGGTGCAGCTCCCAGGTCTGGGGCAGACGGAGCGCCGGGGCTGTGAGAACTCCGCTGGGACGAGCCACCCTCACTCCAAACATTACCCGGCAACGAGGCAGAAAGGACTCAACTGTGGAGGCTGCAGGGGCGAGGAATTGCGATTCCCAGGGGTGTGGGTACCGGGAGAGAGCGCTGGGAGCCCGGGGGAATCAGGGGATAACTGCTGGCAATTAGCACTCGGTGCCCCTGCAGCCAGCCAGCACGGCCTGGGGACAGCTCCTGTGGCTCAGGGACAGCCCATGAGCACGGCCTGGGGACAGCTCCTGTGGCTCAGGGACAGCCCATGAGCACGGCCTGGGGACAGCTCCTGTGGCTGAAGGACACCCCATGGGCACAGTTTGGGGACAGCTCCTGTCTCTAAGTGACACCATCAAAGACGCATCTCCCACAGATAAGCTTATGGGGAAACTGAGGCACGATGGCTTGGACGGGGCTGCCAGAGGGGTCAGGGGTCACAGGAGCCGCTGGCTGCCACCGCTCCACTGGGAAGGTGGTTAAAGGACAAGTTACACTGATTTTGTGTGTCCTGTCTCCGGACAAGACCCTCTGCCATGTCCCAAACCCTGCCCTCCCCACGGCTGGGGCCAGACTGCAGTGCCCAGGAGCTGAGATCCCCCTGGGCACTGCCCCTGCCAGGATCTCCCTGCACACTGACTCTGCCAGGATCCCCCTGGGCACTGTCCCTGCCAGGATCCCCCTGCACACTGACTCTGATAGGACCCTTCTGCACACTGCCTCTGCCAGGATCTCCCTGCACACTGAGTCTGCCACGATTCCCTGCACTCTGCCCCTGCCAGGATCCCCCTGATCACTGCCCCTGCCAGGACCTCCCTGGGCACTGCCCCTGCCAGGATCCCCCTGGGCACTGTCCCTGCCAGGACCCTCCTGCACACTGTCACTGCCAGGACCCCCCCGCACACTGCCCCTGCCAGGACCTCCCTGATCACTGCCCCTGCCAGGATCCCCCAGCTGGGAGCTGGCTCCAGCGCACATTTATTAAGCAGCAGCTCTGCCCTGGCCGCAGCTCCCTGAGGACTTGTGCTGCCAACACCACGCCAGGAGGGTGACACGTCCCTGCTGGAAGTTGGTCACGGCTGAAGGACAGGGACAGGCAGCTGGAAAGGCCGGGCTTCCACTGGGCCCTGTCACTGACCAACCACAGAAATCCCTGATCACATTTCTGAGCACAGAAAATGACACCTGAGCAGCCCATCCACGCTGCTGCCGACCCGTGCAGCTCCTGGAGTGTCGGCACTGACGTTTCCCCAGTGCAGGATCCCCCTGCACCACCTGCACCACGCCTGGAGCCCAGAGGGGCTGCTGAGCCCAGGACCCCAAACCCAAACCTGCACCCTGCATCTCCCCCGGGCGGGTCTGGTGTGCCATGGGCCGGGAAGGAGCAGGACAGAGCTCCCACACCCCTCAGCCTGCCCGTGGAGCCCTCCTGTGCCAGCTGCCCTCGGCAGCAGCAGCCCCACCTCGGGCACGGGCTGCAGAGATCCCGGGCTGTCCCCTTCTCCCAGTCTGAACTGGTGGCTCACAGGGACACCCCGAACAGCAAAAAGCCAACACCAAAGGCACACAAACCCTTCTCACTTGCAGCCAAAGGCAGGGCAGAGAAGCTGATCTGCTGCCCACACTGAGCACTTCAGACCCAACTCTCAGGCTTATTTTTCCTGCCTAGGTCAGGAGGAATAAAAACCTTTGAGAGGCAGGAGGCATTCCGTAAGAACGCCTGAGATTTTGCTTTCTGCATTCGCCTAAAATGGGCTTTGATCTCATCCTCCCCAAGTGAACCAGGTGAGAAGTCCGTGAGCCACCCCCACGGTGCACTGATACCCAGGCAGCCGCCTCTGCTGCTCACAACACCCTGCAAACCAACTTTCCCTGCCCAGCCCCAAGCAGGCTTTGCTAATTGATTTTCCTGCTCGTTAGCACCAGTATTAGTTACACTGAGCACTTAATAGGAACCATCTTAGCACCACTGTCACAAATCCACGACGCTGCACAGAATCCGCTCGAGCGAGCGGGGTTTTGGCATCAAATCACAAATACATAAGCACGCGAAAACAGAAACACCCCAAAGCTTCCCAGCCGTGCCCAAGTTTAAAAATCTATTAATACCCGCCGCAGAGAGAGCTCCTCTGCAAAACCAGGTGCATCCAGGCAGGCAAAGTAAAGAGCAATTACACCGCAAGGGAACAAAGACCGAGACCGTGCCCATACCTATATTTCATGCCCGTTTGCTTTGCGGTGGATTCTTTTAATGAAATGTGATGCTGCGGGGTAAATGTCCCCAAACTGCGAGCGATTATAGCCACTGTCCGGAATTTCGCCCGGGCCGCATTCACTACGTTCGGGGTGGTGGTGTTCTGCTTGCTGATGAGCCTGTCTTCACCATTCCTCTTCAAGTTGTGGTCCGTGCAGGCGATGGACACTTGCATCGCGCCCGCGGTGCCCCGGCCGGGCGGCGGGCGCTCCCCCGGCCCCGCAGGGGCTGCAGCTGCCCGGCACTGCCGGAGAACCCCAAACCTGGGACCCCCCCGAGCTCCGGGGGCTCCGGGAGAGCCGCGCCCCGCGTCCCCCGCGCTGCCGCCGGCAACGGGAACGCGAACTTGCCGCGGCGACCGTGAGCTTCACTCCGGGCTGTCCGCGGCGATGCTCAGCCGAGGCGGCTCAGGCAGAAGCATCCATCCGACTCGGGTGCCGCCGGAGCGCCGCTCCTTCTCATGGTGATGGCTCCGCAGCCGCTCTCTCCGCCTCGCCGCAGGCTGCCGGCCGCCGGGTTTAAATCACTGCGGGCATCCTGCGAGCGCCGGCCCCGGCACCGCCAAGTGCTGAGCGTGGCAGAGCCCAGCGCCGTCCCTAAGGAGCGGCAGCATCCATCGGTGTCCTTCCTTCGCCCAGGCGCAGCGGCGCTACCTCCCACCCATGGCAGCCCGCCGAGCGCTGGCAGCGGCTCCGCAGCGGCCCCGGGATCCCCCCGCCGGAGCCTGCGGGAACGATGGCAGGGATGGGGAGGATGCGAAAGACGGGCCTCCTTTGTGCTCCGAGGGAAGGCAGGGATTCAGGCAGATCCGCCCGGAAAAAATCGCTGCCGGCAGCGCTGAGCGAGGTCTTCTCTAGCGAGCAGCGATTCGGTGTTGGAACGGGTTAATGATGGGGGAAAGGAAAAAAAAAATATAGGGGGAGGGGGAGGAAAATCGCTGTGCTCCGGTGTGTGAGGGAGTTAACTCGTTAATCCCGTGTTCCCGGCACCCGGAGCTGCCGCCCGCAGCCCCCGGCTCGCAGCAGGGCCGGGGTTAATCCTGCTCCCCCAGCGGAATAAACCGCAGCTTTGCCGAGGCTTTGGAGCAAAAACCATCCCCATCCCTCAGCTGAGCAAAAACCATCCCCATCCCTCAGCAGAGCAAAAACCATCCCCAGCCCTCAGCAGAGCAAAACCATCCCCATCCCTCAGCAGAGCAAAAACCATCCCTATCCCTCAGCAGAGCAAATCCATCCTCTTCCCCATCCCCGGCTGCGGCCCAGGCTGTGCCCAGAGTTCGGCACTGCCCCTGCCCTGTGCCACCCCTGCCCCGTGCCACCCCTGCCCTGTGCCATGGTCACCCGTGGGCCCTGTCCCACCACGGGAAATGGTCCAGAAGGGCTCCCCAGACCCCGCTGCTGCATCTGCCCCATCCTGCCCGGCTCTGGGAACATCCTCAGAAATAACACAAAACTTGCAAGGTCCTGGAAACGCCTTTGGATTTTGCCGTAATTCAGTGAGCCCTCAGCAGCTTTTTATTTACATACACGTGTGTGGCTCTGCATTAAAATACACCACGCATTAAAATCGTGCCCACCCCCGCTCACTGCCAGGCCCCAGGCCCGTTCCCTGGGGTGGGAGCAGCCCCCAGGCCCGGGGCACCCAGAGGTGACTTGGGGGTGCTGGGGTGGGGATCACAACCCGGTCTGAGCTCAGGGTGACCGAGTTCTGCAGCGGGGACACCCAAAGGTGTGTCCCCCCCCTCTCCGTCCTGCTGAGGAGGGGGCGTGTGAGGGCGGCTGGGGGGCAGCTGGCAGAGAGCCACAGCCCCGGGCCAGGGGAGCAGCCTCTGCCCGCCCCGCCGCAGCTCCTTCCCCTGATGGCTCCTCACCACTGGCTGCGCACACCCCTCTGAGGACGGAAAGCGCTAAATCCCAACAAAGACAGCTACTGTAGGATATTTTCCCAAAGAGGATTAACAGTTAATCACGCAGCAGAGCCGCGGGCTGCCAGCTGTGAGCGCTCTCCTTGCACTCACCCCTCCAGCAGGGATTTGGGGGGAGCAGAACCCCGGGAGAGTTTCCTGAGCCCTTATCAGTGAGTCAGAATCGCTGACCACCAGCGAACCCAGCGGGGTGGGGCACAAGCCATGGGGGTCACTGACCCCAGGGTGCCCCTCACACCCGGGACATCCTCAGGGTGTCCCTGGGACAGGGGGGTGCAGCTGGAGCAGCGCTGGTGGCACCCGGTGGCTTTTGGAGCCCAGGGCAGGACTGACAGAGCTGGAGATACTCCCCTCTCTGACACCCCCTCGCTGGGCTCAGGGTGTTTCACCTCTGTCCTGGACATCTCTGCAAATGCCACATGTGCCAAATGTGTGACTTGGTCCTGGGGATGAGCCCGGGGCACTGTCACCCCAGGTCTTTGTCATCCCAGGTCACTGTCACCCCCAGGTCACTGTCACCCCAATCACTGTCACCCCAATCACTGTCACCCCAGGTCACTGTCACCCCAGGTCACTGTCACCCTGGTCACTGTCACCCCAGTCACTGTCACCCCCAGGTCATTGTCACCCCCAGATCACTGTCACCCCAGTCACTGCCACCCCCAGGTCACTGTCACCNGTGCCCCCCCGCTCTCTGCCCCCCCGGGTCCCTGCCCCCCCAGTCACTGTCACCCAGATCACTGCCACCCCAGGTCACTGTCACCCAGATCACTGTCACCCCAGGTCACTGTCACCCCAGGCCACTGTCACCCAGGTCACTGTCACCCCAGGTCAATGTCATCCCAGGTCACAGTCACCCCAGTCACTGTCACCCCAGCCCACTGTCACCCAGGTCCTGGTCACCACCCCACTGTCCCTGAGGTGCCAGGGGACAGAAAGGGACAGTCACGTTCTGCACTGGCACAGCCCACGGAGCATTTCACCCCAAGCCGCTCAGCTCAGGGGGGGTTACAGCCTCTCCACAGAGTTATGGATTTAAAAAGGGATTTATTTCATTTCCCCGAGCAAGATAATCACCTCTAGAGTGGGACGCTGGAGTAACGGAATTCTGCAGGATGAAAATCCCCAGCTGACAGAACACGAGGTACGTGACAGCCCCGGCAGAGGGATCAGCCCTGTGACACCTCAGTGCCACCAAATCACTGTGACAAGACGCCCGCGTGCTTTTCCCCCCCTGAACAAGACGGCAATCGCTCATTAAATAACTTGCTCAGAACGCTTCATCAAGCAAATGTGCTCGAACACAGCTGCTTGTGACCAGCGTGTGACCTCCCCCGAGCCCCGGAGCCACTGCAGCCACCCCGGGGGACGAACCGAGAGCCACCAACCCCCTGGCACCGGGAACGAACACACCCACGGCCCCGGAGCTGTCCCCGTGCCCAGCACCCAGCAGGGACAGCAGGATGCACTCATCCAAAAAGCAATAAATGCCTCCTGCAGCCCGACGGAGGCTGGAAGGGGCCGCGGGGCCGGGCACAGGATGGGGATGAGGGAGGAGCCCTTCCCACAGCTCCTGCAGGGAATTCTGCTCCAGGGCCGGGCGGCAGCGCAGCTCTGGCTGCAGCCGGAGGCACAAAGATGCTTGTGCAGCCCAAAATACCAACAGGAATCCAGATCTGGGCTGGGGGAAACCTCGTGAGCCGCTGCAGCCCTGGCCCAGCACGGCCGGAGCTGAGCACGCTGATTGCTCCTTCCTTGTTTACATTTTACCTCGTAGCTGAGCTCCTAATTCAAATTACAACGCCAGGTCTGGCTGGAGATCGTGCTTCTCGTGGCTACAGGCACAGGCTGGGTGCCCTCCCTGCCATGGCAGGGCACTGGGGGGTCCTCAAGGCCCCCTCCAGCCACAGCAGCCCGGGATTGCAGCACTCCGGGGCTCAGCAATGGTGCCGGCCCAGCCCGAGCTCCTTCACTGAAATTCCTCTGAGACAACAGCTGAATTCAGCAGCAGAGCTGCAGCAGTGCCCAGCACAGAGGGGCTGGCTGCCCCTGCATCCCTGGCAGTGCCCAAGGCCAGCCTGGACAGGGCTTGGAGCAGCCTGGGACAGTGCGAGGTGTCCCTGCCCCAGGGCAGGGGTGGAACGAGGTGGACAATGAGGTCTGTGCTGACCCAAACCGTTCTGGGACTCTGTGATCGATGTCAGGAGCGTTCCCTGTGCTCCCAGTGCCAGAGCAGCCCCAGGAGCAGGGAGATGCAGCAGGATGGAACAGGCAGTGCTTCCAGGCTGGACACACATCAAAACTGCGGTTCCAGCCTTCATGAGGAGAGCTTTAATCCTGCTGGACACTCGGACAGATGCTCAGTGAGGCTGTGCACACAATGCCCTTGGATGGACACTCAGGAGACTGCCTGGAAACGCTGCTGGCAGTGCCACCAAGGCAGGATCCTGCTCCAAAACCGGAGCCCTTGGACCTTTTCCACCCCCAAAAAAGCCTTTCCTTATTTTATTCAACAGCCCAGACCTGGCCACAGCCCCCACGTTCAGTCCACAGACCCAGAGCTACAATCCCCAAACCCAGCGCAGACCCTGCCGGCAGCAGCCTCAACCCAGGGCCGGAGATCCCGGGAATGAGTTGAAATCCCGGATTTCCGCCTCTCCGGGAATGAGCTGAAATCCCGCATTTCTGCCTTCCCCGGGAATGATCCCCAATCCCGGATTTCTGCTTCCCCAGGAATGATCCCCAGTCCCGGATTTCTGCCTCCCCGGGAATGATCCCCAATCCCGGATTCCTGCTTCCCGGGAATGATCTGAAATCCCGGATTTCCGCCTCCCCAGGAATGATCTAAAATCCCGGATTTCTGCCTGCTCGGGAATGATCCCCAATCCCGGATTTCTGCCTCCCCAGGAATGATCCCCAATCCCGGATTCCTGCTTCCCGGGAATGATCCCCAATCCCGGATTTCCAGCCTTCTGTCCCAAGGGAAGTTTCCCTGTGCCGCAGGAGTTTCCCGGCGCTCAGGCTCTCCATGCCCAGAGCCGCTCGGGATACACAATTTCCCGCTGGGATAATTCCCGTTCCATCTCCCGAAGTTGGGCTGATAAGGACACGGGTGAGATAAGGAGCGAGCCGGGGTTGGGAGGCAGATCCCAGCAGGGTTTTCCTGGGACGAATCCCAGTTCAGAGCCGGCACAGCCCGGCACAGGAGGGATCCGGGCCCCGCGGTGGTTCGTGGCTCTCTGGGGCAGGAATGGCTCTTTCTGATAACGCCGCTCTGAGCTGGGCCGGGAATGAGCTGCACAACAAAAGCTCGGCGCTTATCGAGCCCGCAGCCATCGCATTTCCGCCGCTCTCACATCAAAAACTCCATTTGCATTTGGAATTGCGCTGGAGGAACACGGAGCAGGATTCCCATTAGATGGCTTTTAGTTAAAAGGGCTCGTTCTGGCAGGTTTCGGGGCGGGCTGAGGGCAGTGCCCAGATCAGGGTTCCTCTGATGCCACACGAGTTCTGTCACCCCCCGGGACAGCTCCGAGGGCTCCATCCGCCAGGAATGTCCCAAAGCC
>VWYE01024935.1:2778-15084 GCA_013398995.1 Alaudala cheleensis
CAGAAGGCCTGGGAATGGATACCCAGGAGCTGCTCAGAAATCCCTTTATGATCTGCACAAGTCCCAGGAGGGGGGACAGGGATGGACAAAACCTTTTATTGTTTGGAGGCAGGAAAATGTGAGTGCTGGGAATTCTGTGTGAGGGAATTTTGGAGTCACTGCCCAGATTTACAGCCCAGTGTGGCCTCTCCTGGAAGCTGGGACCAGTGAGAGGCTGGGCATTACAACCTGATCACCAGGAAAGAGTGACAGAAAGATTTTGGCATCATCTGTAGACATTTATTTTAAAAACTTCTTAAACAGAATCCAAATGTAGACACAGGAGTGGAGGAAAGGGTGAGACTAAAAATAGAGTGTATTTAACAAGGTGTAAAAATCCATTCATCATTTTGGTCACACCCTCACCTGTAGAACAGGGGAAAGCATCAAGAATTAATTACTTTCCATTTCCTGATTTAATTGGCTGTTGAGCACAAATTTCACCTTTCAAACAAGGAATCCTGTATTGCTGATATTTAATAATTTTACTTTGTTANGGATGGACAAAACCTTTTATTGTTTGGAGGCAGGAAAATGTGAGTGCTGGGAATTCTGTGTGAGGGAATTTTGGAGTCACTGCCCAGATTTACAGCCCAGTGTGGCCTCTCCTGGAAGCTGGGACCAGTGAGAGGCTGGGCATTACAACCTGATCACCAGGAAAGAGTGACAGAAAGATTTTGGCATCATCTGTAGACATTTATTTTAAAAACTTCTTAAACAGAATCCAAATGTAGACACAGGAGTGGAGGAAAGGGTGAGACTAAAAATAGAGTGTATTTAACAAGGTGTAAAAATCCATTCATCATTTTGGTCACACCCTCACCTGTAGAACAGGGGAAAGCATCAAGAATTAATTACTTTCCATTTCCTGATTTAATTGGCTGTTGAGCACAAATTTCACCTTTCAAACAAGGAATCCTGTATTGCTGATATTTAATAATTTTACTTTGTTATTAATTTACAAGAAATGCTATCTGTTGATGGGCTGGGGTGAGGTGTGGGAGGGCTGCCTGAGGGATCCAGCCTGGATTTGTCATGGATATTTCAGGACACAGGCAGGGCCCTTGCTCTGATTTAGAGGAGTTCTGTGCTGCAATTGGATTACGGGTCCCATTTGAGTTAATAAAATCAGGGAAATGCAGAATTGAGGTGATTATTGGAATTGCTGGGTCTGCCTTAGCAGGAAAAGCACAATTCCTGCAGGAGGAGAGGAGCCCTGGGCTGAGCTGCCACAGGGAGCTGCTCAAAATGCCAGGATTTCATGGAAATAGATCCATGTATTCTTCATGTGCATATATTAAATGTACAGCTAGGTGGATATATACATAAAATATAAATTTCTGCTTGGATGGGGCTAAAATGCACTCAGCAGGAAAAGAATTGGATTTATAGATCCCAACCAGGACATGAATTACCTTTAATGCTTCCCAGATCAAATTGAAAGGTGCTTGAACTCAGAGTTTCTTAGCTGGGGTGAGGTTGTGATGGGGTTGGAAGTGTCTGGTGATGAAAACTGGTGATGATGAATCTCCTGTCCCAGACCCCAGGAAATCTCATCTTTAAATCCCCCACTGGAGATAAAGCCAGGACAGAGCCTTTCACCCAGAAGGAAAGGGAATTTTGCTGAATTGAAGTTGTCCCTAACTCCAAACTATTAAATAATTGCCTGATTTTTGGGCCAACTTAAATCTCCTGTGCCCTTGGGTTCCTCTGCTTGAAATCCCACAAAATCAAGCTGTGGGGTCTCATGGAATTTAGGGTTCTCTCTTGACACCTGTCACTTTTTCCTCTAGAAAAAAGCTGAGCAGCAGCACTTTCAATCAGAAAATCAATCCCCTTGACGTGCCCAACAAATCATATTTGAGATATTAACCACTGATGTGGCAATAGATTAAATCCCTTCTGTTTCAGCTGGGAACTGTGGGTATTTTCACTTGTAGGAGCATTTCCAGCAGGAATAATGGTGCCAGGGTGTTGGGTAGGCTGGAGATCTTCTTAATCCAGGAAGGGCTGGGATCATCAGGGTTGAGGCTCTGCAGACTCCAGGAAGGGACCAGAGGTGTTGGAACACAGGGTTGTCCCCATGGAATGATTGCCTTTTCCAGAGATATCCTGGGGATTTACTTGCCATGGAATCATGGACTGGTTTGGGTTGGAAGGGACCTTAAAATCCATCCAGTCCCACCTCCTGCCATGGGGGCCCACAGGAGAGCTGGAGAGGGACTGGGGACAAGGGATGGAGGGACAGGACACAGGGAATGGGTTCCCAGTGCCAGAGGGCAGGGCTGGATGGGATCTTGGGCAGGAATTGTTCCCTGGCAGGGTGGGCAGTGCCTGGCACAGGGTGCCCAGAGCAGCTGGGGCTGCCCCTGGATCCCTGGCAGTGCCCAAGGTCAGGTTGGACATTGGGGCTTGGAGCAGCCTGGCACAGTGGGAGGTGTCCCTGCCATGGCTGGGGTGGGATAAAATGGATTTAAAATCCCTTCCAATCCAAACCAGTCTGGGATCCTGGCATCCAATGAGCTGGGCCTGGATCTGATTTGCCTTGAAATCAGAACAACCTGGACGAGTTTGGAAGGCAGGCAGTGAGTACCTGGGATATTGGTATGCTAATAATGAGGGATAAACAATCCATTGGGAGGCTGAGTATGTAATCAACGTTATGGCTTAATTACACCACGCAGCTCGCTGTGATAATTGGCATTTCTGGGAAATTGATAGAGGAGGATGCAGCTTTCTGAGGAGAGCCAAGGAAGGGCTGACATGTGGATTACAGAGGTTTTCCAGATGTGCCAGTGTGGGGTATTTGCATTATAACCATGGAATCCCAGAAGGGCTTGTGTTGGAAAGGCCCTGTGGGGCTCAGGTACCACCCAGCCTCTGAGGGATTCCTGTGGGAGAACCTCTCAGGGGATAGTTTGGGGTCAGTGTTGCAGGGATTTGGGATTTCAGGTTACACCTGTTCCACTGAGTTTGGGGTCAATCCAAGCCCACGCTCCTGGCACCAGTCAGAAATGTAAGACTTGGAGTGATTTTTGATTGATTCCCAGATTAGGTCATTGGATGCTGCACTGACAAAAAGCAGTGACATGGCCTCAAGTTCATATCCTTGGTGTCTTTAATGAGATTTGCACATTGGGCTGAACTCAAATGAGTTCAGAAGGAACCAGTTCAGCTGCTGACAGCTCTGGATTTGTGCAAGTGGAGCTTTTCCTTTAGGTGATGGGAGTTTTTCCTTTTAGACATTGTCCCACTTGGAGCATCTTCATCACCCCCAGCCCCCATAGCTGCTTTAAAAAAAATAAATTAAATTTAAAAGGAAGATTGGAATATAGCTGGGGCTGCCCCTGGATCCCTGGCAGTGCCCAAGGCCAGGCTGGACATTGGGGCTTGGAGCAGCCTGGCACAGTGGGAGGTGTCCCTGCCCATGGCAGGGGTGGCACTGGGTGGGATTTAAGGTCTCCTTCAGTTCAGACCATCCTGGGATTCTGGGATCCCATCTGCCACAGTCTCTCCTAGCTCTGCCTGTCCCAGGTTTACCTCAGTTGCTCTGGGTTTATCTAAGTTTACCTCAAGCTCTCCTGAGGTTTATCTAAGCCTGGTTCCCCCTGTGAGGTTCCCCTGGTTCCCCCTCTCCTTTGGATCATCCATCCCAACTCCAATCGACCAAATCCAGCTTTAATCCCCATTTTAAACCTCCACTCTCATTAGCTCAGCCTTTCATGTCTGTTTTTCCCCAACAGCTGGGCTAACTGCTGGCTCTCAAAAAATGAGAAGCTCCTGAACAGCAGCACTGTCACGTGATTTCCTCCAAAATCCAGGAGCACATTTCCCAGGGCAGGCAGATTTCAGTGTGCTTTAACTGCTGCCTTTGGGATGCAGCAGCAAGTGTTGTGTGGATTATGGAAACTGGCTGCTGCCTGGGGACTGCAGGCATTTAAAAATAATTAATAAATGTTATTAGAGGGAGGAGAAAAGCTCCTCAATATTCCGTTTTCCATGTGATTTCTGAGCATTCCAGCTGGGACACCAACTTACCACGGTCAGTGCTCAGTTAGCAGTGCCCTCCACCCGAGTCAGAGCCATCTGCAATGATGGAATGATGCTGCTGCATATCAGCAAAGGGTTTTTTTTTAATTTGACACATGTATTAATCAACAGCCAGAGCAGCATTGTGCCCTTGAACGACTTCTGTGAATTCATGGGGAGTATTTTTTATTCCAGCTGTTGGTTGAAACCCCACAAGCTTCCCTGGTGGAACACACGGTGTATTTCTGTTGGGGTTATGGATTTAATGGTTTGGAAAAGCAGCTCCTCATGAATCCCATTAAAGCCTCTGGCAGCCAGGGAACTCCAGGCTCCCCCTGCACTGCTGAGGGGCTGCTTTGAGGAGTGAGCTCTGGGGGCTCAGGGCAATAGGGCAGAGTTTCACCCCAAGTTTGTGCTTCTACCTCTGAGGGAACCACTGGGGTCCCCTCCTCCAGGTGGGATCTGAGTGGGAAGGGACCCACAGGGATCATCCAGCCCAGCTGCTGGCCCTGCCCAGACCCCCCAGCAATCCCAGCCTGTGCCTGGAGTGTGCTCCTGGAGCTCTGGCAGCCTCTCTGGGGCCTGTGGAGGTGTTGTGGGAATGGAGGTGGAAACCTCCCTGTGCTGCTCACAGGGAGTGAGCCCACCCCAGCATTTGGGGGAAATTCATCTCCCAGAGGAAACAAATCAGGCAAAAAGAGGAGTTTCCAATTCTTTCTGTGCACCCTGGGGCTGTTTTCCTAGCCCTGGGAGTAGTGCATGGCTGAAACCTCCTGCAAATGTTGCCCTCATTTCTTTATATCCCCCCTTCCCTCTGATCAGAGAAATTCCTGATATTTATTTTCTCTTTTTGCCTATAAACAGGGGGATTTCAGCTGGATTCCAGCAAGCTTTGTGCCTGTAGCACTGCCAGTGGCTCTGTTTAGTGGCTGAGTGGTGGATCTGGGCTCTTGGTTACTCTCAATGGTCCTTGAGGTTTTCTCTAGCCTTAGTGATTCCTGATCCCATCATTTTAGGATTCCATCTGCCTCCCAGTTTGGGCTGGAGCAGCAAACTGGTGTTGATGGGAGTGCCCTTCTTGTCCCCACTCTCCCTGTGCACCTTGTACTAAAACACAACTGTTGCCACACTGGATTGGTTTTGGTGGGGAAACCCCTCCCAGAGCTCCCACCACGTGTGATCCATGTGCTGCTGGATCCAGACCTGCTCCTGCCACCCTACAAAGCCTTCCCATGCTGACTTCTGGAGCAGACACCCCAAAAAGGCTCTGAAGTGACAGGAGTGCCACCCTGGGGTGTCACAGCTCCCTCCTGTGATGTTTTATGATTGCCCTTTTCCCTTTCCCTGCTCCTCAGGACCTGGTGCTGCTGCTCTGTGCAGTCACAGGAGCAGGGAAATCCCAGGGATCAGCTCATTCCAGGGAGAGACAGATGCAGGGTTGGGAATAAAAAGCCAATGACTAAAACACAACTGATGTCAAACCTGACACGATACTGAGGCTACACAGGAGCAGAATTGAATTGGGATTGTAGAATCCCATAAGGTTGGAAAAGACCTCGAAGCTGGCAGTGTCCAAGGCTGGGTTGGGCATTCGGGCTTGGAGCAGCCTGGGACAGTGGGAGGTGTCCCTGCCCATGGCAGGGGTGGCACTGGATGGGATTTAAGATCCTTCCAACCCAAACCAGTCTGTGATGATCCTGTTATCCCAGATCTCCTGTGGGGATGGGCTCTCCTTGGCTTTGGGATTTGTTGGGCAGAGGAAGTCCCCCAAGCCCCAGCTTTTCCCCTGGGCAGTGGGTTCATGCAGCTCTCTGCACCTCCTCTGTGCTATTGAACCCCAGCAGATCCTTTTGGACAGACCTTTCCATCCCAGGGATAACAGCCCAGGGATTTCACAGGATGGGACAGGTTTGTATCCGGTGTGCAAAACAGGGAACCCGCAGGAGAGACAAATCTGAGCATGGGTTGTTTGATCATTGTGCAGGAAATGCTGCTCTTGGGAAATAAAGAAAGCCTGGAAACACGAGGAATTACTGCAAAGTTCATTTAGCTGAGTTCATTTAGCAAAGTTCATTTGGCTCTTTTTAATCACACCCAGAGAAGCTTCTGTGTCACGGGGGCTTTGTGGTGCTTCACGTTCCCAGTGTGCTGCCAAGCCCCCCTGGAGCTGCTCTGTGGCTCTCCAGATGTTGGGATTGCAGCTCAGAGCTGGGGCTGGGCTCTGCTTGCAGATGGAGGCAGTGCAGTGGTTCTGTCTGATGTTAAATTGCAGGAAATGTGCAGCTGAGTGTGGGGCAAGGAGGCAAAACCTTCCCTCCTGCTGCTGTTCTTGGACAGGCTGTGCTGGCTGAAGTTCATTCCCAGAATGGTTTGGGTTGGGAGCTCAAATCCCACCCAGTGTCACCCCTGTCATGTCAGGGACAGCTCCCACTGTGCCAGGCTGCTCCAAGCCCCAATGTCCAACCTGGCCTTGGGCACTGGCAGGGATCCAGGGGCAGCCCCAGCTGCTCTGGGCACCCTGTGCCAGGGCCTGCCCACCCTGCCAGGGAACAATTCCTGCCCAATATCTCACCTAAATCTGGTTTATGGGAGTAGATCTTAGAAACTTGAGTGAATTTTGATTTAAACAACAACATTTCAGGCTTGGAGAGAAAACAGAAGGTCAGAGAGGAAGGTGGCACTGGGAGTTTGAATAGTTGGGTTTATAACATGCCAAGGCTTCTGTGTGAGATTATTTTCCTTGCAGCCTCTCAAGGGTGTGTGGCTTTTCCCTCTGCCCCTTTTCCTTAGTGTCTTTTTCCTGGTGAAACCAAATCCCAGCTGGAGAAGGGGAGCCCCAGCCCTGGAGCCTCTTGGACAAGGGACAGGGGATTGTCCCTGGGATGTACAAGTGTCTCAGTGGTGGGATTGTTTCCATTTTCCTTCTGCCATTTCTGTGGAGGAGGATTGTGCTGTTCAGCTTCACCACTCTTACAGTCCCACAACAATTCATCACTGCTTTCTTTTATATTATTTAGTCCAAAACTCCTTCATTTCTTCTTTTTTCTTCTTCATTTTTCTTCTGCTCCTTCTGCTGCTTTCTCTGCTGATTCTGCTTATCCTACTTTTGGTTTTTTCTGCTCTTTCTTCTTCTGTTTTTGCCTCTTCTGCTTCTTCTCCTCCTTCTGGTCTAATTTTTCTGTTGTTTTTGCCTCTCCTTCTCTTTCTGCTTCTTCTGCTGCTTCTTGTTCTGCTCCAGCAGCTTTTTCTGCTGCTTCTGGGTTTTTTTTCTGCACCTGCTTCTGCCTCTTTTCCTTCTGCTCCTTCTTCCTGTTCTGCTGCTTCTGCTTCTTCTTCTTCTAACTCTTCTGTTCTGCTTTTTCTGATGCTGATTCTGCTTCTCCTGCTTCTGCTCTTTCTGCTCCTTCTCCTTCTCCCTCTTCTCCTCTATTCCAAGCCCCACTTCAATTAAACTCTTTAATAACTGAACCCACCACTCTGGAAAGGTGTCCCAGGTGAGTTCTTTTGCCCCCAGTGCAGGTGTTTATGGCACTTCCCTTCTCCTCCTGGTTGTTACTCATGAATTAAAGCATCCCATGGTGCAGAATTACCAATGGGAGTGTCTGGCTGGGGAAATGGATTTCCACCTGCCTTCCTGCTGCTCTCCCTGCTCCTCATGGTGAGCTGGCCATGGGAGCCACCTCTGGAGCTGAATAGTCCAGGAGCACCTGGAGATGAAGGGAAAAAAAAAACCCAACAAAACAAACCATTAAACCACTGGTTTATTCATTTGGAGAACTGATTCTTAATTTTGCTGCCTGTGAGCAGCTCTTTAAAAAAAGAGTTTTCCTTCCAACCCCCTTCTGGATAACTGGGAATGGATTTCCTGGACATGAGGGATGTTGTTCCTTAGGGAGAAACCAGTGGATGAGGGTGAGCTGCATGTTTTGGATGTTTTGGTGTCAGAGTCTGTTGCAGAGCTCTGGGAGGGACCCTGGGGTGAGGAGAGAGGGAAGGATCTCCTCACTTGGTGCAGCCCTGCTCCAGGGTGCTCAGAACAAGGACATGGAGCTGTTGGAATGAATCCAGAGGGGCCATGGAGATGTTCCAAGGGCTGGAGCCCCTCTGGAGCCAGGCTGGGAGAGCTGGGGGTGCTCACCTGGAGAGGAGAAAGCTCCAGGGAGAGCTCAGAGCCCCTTCCAGGGGCTAAAGGGGCTCCAGGAGAGCTGGAGAGGGACTGGGGACAAGGGATGGAGGGACAGGACACAGGGAATGGCTCCCCAATGCCAGAGGGCAGGGCTGGATGGGATCTTGGGCAGGAATTGCTCCCTGGCAGGGTGGGCAGTGCCTGGCACAGGGTGCCCAGAGCAGCTGGGGCTGCCCCTGGATCCCTGGCAGTGCCCAAGGCCAGGTTGGACATTGGGGCTGGGAGCAGCCTGGGACAGTGGAAGGTGTCCTTGTGTGGCACTGGATCTTTAATGTCTCTTCCAACCCAAACCACTCCATGATCCTGTGATTCCTGAGAAACCAAACAGCTTGGTGATCCCTGGATCATCTTCCCAGAATCTTCCATGAGGCTCTTGCCACTGTTCCTGCTCAGATTCAGGCCCCACAGGTGCTGTTTGCTTTTGGGACCTTTTTCCCTCCCCACTACCACAAAGTCCCCTGCAATTCTTCCTGCCTTTCCTTCCCTGCAAGCAGCAGAGCAATTCCTGCCTTCCCAGAGCAGTTCCTGCCCCACCTGGTCATTCCAGGACTCTGGTTTCCATGTTGGGAATTCTGTCTGAGCTATTTTTCAGTTGCCTTTTCAGTGCTGTTCTTCCTGTTCCCTTTGTAATGGTCCCCCACATCAACTTCTCCATTTATCAACACCTTCCCTTCCAACACAGGGCTGTGTTAAGATCCCCTCTTTAATTGGGAATATTCCTTTTCCTTGGGATTGGAGCTCCTGTAGGCAGTGAGCTAGAACTGATTTGTGATCTGTTTTAGATGTGAATTTATTCCTTTCTTCATTCCCATTTCCTGGTGTGGCTCTTGGCATCCCAGTGAGCCAATTTGTCCCAGGCTGAATCTCCACCTTCCAGGAGAGATGAGTTTTCCTCTTCTCCTCCCCCAAAGAGCTGGAGACATTTCCCCTCACCCCATCCTGCATCCAGTGAACTAAATGAGTTCTTTAATTTGGGACTTCTGACCTGCCTGAGAGCCTTTTTGGCTCCCCATTAATCCCCTCTCACACATCACCCTCCATCACACTCCAAACAGGATTTGTTGGGTATTTCTTGTGGCTTCCAGCTCGTTCTTCCCGAGTTATTTCAGTTTTCAGGACTGAGGGAGGTTTCTGGAGTAGCCTGGGAGCTCGTGCTTGTGCAGGGGTTAATTAAAAAATTAACCTGGGCAAAGCTCTGTGGTGCAGGGAAGTGAGGAGAGCAGAGCTCCAGTGGCACAGCCGGGAGGAACAAGAGGTGCCAAGGAAAGGTTGTGTAAAACCACAGCTTTGCAAAGAGCAGATCAGGAGGGGTAATGAGCTGGGCTTGTAGTACAAGTGGATGGAAATTCCAAGGAAAATGCCTGGTGTCATTGAACACTTCCCAAATTAATCCCTGCCACCACTTCTCATGGAGGCTGAGGAGTTGGGAGGCTGCGGGAGAGGAGCTGGGGGGGACAGCAAAGACTGGGAATGGTGTTAGAGAAAAACAAATGCCAGGGATATACCAGTGGATCAAATCACCCAGGGTGAGGTTGTTCCTGGATAACTCATCAGGAGTTTTCTGCGGCGTATTGGGACGGGAGGCTGCATTACCCCAGGAAAAATCCTACACAGTCCCTGCTCCAGCTGATTGTGCTTAGCCCTGGCTGGTAGATGTTGTCAGATCTGTTTAATTCTGTTCAATTCAGTGGTTTCAGGTGCCTTTGTCTCCTACAACAGAGTATTAAGGAGATAAAGACTTGCACAGACGCTGAAGGGTTTGATCTGCAGCCTTGGGAGGAGCTTGGGTTGGTGTGATGGGAGGGGCACACAGACATTAAACAGAAATGACAAACTTACATTCCAATTGCCAATAAGGTCATGCCTTAGATAAGTACGAATCTGTATGAAGATAGTGAGGGGTTTTATAGTGTAATGTGACTTTATAGAGTGAGTTAAGGGTTGAGATGTTATAACAGGAATGTGTGTGTGTGAGGGAGCAGAGCACTGGCTGATGTACAGATGCAGTGTGACAGAATCAAAGGTGATAGCTTAGAAAAAACAAAATAAACTCAGTGGCAACTTCCCATTGGATGAAAATGTTATGTATGGCCTTGTCACAAAGAAACTTGTGACTGCTTTTCCCCATTGTTACTTCTCTCATGTCTCTCAACCTTTGAGGCTGGTGTTTATCTAAGTCAGAAATTACCTAATAGCTCCAGTGGTCCCATCCCTTCACTAAAGTTCCAGTAATACTCAATTTATATTTATATTTAATTCTCCAGGTGGTTTTGTTCAAGAGCAGAGTTTGGTAATAACAGTTTCCCTCTGCTTCTCTCCTTGGTTGTATCTGATCTGCTCCAGGAAGTGTTGTTCCTAAGCAAACCCTACACACTTCCTTGGAATCCTTGGGGTTCCTGGAGCTGACTGGGGTGAAAGCAGAGCTCCCTGGAGGTCCCACATCCTCCCTGCTTCTTTTCCTCCTCACAAAACCTGCATTTGTTATTTGTCACCTCTGACACCAGGGATTGAACAGCAGCACAAACATTCCAGGTGTGGGGCCTTGGGCACTGCCAGGGATCCAGGGGCAGCCCCAGCTGCTCTGGGCACCCTGTGCCAGGCACTGCCCACCCTGCCAGGGAACAATTCCTGCCCAAGATCCCATCCAGCCCTGCCCTCTGGGAATGGGAGCTCTTCTCTGTCTCTGCTTTTATCCTTGGCCAAATTAAAATGAGTCCTTCCCTACTGACAGAACCTCCCTGGGCAATTCATGGGACAGAGACCTGCTGGAAAATGGGATATCAGGATGGAATCATCCTTATCCCACTGCTGTCATTAGAAACTTGGGGCAGAAACAGCTGGAGCAGGAATAAATCCATTTATTCCCAGAAACACCTCTCCATGGATGCATCATCCATTGGATGCATCCTCTCCATCACTCCATGCTGGATTCTGGAGTCTGCTGGGATTCCCAGAGTGTTTGGAGGGATAAAACAATTCCATGTGCTCGTCCTGGTTAGTTAAGTGTGTGCTTTGATTATCATTTCATACCTTAACATTCCAGAAGGAGCTGGAAATGGCTGTGTTTCCCCCCATGGTAATTCCCACAATATTCCCTGCAAAACCCAGCCCAGGTGGGAGGATGGTGAAATAGGAGTGGAAATTCGATGTTTTGTCTGCCCAATAAAAGCCCAGAGGACACAAAGTTGCTGCTGCTCCTTTGCCTGAGGGCAGGTAAACAAACAGTTTTTTTGGGATAAAATAGCCCAAAATTCAAAGTGAGCTGACAAATTCCAGCTTGGGGTGCAAGGGAATAATAATTTTCAGGTCTGGTGACCCTGCCAGCAGCACTTGATTCACCTGGAGATCCTTGGGAAAACTTGGGAAGGCTTCAGTGAGCACTTGAAAACTTGGGGAGGTGCTTCAAGCATGCAGGGCCATCTGAATATTGGATTTCATTTAGGAAATAATGGCCCTGCTGGCTGCTCTGATGTCAGGGATTTTTGTAATATTCAGGACTCCCCCACCTATAAAATGTAGAATATTAAATAACATCAATAACAGGGGTTTAGGTTGCTTTTCTGTAAATATTTAACTCAAAACTTTGCATTTCCCCCTTGATTTCACTGCCTTTCCACGTGATGAAGGGAAAAAGGAGCTGATGATCTCCAGCCACTGGGCCCACAAGAGGAAATGGAACAAAACAGCCCAAACTTGGTCCTTTGGCAGGCTGAGGATGTGCTGGAAGTATTGAAAAGAAAGAGAATTAATGCCTGGGGAGGTTCAAGAATGAATTATCCCTGTTATTTAGGGCTGTTCAGTCTGGAGAAGAGAAGGATGAACCAGTTGGGGGAAGATCCCAGGCTCTGGGCTGGACTCTGCACCCTCTGCTCATCCCTTTCAATTGGGATGTATTTTCATGGGTTCCCAGGTGAATGAACAGGAAGAAAACTTTGGAAATAGTTCTTTTTGGAAAAGCAGTTCGAAACTGTTTATTGAGTTTTTCAATTTGCCTTAATCAGGTGTGTTGATGGAGAGAGGGGTTTGATTCACTTACTGAAATCATTGATTCA
>VWYE01024935.1:24143-49997 GCA_013398995.1 Alaudala cheleensis
AGAGCAGCCAGCAGTGAAAAGTGAAATGTCATTTTGTGTTGCAGATTCAGTAACTCCTGATGTTACAGAGGGTTTTGTTGAATTTATTTCTAGTTTTAAGCCCAGTACTAATGCTGAGACTCAGGAACTTGGGCAGGCTTGCCAGGCTCTGCTGAGCTGAGGGTTCCCCTGGAGAGGGCCAGGAGCTCCATGGGCACATCCCATGGCTGTTTCCAGTGTGCCCAAGCTGTGTCCTGCTGTCCCTGCTGATGATTTTCAGCAGAGCAGCTCAGGAGAGGAAACACAACCTGCTGCTGGAGCTCAGGGGTTTCAAACCCATCCATTCCAGCATGAACAAAGCCAGGAATGAGTGTGGGATCAGCTCTGGGGTGGGAGCTGCCAGAGCAGGCCCCGTGCTCACATGAAGCTTTTAAGCTCTGAGCTTTAATAGAGATTTTCCAGAAGATTGTCAAGATTAATTTGGATCCAGGGCCTGCAGAGCCTGCCCAGCTTTAATTTTAAAGCAAACAATGAGAGGAGCAGACCAAGGAGTGTCTCCTGCACTCAAGCTGTGTTGCTTGAACACAACCTGGGGCTCGTTAGAAAGGCCTAAGGCAGGCAAATAAATATTTATTTTTTTAAGCTCTTAACAGTTTGAATTTAGGAAAAAGGATTTCTTCCACTTGGAGCACCTGTAGGAAGGTCCTTAAAAATGTGGCTTCTTATGGGATCTTCCACTTGGGCTCTGGGCATCTTTACCTATCTCAGGCTCAGTTTAAATCCCATATGGAACATTAAATGCTCATTTTTACATCCATTTGCTACATTAAATGCTCATTTTTAAAGATGCTTTCCTTCAAAATGTATCTGGGGAAGGCCAGGATAAATCCTGAAAGGAAGGAGCTTGTTGATTGTTGACTTTTTTCTTTGCTTTTGGGGCTTTTTTTTACCTTTCCTGCATTAATGCATGAATGCCAATGCTCTTGTCAAGAAATAAATGGAATAAGAAATAAAGGTTTGAATGGTGTCTGCCCACAGAAAAGTCAGTGGGGTGGGACAGGATTTTTTCCTGATCTAAAAAGTCCCTCTCTAATGGTGCCATTATCCCAATAACAGAATTACCACCCTGTCCAACAACAGACTGCCATGTGTGAGCAGAGCACAGCAGAAATTAAACTCCTGGGGGTGAAATGAGGCTGCCCATTTAGGTTTTGGGGTTTGTTTAATTCTCACTTATCCTGCTGAAGAGAAATGCTGGATTTCCAGGGCTCCCAAGGAGTCTCACCCCAATGGAATATCCCAGCAGGAACATCCCACAGGGCAGCTGCTGCTCCTTAGGGACTCCCTTTTTAGGGTGTCCATCCTTTCTTCTGAAGGCCAGGGGAAAATAAAGGCAGGAAAAGTCCATTTCCTGGCCAAGAAACCTGGGAGTGCTTTCCCAATGGGCTGGAATGCTGTATCCCACCTTGCTCCAAAGGTAGTGCACTAAGGAAAGTTGGGATGAGTCCCCTGACTGAGAGGAAAGAACTCTTTGGAGCAAGCAGCAAGGGAATATCCTCTATTTCCTCATGTTTCTGAGGAACCAGGCTGTGTCTCCCTTCCCAAAGTCAGCAGTTGATCCTTGATGGGATCAAAAGCTGCCCTAATTCCGTGGTAGCTCCAAGGAGGGGCTGGAAAAGCCTCTCAAAAGGGTTTTTGATGCCTGTGTGCCCCTGCAGGATGAATCAGAGCAGTGATTCCCTTGGAAACACAGGTTTTTGGTAGCTCAGTATGTGACCAAATCAGTGTTAGGCCACGGCAGTTCATAGAGCAGCCAGCAGTGAAAAGTGAAATGTCATTTTGTGTTGCAGATTCAGTAACTCCTGATGGTACAGGGGGTTTTTGTTGAATTTATCTTCAGTTTTTAACCCAAATTGTGCCTTTTTTGGTGTAATTGAGTGTATTTATCCTTACACAGGTGCAGTGAGGTCACAGCTGTGCTAAATGTACCTCTCACTGCAATATTCATTGTTCCAAGCCTACAACGATTTCTTTCTCAAGCCAGTCCTTAAAATCATTCCATTTAACTAAAATCAGAATATTTCACTTAAGGAAACAACTATTTATTTAATAAAAATTTGTCCAGGGAATAAAAGCTGGGGGAAAAACCTTGTGCTGTGGCAAGAATTTCCTGCTGAACATAAAAGTTTTAAAACCAGAACACCTTGAAAGAGTAAATACTGCCTTTTTTTTGTTCCCAAGAAAGGCTTCATGAATGAGAAAAGCTTCCTTCAGTTAAAAGAAGCCACAGGTTGTGGTCTGTGTGTAAATTGTAAGCCCTGCAAGGCCCTGGAAGCCCCCAGGAGAGCTGGTGAGGGATGCTGGTGTCACCTTGGAGGCAGGGTCGAGCTTGAGGGGTGGATTCTGGGGGCAAATTCCCACTGACACACACAGCCTTGAATCCTGGGAATGAGAAAATTCCTTGGGCAGGCAGGGAGAGGGTTCCAAGGAGGCTGGATGTGAGAAGCTGCTGAGGGTGGGGTACCCACAGGAGCTCCCTGGACATCCTTGCACCTCCCGTGCCCATCCATGCAGTGTGAACCCAGCCTGAATGCAGCTTCTGTGGGATTTCAGCCCCCCTGCATGGAAAGGCAGCTCTGGAATCAGCCCCAGCTCCTGCCTGCCTGGGTTGTTTGGTTTCTGAGCACGATGTGAGGCTCAGGCTGTGCAGGGGACACCGAGGGCACGGCAGGAGGAGCAGGGTTTGCTGTGCCACGCTGCACAGGCAGCCACTGGAGCAGAACTGAAGGGATGTGCTCCCTGGGATCAAACTGTCCGTTCCTTCTGCCCTTCAACAGGAAAAATTGGCTTGCTTGTCTTGTGGAGAAGGCTCAGGATTTCTGTTGAAGTGCTTTTTGTGATGAAATGTTGTCGATAGCCACAATTTGGTCTCTGTAACTCCTTGTGAAGGCTGGGAGGGGTGGGAGGGGGCTGGGGCAGGCACTGGGCAGTAAAAGAAGTTTAAGATTGACCATACACAATTTACACCAAGGAAAATCCTTATTGGAGGCAATGCACCACAGGGAAAAGGGTGAAGAAGGGAAATGGAGGCAGAAGGGTCAGGTACCTGTTGATTCAGAGCATGATGGAAGGGGAGGATGAATTCCTTTGGTTCTGGTGCCAGCGGGGTTTGAAATGTTGGTTAATACAAATTGGAATAAGTCCTTATCTCATTTTAATATTGCTGATTCATAGAATTAAAGAATGGGTTGGAAGGGACATTGAAGATCAACACATCCACTCCTGCCATGGACAGGGACACCTCCCACTGTCCCAGGCTGCTCCAAGCCCCAATGTCCAACCTGGCCTTGGGCACTGCCAGGGATCCAGGGGCAGCCCCAGCTGCTCTGGGCACCCTGTGCCAGGCACTGCCCACCCTGCCAGGGAAGGATTTCTTCTTCACATCCAGTCCAAGCACCCTCTCTTTGCACAGAGCTGTTCCTTGGCTCACTGGGGGGACAATCCCAGTGTGACTCCATGGGATGTGCTGTGTTGTCACATTCTGCAGGATGTGACACCTGATCATTTACCCCAGGCAGGTCACAGGCAGTGACTTTGCTCCCACGCTGCATCTCTGGGCTCTCAGGTTGGCTCTGCACAAGTCCCTGCCAGCAGGGGACAGCCAGGGGGGGTCGGGCTCTGCTGCCAGGGAACAGGGACAGCACAAGGGCAAAGGGCCTCAGGCTGGGCCAGGGCAGGCTCAGCTTGGGCAGCAGCAGGAATTTGTGCATGGAAAGGGTGCTCAGGCCTTGGCAGGGGCTGCCCAGGGAGCTTTGGAGTGCCCATGGCTGGAGGTGTGCAAGGAAGGGCTGGAGGTGGCACTGAGTGCTCTGGGCTGGGGACAAGGTGGGGATGGGGCACAGCTGGGGCTCCATGGGCTGGGAGGGCTTTGCCAGCCTCAGGGATCCTGGGATTCTGTGGGCAGTTCTGGGCTGTGCAGGGATGCTGAATTGCCCGGGGTGGGCAGGAGGTGATCACAGGGCCAGGGGGTGCAGCTCTGGGTGCCCTGGGGAATCAGACCCTGAGCATTTTGCAGTGTTTACTCTGCTTTGCCAGTTTTGTATTTTTTCCTTTCGTTCACCTCAGAGTTTACTTGGTGAACTCTACCACAGCAGGATTGCTGTGCTCTGGGAGATGATGTGGTGTCTTTACATTTCCAAGGAGAACAAAACCACACGTGTCCTTTTCTCCCCTTTTTGATTCTGTCAGTGAGGAAAAGCACCCTCAGAGACCCACTTGTGATCTCCAGAGGCACAAGGCCTGGCTTTGCTTTGCTGCCTTCTATTTTTAGGTTATTCTATTGTAGTGGTTCTGTTGAGAATTTGAAAAGATGATGCCAGGAATTAAATCTTGGACTTTTTCCTCTGGTTTTTATCCTTTAAAAATAACGACGTTTATTTTTACTTGCTATTTTTGTTTTCCAAATCCCTTTTTTTTTTTAAGGATGAGTGCTACCTTTTTGCATGTTTTTGCCATCATTTACTCATTCTGCCCACAACGAGAATCACATTTTCCTTTTCAACCCCTGCAGAGTGGGATCTCAGGTACAGATGGACCAACAAGGTGGAATCACTGGTAACCCAAGTGTGCTGTGGTTTTACCCTGATGCAGACAGGCCCAGAATCCAGTTCTCAGTCAACACTGTGGAGCTCCAGAGCCTTCAGGGCTGGTTCCATCCCACATCCTGCCTGTTCAGGGATGGAAAACTCTTCTTGTCAGGAATTCTGCATCAAGTCACTCCCAATCCTGGCTCAGTGGAGTTCTGAGCTCCAGAGCCAAGCAGGCTGTGACAGGAGTTCAGATGGTGTTTTCTGCAGCTCCAGCTCTTCACAGCTCAGTGCAGAGCATTAGGCACAACTGGAGATTTATTGAGCTGTTAGGGTTTGTTGGAAGTCGTTCACCCTTTCCAGATGATCATTTGGGATTGGGATGTTGGTGGCTGGGCATGGCAAAGGGGGTTGTTTTGTGTTGCTCACTAAAATGTAGAGAAGGGTGGAGTGATGGGAGGGGTTGGAGTGAAAAGGCTGGGGGTTTTTACTGCCACTATTAAAGCAGATGCAGTTATTAAATATTTTGATCCCATTATGAAGTGAATTGAAATACAGAGTTCTGAAAGGTGGTGTGATCTCTGAGCTGGGATCTGCAGCCACACCCTGCATGGCTTCCTTGAGGTTTCCCTCAGAAGGGAAAGGAGGTAGCCCAAAACAGTGGGGTGAGACTTGTTTGGGTGTTATTTTGCTGAGAATCTCTGGAGCTGTGACCTTTCAGCTCTAGAAAATGCTCAGGGGCAGTTGTTCACTCCCTGGCTGGGGCAGAGGAGAGGAGAACAGCCAGGCTTGGGACTTAAGTATTAAAAACAATGAATTGTGGTGAGTTGTAAAGGATGAGACATCTGGAGGTGGAATACAACAGGCTTTACCCAGCCGTTCATAAACCAATCCTGGAACTGTTGGAAAGGATCAGGTGGTTTGATGTTCATCCCTCTCCATTATGTCCCCAGATTGTCATGGTCCCCTCCTGCCCCACACACAGCATCCCTCAGGGTGTCACCAGGCTGCCTGAAGAGCTGAAGGACCTTCAGTGATCAGTATTGGGTTATAAATCATTCATCAGTGGGTTGGAAATGAAGGTGAAAGCATGAGCACAGATTTAGGAATTATATATTTAGGATTAACTCTCCCAGCCTCAGCAAGGGCTGCTCACCTCAGGCAGGATCAACATGATTTGGAGATCCAGGTCTGTTCCTGAAGCTTCTTTTTGAAGTTTCCCCACACCCATTAAACTCTGGGGTCTCCAGAGGTGTTTTGGGACAATGTGCAGCCATTAGATAATCACAGATACTCCAGAGCTTGTCCTCGTGCCTGACACTTCCCATAAAAAGCCCTTTATTCCCCCATCCAGCCTGTTAGCAGGCAGACAGTGCCTATTCTTGTGTCCATTTGCATGCTCACATATCAAATAGATCCCTCCCAAAGAACTGACAGTCTCCTCTCCTCAGAGGAGAAGGATTTCAGCAGGGCCAGGAGTTGGTTTGGAAATACTTTGCTTTTTGATCAGGCCAAGTGAGGGACTCATCCTGCAGGGGCAGAAATGCAGCTGGATGCTTCCAGACTCCCATTTCCTTTTGCCTGGCTCGTAATCACATCAGCTCCTGTGTGATAAGAGGATTATTGTTTTTGTCATTAGGGTTATTATCAAATGAGGGAGGAACCTGAGCCTTTCTTGACAGGTGAGAGGCTGAACTTCAGCTTCTCTCTCGTGTTTTTTCCATCTCTTCTAAGAAGAAATGCCTGAATTTCCCTGGGTTGCATATTGTTAGCCAGGGAAGGCCATGGAAGTAGAAGTGCTCCTGTGGGAATGTTGGGTCTGCCAGGGTCAGAGATGCCTTTGGGGTGGTGTTTGCTGGGATTTCTTCTCCTTCCAAAATTGTTCATTGTCTCGGGTTTATAATGGAAAACCAGCTGAGCTCTGTAGTGTAATAATATTTTAGAGAATTCCAAAGGAAACTGGGCTGAAAAATGTTAAAATCCATGTAATGTTTGGGAGAGGAAGTCATGGAAAAAGGGCCTTTTTCTGCACAGCTGGTGGAAAAGTTTGAGCACAGCCTAATTACGAGGAGGATGTCTCAGTCTGTGTTTGAAAACTGTCTCCAAACTGCCTTTGGAGCCTGATGAAAACTCTGGAGTGTGCCTGCACACCCACAATGCCAGGCACAGCCTTCTGGAGGAGCATTAATTGGATGAAAATTCAGCTTTGGGCTGAATCAACCCCTGGCAGACTGCTTCAGAAATGAGCCATTTCACCTCTCTGGCTGCTGGACTCCTCTCAGCATGGAGAGGCTCTGAGGAAGAGGCCAGAGCAGTGGTTTGGGGTCACACAGGATGGGGACACTGCTGCCTGCAGCACTTGGAAGCTGAGCAGGGATGCATGGAGGATTCAATGGGCTGGAATTTGGCAGGGCTGGCAGGCCTGGAGAGGGGAATGAACAGCTTTGGTGTTTGACTGGTGCCAGGGAGAAGCAGAGGCTGGTGGGGTTGGTGTGAGGCAGGTGCTCCACATCTCCTCTCACGCTGCTCAAGGCCACACCTCTGGGGCTCTGTCCAGTTCTGGGCACCCTCAGCCCCTCCTGGAGCTCCAGCCCCTTCCCCAGCTCCCCTCCCTTCCCTGGACATGCTCCAGCCCTTTGGCATGAGGAGTCAAAAAATCAAACTTCCAAGGGATGCACCTGAGGACCTCACAGTGCCACCAGGGCNTTTGTCACGAGGAGTCCAAAATCAAACTTCCAAGGACCTCACAGTGCCACCAGGGCCCAGAGTGAATGTCCAGTGTCTGATGAGTTCCTCTGCTGTCCCTTCGAGCTGAATTCCCTGAATTCCTGCCCAGGATTACAGCATTCCCAGAGTCTCCAAGCCTCAGGTTTGAGTGGAGGTGGAAAACCTCGGATCCCAGCAGGAATTGCAGTGTCCATGAACACTTAGTAGTTAACTTGGGGTCCTGCTATTTCCATGAAGGATTCATTGAAGTTTCAATTTGCTGTGAAGCTCTTTAGGATTTCCTAAGAGGGTTTTTAGTGCCAAAACCCCAGCATTTGGCACATCCAGAGCTTCAGGGTTGCTGAGAACAGCCTCTGCCCTGGCTGCTTCCTCCTGGCACCAATTCCCAGGGAGTTCTGTGGTGGTGGCTGAAAACACCCTTTGGGATCTGTCAGAAAGGGGGATTTAGGAAAACAGCTCTGAAATGAATTCCCTGGCCTGGAACATGGGTGGAAGTCCAATTGCCATGGCTGGGGAAGAGAGGAAAACTTGGGATAAGTGGAATTGTGCCCACAGAGTAACAGAGTGCTGGGCTGGTGGCAATTCTTTTAAGAAATAAGAGAAATACCAGCAACTCCTTCACTGGCCATGGCCACCTTCCTGTCATGGGCTCAGTGCAAAACAGAACATGACAAAGGCCAAGGAAAGGTGTGAGTCCTTCACTTGGTCTAACTGCTGGGAATGGGCTGGAAATCAGAAAGCTCCAGGGCAGGTTTGCTGCTGTCACTCAAATCCACTTAGATTAGGAAGAGGTGGGGGTTTCTCCCTGCTGGAAAAGGCTGGCTGGGAATTTTGGAGAGAAGCACAGTGAATAATGAAGGCTGTAGCCTTCATTCCATCCTTCCTTAGGGATGGCTGACAGTTATCCCATTGCCCAGCTAATCCAGCCGTGGGATGGGAATGGCATTTTCCAATGGAAAAATGGAAATTGATGCACCACTTGTCCCTGAAATGGTTTTATTTTTTATATTTTAATATGGTTTTTAAAATGTTCATTATTAATTTTTCCATTTTATTATGCCAAAGCATCGTGNCTTTATTTTTTATATTTTCTTATGTTTTTTAATATTTATTATCAATTTTTCCATTTTATTATGCCAAAGCATCGTGAAAAACATATTTCAATAAGAATAAGGATTTTATCTTTGAGTCTGATGAGCTGTTACTTCAGTTAACTCTTAACAAGCACAGAGCCCTGGAGACGTGTGTTGGGATGAGGATGGTGGGATCCTGTTTTTGCTGATTGGAATCCTCTGGGGAGGGAGACGTGGACAAGCCTCTGTTTGTTCAAGCAAAACCCCAATAGCTGGCTCTGAGGGGCTTTGAAATGAAGGGAATTACTGCTCCCCCTGCAGAGGGAGTGTAAAATGCATGAATTCACCCAGACTCTCCTGACAGAGGGATTGGAATGTTTGCCAGTGATCTGGGTGAAACAGTTGCTGAGTGCAGCCAAATCTTGGCCCATATACAAACAAACAAACAAACAAAAAAATCCCAAATCAAGAGGAAAAACTGGGACAGTGTTTGGATGCACCTTGTTTCAGCCCAGGACTCGGGAGTGCATCTGCACTGTGGAGTGTGTGAGAGTCTGAAGGCCAGACTCAGTGAAGATCCGGGCACAATTCCAAGCTCCAAGCTCATGAACTCCAGCCCTGTGTTGGCTTCACCTCTGGGATGTGCGTGAGGACACCCCTGGATGCTCCTTGGCAGGGAACTGGGAGCTGATTTTGGCTCTGATATTCCAGAATGAGAGAAAGCAGAGGAAAAGGCACTGCTTTGCTGTTTGGGTGCAGTGCAAAGTGTGAGGGGAATACTGTGGCAATGTTTCCTCACATTCAGGGGATCACAGCGATGATTCATGAGGAAATGGGGTAGTTGCTGTGTTTAGGTGGTATTTGGGCTGGATCTCTGCAGAACGTGCAGGCTGCAGGATGTGTAAATGTGCCATTAATGCAGTGGGTTGGTGTCTATACAGTTTGGATCCTGCGTGTTGCTGTTTTGGAATGATTTGTTTCGCATGCCTGCAGCTTGGTGAGCTCATCAATGGCTAATCTGGGAGGCAAAGCAAGAAACTTGGCTTAAACAAGTATTTTAAATGATTCCCAAGGTGGTTTAGGGAGCTTTCCCTCTTTCTTTGCTCAGAGTGGCAGGTCCTTCCCTGGTGTTTTCCTGGAGAAAACCTCTACAACCACCTGCAGTTTCTGGTGGAGCAAAGGGAGGGTGGCAGATCGTTCCTGATTGAGGTTTTTCCTCTCAGAGTTTAATTATCACCAGTTTTTATTATCTGCTCTGTCTTAATTGCTCTGGGGTTATCTCTGTGTGGTGTCAGAGCTGCAGCCAGCTGGGAGAGAGCAGTGGGGATGTGGTGGAGGTGTTTTAAGGGGATGATGGATTGGTGCTGGCTCCTCCAGCTTGTCCTCCCCTCTGCCCAGCTGCTGGGGTGGCTTTTGTGTCCCTCTGTGATTTACATCATTCCCAGTATCATTTATATAATTCCCTGGAATTTCAGACAAGGTGAGTGGGAAGTGAAGGTGATTGGGTTTGTTCTCTTCCTTCAAAAACCTAGGGCACAAAATTGCACTTGGATTTAAAAAGGCAAATCCCCTCCCCAAAGTTTGCAGTTTGTTCTGGCACAAAGCAGTAGCCTTGACCAGGAAGAAACTCCCTGGGGAATGTTGTAGAGGTGGGATTTACATCTCTTCAGTGCAAAAGCTGTCATTTCCAAACCAAAACCAACCCATACTTTAATTAAAACTCATCCAGAGTTGCTCAGGAAAGTCAGGAATATTTGTTTGAATATTTATCACATCAGAGTTGTGCAGTTTTGACCATTCCAAAACCACTTTTGGGTGCTCCCAGGGTTTGCCAGATGGATTTGTTTGGAAGATGTGTAAATTGGGTGAATTCTTGTTTCTGTCCTCGAAGATTAGAAACGATTCTGTGTGTGCACATCTCCAATCATCTCTCCTGAGTGAAGTACAAATGCTTTACCTGGCAGCTGTTGTGCTTTGTCTCAGCAGACAGAGCTGAGGCACAAAGCCTTTAATGTGATTACAGAGAGCTGTTTCGATGTGCATCTCATTATGTGCAGGCTCTGGCAGGCTCCTGTCCCCACACAGCCTCTGCTTTCCCCTCGTGAAGATACAGAAATGTTGATCTAAAGATTGGCAATAATAATTAGCACAAAAGAAGATGTTACAGGAGGTGGCCCCTGGCAGTGTTGATAGGGGATCTTGTTCAGAAGCTGTTGTTGAACATGAAATCCCCACTGATATGATCACTAAATGCCCACAGATGATAAGTTTGGTACATTTATTCTTTTGTGCCCCTAACTCACAGTGGCTCTCGTTGTGTCACACAAAATTCTCAGTGATGGGAGGCAGGAGTTTGGTTCAGGAGCTGAGCAGGATGAGGGAAAGGCTTTTAATCATTGGCATTTCCCCTTTATGGAATGGGAAGAGTTACATTTGTGTCAATTTGAGGGAAACAGAGAATGTGGCTCCTCTTTGGGAGCTTCCAGCTGAACTCACGCTGGGAGGGAGTGCAGGAACCTTCACCAGAGGGGAGAGGAATGGAGCTCTGCCCTTTTTCCCATCTGTTTTGAGCCAAAAATTAAGGACTGGTGTCTGGGATTTCAAGGTCAAGTTCTTTTCTCACTCTTGAGCTGCCCTGAACCTGCTGCTCAGGGTGGAATGGCTGGAATCCCTGGCAGTGCCCAAGGCCAGGTTGGACATTGGGGCTTGGAGCAGCCTGGGACAGTGGGAGGTGTCCCTGCCATGGCAGGGGTAGCACTGGATGAGGTCCCTCCCAACCCAAACCATTCCATGGATTTCTGCTTCCATGACCAAAGCTGGACCCCAGGACTGTGGAAACCAAAGTCAGTTCAGTTCTGAGGTGGGAAAAGGAGGAATTTTTGAGTTCCCTCCTAGGAGAAATTAATCAGTGTGAGCGAAAGATGGATTTTAATTTCTGCATCTGGACTCAATTTGGAGAAGCCTCCTGGGAGTCTGGAGAGGAGTTAATGACTCACAATGTGCTTAATTACCTGTAAAGTTCCTTTGTGCTGAGCAGACAGAAAGTGAGAGTTGGGCAGAGTGCGATGAAAGTTCTTTAGCCAAGGCAAAAATGGAAGAGGAGGGGAAGAAGCACTGTGGTTCCACAGGTGTCAATGGCAAGAAAAACGGTGGATTTGTATGGAATCAGAGAATCCCAGAAAGAATTTAGTTGGAAGGGCCTTAAATCCCATCTCATCCCACCCCCTGCCATGGGCAGGGACACCTCCCACTGTCCCAGGCTGCTCCAAGCCCCAGTGTCCAACCTGGCCTTGGGCACTGCCAGGGATCCAGGGGCAGCCCCAGCTGCTCTGGGCACCCTGTGCCAGGGCCATGCAATGGTGGTTTTGATTTGTTTTTATTTCAGGGAGTTAATTCTGCTTTGACACAGGAGCCACGCTGTTGTTAACACTGGAACAGAATCCCATTTTTGAAGCAAGCCTTAGTCATGCTGCTAATGGGAGCATTTTCTCTTCAGCACCTTTAAAAGTTCACTAAGTGGTGCCATTTGTACTCTGATATCTTAATGTTTTTTATGTCCAGGCAGAGACCGGTCTGGTTTTCCTGCACAGAGTCCATTTGCACATCATAATGATCATTTTATGCATTTGTCCTCTCCTTGCATGGGATGAATTTTTAATGTGCAGGCAGAGGGTGACATTTTTATTGCTTTTACGGGCACCAGGAATGCATTTTAAATTCAATTATGTACTGTCTCTGGAAATACCACACAAGTGACTCGCCAATAAATACATCCCATGGATTACTGGAAACTAACTGGGACAGGTAATCACTGGAGTGACTTCACTGGGCCAATTTTTGTCACTCCAAAAAAAACCAACTTAATGCATATTAGGAGGAATAATTCAGGCTTTGTATAGACACTGATAAACCAGCGTAATTATTTCTGGAAGGAGATGAAAAGAGTTTGTGCAGCTCAGTGGAGACAAACTCAGGATATGCAATTAGAAATCAGTGTTTTAAAGGGTAGGGCAAGTCAGAAAAGGGCACTGCATGAACAGGAGCTCAGAGAACTCGCAGGGTTTGTGCTGTTGGATTGAGCTGGAGATGGAGACAAATCAGGCTTAGGCTGAAGTGTCCTCAGAGGGATGGTAAAAAATCCTGAAGCTGTTAATAATTGAGCAAATTCCAGCTGACCCGCCGTGAATCAGTGTTCTGCTAAGCTGCTGACAAGGAGGGGGGAGCAGAACCAGCTGGCCAGAGCACACCAGGCATCAATCAGGACCTGCTTTAACAGGGAAATCCAAACCGCTGGAAAACTGGGAAGATCAAATTCAAAGCAAACTGGGAGGTGTGAGGGCAGGCACAGGCATCCTTAGGCACAGGATCTGCAGTGCTTTGTGGGGAGATAGAGGGTGGTGTTGGAAATAAAACAATGTCATTTGGAACAAGTAATTACAGTGTCAGTCCTTTTCCAGAGGAGGTAAATGCAGGAGGAATCAGCATTTGCTGCCAGGGCATGGAATAATGGAGTGGTTCATGTTTGCAGGACCTTCTGCTCCCCTGTGTTTGAGTTTCCAGGTTAAACTGATGTTGCAGTAAATCCCAATCCTTAACCAAGTGTTCCCAGGCTCCATGAGGCTCTAGATCTAAGGGACAATGGCTAAGGGACAGTGTCCCTGAGCATCTGAGCTCCACTACAGCCCCCACTGAATTTTGGCTGGAGAAAGGTAAAAGCACCTCTTGATCCCACCACCAGCCCAGAGAAATGTGGAGGGAGCAGATGGCCAACACAGCCTCTACTCCTCTGCAGCTGTAGGATGGGAGATGCTCCAGCAGCTCCTGGATCCTCTGAGGAAACCAGGATTGTAATCCATGACCTGGATTTTCCTGTCAGGGCTAATAGGATTTACCCTTCCAAACACCACCAGGAATCCAGGACCTTCTGCTCCCCTGTGTTTGAGTTTCCAGGTTAAACTGATGTTGCAGTAAATCCCAATCCTTAACCAAGTGTTCCCAGCACTGTCTCCATAGGGTTCTAGATCCAAGGGACAATGGATAAGGGACAGTGTCCCTGAGCCTCTGAGCTCCACTGAATTTTGGTTGGAGAAAGGTAAAAGCACCTCTTGATAAGAAAATATCCAGCCTTGTGTCTTTGGCTCCCTCCTGGACAGAGCTCTGCCCCACATGGTGCTTTTCCAGTCCTTTCCTTATTGCTGGAAATGGGGGAACGAGACCAAAAACTCAGTTTGTGGGATTTTTAAATCCACTGGACTTCACCTTCCTTCACCTGCAGATGATCTGTGCCACCTGACCTTCCTCCCATGTGGGTAATAACCACTCTGAATCCATAGCAAGTGACAAATGGGTTATTCCAATGACACTTTATGGGATTTTTGGGGGATGTCAGTGGGAACAACCTGGCTGCTGTGTTTTAAATCAATCCTTGTGTGCCCACCCTGGGGCTGCTGCCCTGAGCTCCGAGCCTGGTCCAAAACTGAGCTGTTTGAGCACGTGTGGGCCATTAGAGGGAATTTTGTTAGACATTCATCACCCCAGAGGAGTAAACTGAGTCATCTGCAAACATGTGGAATGATCAGCAATAAATCAGGAATGACAGGGAACCAGGAATGGATTTATGGAAGTGCTTTCAACACCTGTTGCTGGCTCCTTCTAACAGTGTTTTGGTATCTGTCAATGAGTCAGATTTTAATCTGAAGTGTTTCCTTCCAAACACATTGAATGGTGGTTTTAATCAAGATGAAATGTGGCCTTGCATAAATCAATGTACAGAAAATAGAATCAGCAAGCCAGCCATAATTGTATCATGATGACCTTCTTTCAATGAAAAAATGAAATAAGGCTGACTGACATAAATTCTATTTTGAAGTCACTTTTGATGGGGTGGTGGAGCCACTGTTGGATGAGGATGGGCTCTGGGAATAGCCAGGCTCTTGGATACTGTCCTGGAAAAAGAGGCAGGGCAGGACATCCTGGGTTTCAGGGCTCAGGGCAAAAACTCAGCACCAAAACTGGGCTCATTCCTTTTGGATCCATCTTCCCTGTCCTCTTCCCCTTCCCTGACCTCCTCGTGGGCTAATTTGGGGTCAGGTTTCCCTTCTGTTTGCTCCATGTCTGCCACAGAAATCCTGGAATTCTGTCCTGCCTTTTATTATTTCTCTGCCCAGATATACCTGGGAGCCTGCACATATTCCCAACCACTCCATTTTCAGGATTGTCTTCATCACTTTTGGAACAGGTCAAGAGGAGAAGGTTTGGAGGTTCAACCATGGGCTGTGAGGGAATGACAGAGCAGGGTGCCAGCAGAATTCCCTTCCTGGAATAGAGAGACAACCCTGTCACATGCTGACCTTTTGTCATCTGCTGAGCAGCAATTAATTAAACAAATTGGTGGGATTTAGTGCAGCTTTCATGCTGCAGTGGAGAAAATAACAGGAAAGAGAAAATGCTGGAGAGAGCAAAATGAAACATTGTTCGGATTCAAGCAGGGACAGATCCAATTTGTGTTGGATCCAAAGGAAAAGTCCCCAGGAATTTCCCTCTAATGGCAGGACAGGGGCTGTTCCATGGATCAGGTGACCTGTGGCTGGTCACTCTCGCTGGTGACACTGACCAGAAAGTTCCTCCCCTTTTCCAAACTGCTTTGTCACCCCCGGGACACTCTGCTGCCTCAGGAACAGCTCGGTGTGCCCCGGCACCCCCGGGACACTCTGCTGCCTCAGGGACAGCTCGGTGTGCCCCGGCACCCCCGGGACACTCTGCTGCCTCAGGGACAGCTCGGTGTCACCCGCGGGACACTCTGCTGCCTCAGGGACAGCTCGGTGTGCCCCGGCACCCCCGGGACACTCTGCTGCCTCAGGGACAGCTCGGTGTCTGCCAGCACCACCGAGGATCTCCCTTTCAGGTCCCTTTCCTTTGGGGAAGTTGCCTGGGAGAACGTGGTGATTCAGAGGATGTTAAAAACATTTACAGCTTATCTTTCTTTTGTGTACGTGTAATTCTGGAGGCAGAAAACGCTGGTGATCTCTGTGATATGTTCATTTAAGTGGAGTGACTGAAAGGAGGACGCAGCGTTCCAGCAGCAAACAGGGCTGTGCTTGGAAAGGGTGTCAGTGGCTCCATGAGAAAGAGATGATTATGATGCTGTCAAGTGCAGCTGAGATCTCTTAGACACAAGACTCCTGCCTTCATTCCATCTTGGATATGATGTAAACACCCAATTTGGAGAAAAGAGAGAAAACAGACTGTGCATGCAAATGCCACTTGTCCCTTATTTACAGTCCCTGTGATTTTGACACATTGACCAGTTTTAAGGATGTCTTTCAAGGCACACCATGAGAATCAGTCCCAAAAATCTTATATTTTCTACCTTGTGTGAGGTAATGGTCTTTGTTGGACTTCATCCTGGTGCTGCAGGGTTGCAAGGCCAGGCTGGATGGAGCTTGGAGCAGCCTGGGACAGTGGAAGGTGTCCCTGCCCATGGCAGGGGTGGCACTGGATGAGCTGCAAGATCCATCCCAACCCAAACCATCCTGTGGTTCCATCAAGAAGCAGAAAACTGGCCTGGTGCACCCACTCTGGGTCTGTGCAGAGACTGAAGGGTGAGGTTTCATTTTCCATGAAACGCCCTAGACAAAGGGGAAAAAATGCAGGAGAGGAGCTCCTTGACAGCAAAGTGTTTTGAAGACATAATTACAGTGCAAGCCAAAGACAATTTAATTTCAGCTGTATTGCAAATGCAGGATCATAAAAATCAGTGTTCAGGGCTGTGAGGCTTTGCATGACAGCTTTTATCTTTAATCACCAGTGTATTTATATCAAACACAGCATGGCCAGATGGACCAGGGCAGTGACTGTCCCTCTGTGCTGGCCCTGCTGAGGGACCTCCAGGGCTGTGTCCAGTTCTGGGCCCTCCTGGCCAGAGAGCCCTGGAGGGGCTGGAGCGTGTCCAGGGAAGGGAACGGGGCTGGGGAAGGGGCTGGAGCCCCAGGAGAGGCTGAGGGAGCTGGGCAAGGGGCTGAGCCTGGAGCAAAGGAGGCTCAGGGGGGACCTTGTGGCTCTGCACAAGTCCCTGCCAGCAGGGGACAGCCAGGGGGGGTCGGGCTCTGCTGCCAGGGAACAGGGACAGCACAAGGGCAAAGGGCCTCAGGCTGTGCCAGGGCAGGCTCAGCTTGGGCAGCAGCAGGAATTTGTGCATGGAAAGGGTGCTCAGGCCTTGGCAGGGGCTGCCCAGGGAGCTTTGGAGTGCCCATGGCTGGAGGTGTGCAAGGAAGGGCTGGAGGTGGCANATGAGCTGCAAGATCCATCCCAACCCAAACCATCCTGGGATTCTGTGGTTCCATCAAGAAGCAGAAAATTGGCCTGGTGCACCCACTCTGGGTCTGTGCAGAGACTGAAGGGTGAGGTTTCATTTTCCATGAAACGCCCTAGACAAAGGGGAAAAAATGCAGGAGAGGAGCTCCTTGACAGCAAAGTGTTTTGAAGACATAATTACAGTGCAAGCCAAAGACAATTTAATTTCAGCTGTATTGCAAATGCAGGATCATAAAAATCAGTGTTCAGGGCTGTGAGGCTCTGCATGACAGCTTTTATCTTTAATCACCAGTGTATTTATATCAAACACAGCATGGCCAGATGGACCAGGGCAGTGACTGTCCCTCTNGAAGAAATGCCACCTGCTAGACCCAAAATCATCCCTTAACATCCAACAAGGATTCCAGCAGGAGCAGGCTCCCTCTGTAGTGGCTCGGGAGCAGCAGAGTGAATCCCGTGCCTGGACACCAGCAACCAGAACTGTCCCTGCCCAGACTTCACTGGGGTCCCCAGAGTGGCTGCTGCTTCTGCTGAGCCTTTGAAGCTCTTAGGGAGCAATTGTCCTTTCCAAGATGAATCATCCTGAGTGAATTCATGTGCAGTGGGAGGAGGGGGTTCACATACCTGCTAATTACTCTCCCTCCCTCTCATGCTGACAGCAACAATGGAACTTTTCTTTTAAATCAGTCCCAGTGGCTGCCGGAGGAGATGCAGTGGGAGGGCTCCCTGTGATAATGAACCCCTGTCAGGGAGAGGCAGGGAGTGACAGGAGCGAGGCAAAACACTCCTCCAGAGTTCCTGATCTGCCTCCTGAACACAAACAGAGCCTGGGCCGAAAGAGGGTCCCTGGAAGTGTTCAAAAGCCACACAGATGTGGTGAGGAGGGACATGGGTTAATGAGGGACATGGCAGTGTTGGACTCTGGCCTTGGAGCTCTGTCCAGCCTTAGTGATTCTGATCCTTTTGAGATCATTTCACATTCCCCTGGGGGACACTGAGAATCCTGGTCGCCTGGTGTCAGCAGACCCCTTGGCATCCTTGGTATCCTTCCAGCACAAGAGGAAAAAATGCAATTCTTGGCACTTGCTTTACTTCAGTGTTTGCCCATCAGGGATAAGGTCAGTTCTGCTCCTCTCCCATTTTCCTGTGTGTCCTAGGGCTCAGGATATAACCAGATCCCTGAAGACAAATGTCCCACAACCTCCCTGCAGGATTTTATTTCCCTGATAAGGGCTGTGTAATGAGTGGCAGAGCGTTCAAACTGTGGCTGTTCCATTTTCACCCTCTCCAAAATGAGTAATTGTGAATTGTTTGCTGCCTGTGTGGCTTCAGCACAGCAGATAAATCAGCTGCAGCACCTGCAGAGCAAATCCGTTCTCTCTTCCTGAGACTTCTGCTCCATGATGTGCTTCCAAGGCCAACCCAAAGTGAAATTAATGGGAATGTGAGTGGCTGTCACCCTCCCTGTCCCTTCCTCCTGGTTCTCTGATGTTCTTTGAGGTGTGTTCTGTGCTGGGCCCTCACAGCTGGAGAGTCCTGGAGGGGCTGGAGCGTGTCCAGGGAAGAGAACGGAGCTGGGGGAGGCTCAGCTTGAGCAGCAGCAGGAATTTGTGCATGGAAAGGGTGCTCAGGCCTTGGCAGGGGCTGCCCAGGGAGCTTTGGAGTGCCCATGGCTGGAGGTGTGCAAGGAAGGGCTGGAGGTGGCACTGAGTGCTCTGGGCTGGGGACAAGGTGGGGATGGGGCACAGCTGGCACTCCATGGGCTGGGAGGGAATTTCCAGCCTCAGGGATTCCATGAATCCAAGCAAAGCACATGGGAAATTGCTGCAGGAAAACCAGCCTTGACTTAGCAATCACCTGTGAGACTGGGGAGGGACTGAGATTTTTGGGGAAATAGATACACTTTTCCTGAAGTTATTTGCTGCCCCTTCTCTTGTGGGTACTGTGAATTAAAATAACCAGCAGTTGATCCTCCAAACAATATTTATTCATCTGACAGAAAAGAGGAATTATCTTTTGATGCAGCAGTTTGTAACACAAAAGGAATGTATCTGTGAGGGTGGGCAGTGCCTGGCACAGGGTGCCCAGAGCAGCTGTGGCTGCCCCTGGATCCCTGGCAGTGCCCAAGGCCAGGTTGGACATTGGGGCTTGGAGCAGCCTGGCACAGTGGAAGGTGTCCCTGCCCATGGCAGGGGTGGCACTGGGTCGCTTTGACGTCCCTTCCAACCCAAACCACTCTGATTCTATGAAATTATGCCAGGACCATGATGGAGCCAGCATTCCCTCCCTGACACAACTGGGAGCCCAGTGTCAGGCTGCCTGTACAGCTTTGAGTTGTCCAAAACACCATTTTTCTGTGATATCCCAAATCAGGGATCAGCTTGAGCTGATCAGATGTGACCTCAGTTCTTCTGGAGCTGAGACAGAGCTGTGGGAGCATCCCAAGTGCGCTAAGGAAGGACATTTGCAATTTTCAGCCTTCATTCCAGCTGGGTGCCAAAATAGTTTCAGGGCACTCCGGCTTTAATTTCCTTTTACTGGAGTGTTGGAGTTTGGAGCTCTGCTGGCCCAGGGCTCAGAGCAGTGACAACAACTGCAATTGTGATGGTGCCAAGCAGCAACAGGAGAGGCTTTGTTCCAGGCTTAACCCAGGAGAAACATCTGCCACCGCCCTGGATGAGCACCTTCACTGAACACCCTTCACAGGTTTGGGAACTGAAAGGGATTTAGGGAGTGAATGGCTGCTTTTATAAGCTGGAGGCAGAGCAGAGCCAGGAGGGCTGTGGTGTGTGGCAGGAGATAAATGTCCTGTGGGAGCTGGCACCGAGCACATCTGAGGCTGCAAACAACGCCTCGGGCAACAGCCAGCACTGCCTGCAAGCCCTTGCTGCTGCTCCAGGAGCCATCCCCTGGGATGGATCAAAGCCTGCTCCGTGGGGATGGTGCTTCCACCTGGCAGCTGAGAGCAGCGTGGTGACTGCATCCCCAGGGATGGAGCTGTGACCTCTCCCACTCCCTGTGGGTTGGGGATATCGCTGCTCCTCCGTGGGGACAGGGATGCAATCCATGGATGTTTGAGCATGAGCTTGGCAGCTGGTGCTGGGCACACTGAGCTCTCTGGGGAAATGTGTCACGTCTGGAGGCAGGCAGGATCGCTCCAGACAGGGAGCAATTCCCCACGGGAAATCCTGCTGGGTGTCCAGGGGCTGCCATCCCTGCACAATGTCCCCTGGCTGAGCAGTGGGGAATGCAGCCAGGAAAATGTCACCTCTCCTCCTTCCCCTGCTCACTGCCCAGGGGGGCTGCAGCAGGTTCCTCATCCCTGGAACTTGCACTCTCCTGATGAAATGCTGGTTGTGGATGGTTTAAAATCATCCAGTTGATTGCATTTGCTGTTAAAAACTCAAACCCCTGGAGCTAAGAGTCCTTTGGACTGGACAGGAATTCTGTGAGAGACAGGCCTAAGCATTAAATGAAAGCTCATTACATCAGTTCCAGCATTCCCAGATGAGGAATGAACTTATGGGAGAAGATAACAGCCTTGGACAAGCAGTCAGGTTTTAGCCCGCTTTGCCTCCTTGTCTGCTGCCTCTGTAAGGTGGCCTGGATCCTCCTGTGGATCCTGGGCTGTGCTTTTGCCAGGGGATCCTATCAAAAAGGCATAAATAATTTGGTATCCATACTTTTTAACACCCATATCCCTTTGAAGAGCTTGGAGGAGCAGAGGGGCTGCAGGTGAGCAGGAGGTCAGCTGGGAACTGCTCCATCCCATCCCCAGCTGGATTCCATAACCTCATCCAGGGAGTGGATCCAGGGCAGGTGGAGAAATGACTCCTCATGAAGTGGAATAAGCAGCAGCTGGAGAAAGTCCCTTTTAAGGACTGGGTAAGCAGAGCAAAAGGAGCCCTGTGGAGCTGAAGGAGTTGGAACAGGTTGGGTAGTTGCTCTTGTTTTTTCTACAATCAAATCACTAAACTGGAAAAAGCTTCCAAGATCATCAAGTCCAGCTTTTCCTGGGCTTAAGTAGGAGATGGCTGTAGAAAAAGAGGAGCAAGTGAAGCCCTTCCCTTGTGCTGCAGGTAGGGAGAGAAGTCTCAAGTTTCAGACTCTGCTGAGGAGTTTCAGTGCTGCATACCAGAGTATCTGTTTTTGGATTGTAACTCTCTGGAGTGGGTGTTTAAAAATCTTCATTATTGATGGGATTTAAGGAGCAGTGAGAGGAAAACTTGTTGGAGGGAGTCTGGGTTTGTTTGACCCTGCTTTGTTGGGCAGAGCAATCCTTCCTTGAGCAGGTAGAGCGGTGTTTGCTGTGATTTCTTCTTCCCTAAACACATCCCAGCTCAAGGGCTGAATGTTTGCCCTTGTGTAGTTCCAGCCTCTTTCACACAGCTGTGGGAAGGGCAATACAATTTCCCTGCCTCTTGCTGTGGTGATCAAAGATTCCCTGGGAGGTTTTCTGCTCCCTTTTGCCTCCATCCTGTGTCTTCTTCCACTTGGAGCAATTTGCAGCTCAGCTGTTTTGCTTAAGGCTCTCCCTGGAGAGCCCAGGCTCCATTTGCCTTTCAGGGCAAGTGCCCACCTGGAAATAATCATGGAAACACTCCTTTTGTACACAAGTGCTTCAGTAATCCAGGCAGTTCTTGGAGGGAATCAAGACTCTGTTTTATGAATCCATTTAATATCATCCTGTGGAGAGTGGAGGGGGATTTTTATTGACCTAGAGAATCAAGTTTTGCTCTCTTCTTAGCAAAGAAATTCAAATATTTGGCTGTTTTGTCACTGCCTGCCATAAATCCCCCTAAATCTGGGTATAATGGTGTAATTCCACGATGTGTTGGAGTTCCTTTTTGTCACAAATTGCTTTTCCCATTGTTTGCTCTATTGCAGAGCTGAAGTTTTAGGCTTTTCTCATGGTAAGAATTGGAATTTGTTAAGAACTTAGGGCCTGTTTCCCTGGTTTTTTTATGGATTTGGTCTGTAATAGATGTCTTTCACTGCCCTCCCTTGGATTTCACAGGCACAATTACCCATTAAAAAATACCCTGTGGTGGGTTCCCCCCAGTTTGGGAGTTTAAGGGTGCAACCACACTGAATCCTGACTGCTTCTCCAAGGCTCTTATCTTCTCCCATAGGTTCATTCCTCATTTGGGAATGCTGGAATTGATGTAATGAGCTTCCATTTTATGCTTAGGCCTGTCTGTCACAGAATTCCTGTCCAGTTGTTTGCTTGCTCCTGTTACAATGTGCTGCTCCCACTGATAAAACTGCTCTTCCTAAGGAAAGAAAAGCTGTTATTGGGAGCATGACAAGTGATATTTTTCTGCATTTATCTGCCCAGGTTTGTCTTGTTATCATTAAATGGATTCAACTGAAACTATTTTTTTTAATTAAATAGAAGGGTAAATGATGAAGGAATAATTTAGGTTGGAAAAGATGAAATTTAAGATGAAGTCCAGCTGTTCCCTCAGCACTGCTGAGCCCCACACTGACTCATTTCCCCAAGTTCCATGGCTGTTAAACCCTTCCAGGGATGCTGATTCCACCTGGGCAGCCCCTGCCAAGGCCTGAGCACCCTTTCCATGCACAAATTCCTGCTGCTGCCCAAGCTGAGCCTGCCCTGGCACAGCCTGAGGCCCTTTGCCCTTGTGCTGTCCCTGTTCCCTGGCAGCAGAGCCCGACCCCCCCTGGCTGTCCCCTGCTGGCAGGGACTTGTGCAGAGCCACAAGGTCCCCCCTGAGCCTCCTTTGCTCCTTAAACCCCATCCATTCCCACCCCTGCCATGTCAGGGACACCTCCCACTGTGCCAGGCTGCTCCAAGCCCCAATGTCCAACCTGGCCTTGGGCACTTCCAGGGATGCAGGGGCAGCCCCAGCTGCTCTGGGCTATGGTGTGTTTTGGGTTGAATTCTCATTGTGTCTGTGTGTTTCCTTCAGCATCACCTGGGATTACTGATGGAGCTCAGGTTTTTATGGGAAAGTGAGGATGAGTAAGCAGAGTGTGGCACATCACAGGCTGGGTGAGGATGGGAGGCACATCTGGAGGGACATCTGGTTCAGGCTGCCCTGGAACACATCCTGGTGGCTTTAGGATCTCTCCAAGGAGGACAGTTCCTCTCTGGGTGGGCTGTAAGGCAGGGGAGATGCAGCTCCAAAGTCAGGCTGCTCCCTGGAGGTTTGGAGAGCCAAACTCGTGTCCCCCATCCTGCTGCAGGCTGATTTGGGTGCAGTCCTGTGGGCCCTGGCTCAGGGGACTCCTTATGGCTGCATCCTCCTCATCCCTGCCTGGCCTGGGCAGCCTTTGCTGGGGGAATTGCTGCCAAACAAGTGGCAAAGTCACCTTTTTGGCCAAATAAAAGCCACAAATTTGGCTGGAAAACTGCTAGGGAAGTGTTCAGAAGCTCCCTGAGGGCTGAGTGCTGCAGAGCTCTCTGCTCTGCCCTCTCTCCATCCTGGTGTGGTTTCCCTCTTTTATCTGGGGCTGCTTGGAGCTGATCTTCCCTCCCTTCTTTGTGCTGCAGTTTATTTCTGGGGGCTGAGGCAGAGCAGGAAGGAATCTGAGCAGGTTTGTGGCACACAGGAGTTCTGTGGCTCCTGGATGGATCCCTAACTGATCACCAGCCTGAGGGGTGGCTCTCCTGAGGTTTATTCCAGTGCTCTCCCATCCTCACCAAACCCATCCTGGCTGCTAGAAAAGGAGCTTTTCTATTCTGGCATTTTTTGCTGTGGCTCTTCTTCTACACCTTTTCCCTGTTCAACCCCAGAGCATGAAGGAAAAGTCTCAGGAAGACAGAGGAGAGGGGATCAGCTGGATCAGTGCCCTGTGTGAAGGGATCCATTAATGGAGGTTTCTTTTGTGTTGCAGCGTTCCCACATTCCAGAGCCTTCCCGAGGAGATCCTCAGTAAGCTTGCAGATGTCCTGGAAGAGGTAAGTGCTGTGGATTTTGGGATTTCATGAGTTCAGAACCTTCTGCTGGCAATATCCAGGCTCTTCTTCTTCCCCCCCAAAGAGCAGCTCCCAAGCTTGGCACCCATGGAGGCTGTGAGAGGAGTTGTGGGGAAAACAAATCCAGTTTTGAACAGGGTTGATATATTTTATTAATGGGTTTTTATCCAGTTTGGGAGCAAATCAATCATTTCCTGTGGTGTCCTGAAGGGAATGAGCTTCTCCAGCCCCTGGGTGAGTGGTGGGGAGGGCAGGAATGTGAGAGCCTGGTCTCATTTCAGATTTGATGGGACTCTTAGGTTGGAGGGTGTTTTAAAAGTGTCATGGAAAAGGTGCTCTGGGAAGAGTTCCAGCAGTGTTGGGATGGAGTTGGTCTTTGCCTGCCTGGCTTTAACTGGGGCCTCATCAGGGTCAGGCTTTTAATGAGTCTGTTTAAAACAACACAGAAATCACCCACAGGACACCAACCAAAGAAAACCTTGGGAAAAATGACAAAAACCCTACAACCCCCCCAAAAAATGCAAAAAAATTCCAAAAAAAGCCTAACCTGCACCCATCAAAAAGAAACCCAAAACCTTGCCCCATAAGCAGATGTAAAATGGATGTAAAATATTTGGGTTGCATCACAATTTCCCCCCATATTTTATTCCCACAACACTCCCTTCTGGGCCTGAGGAGTTCAATATCCCACCAAGTAATTAATAAACCCTTCCAAAAGGTGATTTGAGTTCAGGCAATGTGTGTGTGGCAGTGATTTATTTCATCCCTGCTCCCTTCTCTTCCTCCACTCCCCTCCATCAGGGATGATGTTCCCATGGATTTGGAGGAAAAGCGCTGCTGCCATCGGGGTTGATTTGAATTCTCTTTATCCCGAGCTTTGCTGGGGTGTTGTTCCTTCTCTGCCTTTTTATTTAGTGCCCAGATAAATCCTGTGGCTCCAGCAAATCAGCTGTTTGTCACCCCCAATAATTGCATATTCACAGATAAGCTTTATTCCCTTTACTGCCAGGGAATGCTCTGATTTAGGGGGAAAAAGGACACGAATGCCTTCTGCTGTAAATTCTGTCTGCCTGCCTCAGAACCCCACTGCCAGCCAGAATTTGCTGGGATCACATCACCAGCATTAAGCTCCTTATCAAGAGTTAAGGAGGAGAATAAAGTCCATAAAACTTCTCCAGAAACGCTTAAAGTTTCGTGGCAAGGAGGAAAAAATTCTTTATAAACATCAGTGAAGAAATTAGGCAGGAAAGCAGCATTTGTTGGGGAATAAATCTGGATTTTTAGGATGGATGCTCCCAGTTTCCTGCTTGGAATCAGCATTATTTCCTCTGGGTTTATCTTGAGTAGGCTGTTCTTTGCATGAATCAGAAATAAAAAGTCACTCTCAGGTCTGTATATTTAGAGATTTAACTCCCACCTGGCTGCAGCCCCTTTTCCATAGGCTGCACCTCTGGAGTATTGGAAACCCCCTCTGTTAATTGTTAATATTACATGGAAAATCATGTCTGGTGGCTCACCCAGGGTTTATCTGGGTGGCACCAACACTGCCAGTAATTTCAGTCTTTATGGATAATTCCATTTAGCAAATGGAATTGAAATCCTGGAGGGAGTAGGATGGGGAGTCTGTTCCTGGCATGGCTGAGGAGTGGGATGAGCTTTTGGTGGGCATGGGCAGTGCTCAGAGCTCTGGGCTGGCATTTCCTCCTCTCTCTCTTTTCCAACCCCCCTTCATTTTTATTTGGGTTTTGTGGCAAAAATCAGGATTTATTTCCTGTCCTTAAGTTGCATCACATCCTGGCAGAGTTGTTCCTCTTGAAGGTTATTCCCTGTGCCATTCAAATGTAGAACTTGTAGGATTTCCATCTCAAATCAGGTGTTCAGGTGCTGATAGATATAATTAAGGTTCCTTAACTTCTCCTCTGAAGCCACTTCCAGGTACTTGTGATTTTGTAATTTGATCTCAAATTCTTTGTGCCTACAGCTGATTCTTCTAAATTTTGTTCCCCAGCTGGAAATTCCTACTATTGTTTAAAGAAGGTTCCCTTTGCCTGGATGTCAGGGATGGAGCTGTTACCTGTCTGAATTTCTGTCCCAGCTCCACTGAGTTGGGTCGGGTTTTCAGGGCAGGGGAAGGAGCAGGAATTCAGAGAGCTGAGGGCAGCTGGAGTCATTAATCCCAGACTGCTTTGGGTTGGAAGGGGCATTAAGGATCATCCCATGGGCAGGGACACCT
>VWYE01024940.1:7833-21479 GCA_013398995.1 Alaudala cheleensis
AGCCAGCCACGCAGCCAAGAATGAAGATTAAAAGTGGGGAAGAAATCTGGCAGAGAATTACTTAATTCAGTACTTTTGAAACTCAATAATTATTTCCTTAAAAATAGAATTTGCTGAAGCAACTTCTAGCTTTTTAATTCTTTTCTTCTCCTTTTTTTTTTCCTCTTTAATCACTGCATAATAAAGTAATTAGTAATTTGTGTCACTTCTGTAGTGGTTTTTTTTTCCTTTAGTGTAATCACAAGGGTTGACACATTTTCACAGCACACTTTAAAAAAAAAAAAAGTATAATGGAGAGAGGCCAAAATCAGAGCTGGTGTTTGAACCCTATCAAAGTCAGGAATGCACGTCATGTGTGCTCAAAATGATGATTAAGACAACTTATTAATTAGAGAAACCCAGGGTGGAAGGGCAGGGCAAATACCCCGAGACAGATTCTGGACCAAAGTGACCCCAAGGAATCTGCAGGATTCCAAGCAGTAGGACAAGAGGCAGGAACTGATGCTCAGGGAGTTCCTCCTGAAGGCTCAGAAGGATCCTGTGAATGCCTCAGAGGGATTTTGCAGGAATTCAGGAAGATCCTTTGCCTCTGGCCCAGAGAAATTGTGGCTCTCCCATCCCTGGAAGTGTTCCTGGGACAAGGTGGAGACATCTGGATTTATCCCTTGTCCCAAAAAATGGATGTGACAGAGATTCCTGAGCACTCAGGAGCCAAAATATTGCTGGGACCCCTGTGAGCCTGACTTGCCCAAGGCTGGACCAGCAGTGCCAGAGTGAGACAGGAAACAACACTGAATGAATCTGGCTCTGTTTCTCCAGAACAGCCCCGTCACACTCACCTTCAGCTGTGCTCCCCACAGGTTTGGGGCTGCTTTTGTCTCGTTCAGACCTCCCTGAGCCCTCTCAGCCCTGCCAAGGAGGTAAAACCACACCCTTGGGCTGAGAACCTCTGCCAAAAGGAGGGATCCTTCTTCCCCAACACGTTATTCCCAGTTTCTCCCCATAATAGTCANTTTCCTCCCAACCCAGTTTCTCCCCATAATAGTCAATGTCCTCTCATGATTTCATCAGACAGGGCAACGACCCCAGGGAGCAGACAAACCCTGAGAGACAGGTTTTGCTCCTCAGCAACCCAAATTTTCCAAAAGTGTCTCGGAGTCAGGAGATCACGGAGGAGCAGCAGGCTGCTGCATGCAAATTAATGCTGCCTTTAATCCCCCTCCACGGATTTCAGGAGCTGAGTGGGAGCTTGGATATCCTCAGGCTGAAGGGTTGCTCACTTCTGTCCCTGCCTGCTGACACTCTGTGCTCCTGCTAGTGCCTCCAGTTTCTCCCTGCTGCCAGACTTCCCCAGGTCACCTTCTTGTCCCTTCCCTGGCTTGGTTTCCTCCCTGACATCACACAGGAGCCATCACATTTCCCTTTGATCAGGATCTCACCAGTCTCAGACATCATTTACAGACACAAGTTAAGCCCCATCCGCTTTTTTTTTAGGAAAAATAAAGGGAAATAAGTCCATTTTGAAGCCTCTTTCCCCCAACTTTCTGCAGTTCTGGTGCCTCCAGAGGCTGGTTCTGAAATCCTTGGGTTCAATAAAATCTCATTCTTCAGTATTGGTACCATATCTAGTTCAGATCCAGGCAAATTGGTTAAAAACAAATGAACAAAGCCCAAAGTTCTTGGGGTTGTTGGTGAAGCTGCTTCATGAGGTGGCTGCACAAATCCATGGCCAAGCCTGAAATCCCAATGCCTGGGAATTGCATCAGAGCATGCAAAAAACTAAAACTAAAAGCTAAAACTAAAACTAAAACTAAAAAAACTAAAACTAAAACTATTTCAGGAGCTTCCTAACACCAAAACCCTACAAGGAATTCTGTTCCTTATCCCCAGGAACATCCCTGCCCTGGTGGTTTCCATGTGAAAGGGAAGGTAACACAGCACAGCCAGGCTGTGTTTGGTGGACAGAGATCCAAGTCTGGAGCCAATCCCAGTTTTCCTGGGATTTCAATTGGAATGAATTGAGTTTATTTCCTGTCAGAGCTCGGCATGTGCAGCTCCAGCTCATGGCCAAGGAAGAGATGGGTACTCCTGGGCTCTGATTGATCTGGCCTGTCCTGGGAGCAGCTCTCCCTCACAGAGGTGATTTTTCAGGAATGTACAGGCTGCACAGGGCAGGAGTAGCTGCAGGCACCAGGCTTTAATGAAATGTGTGAATCTTCCTTCTCCTTGGCTCCCCTGGACAAGTCACTACGTCTCTGTTTCCCAGCAGAGAAGTGAAGCATTTTTCTTTTTTCCACCTCCTCAGAGCAGAGGAGCACGAGGCACAGAGGCAGGCTGGGTGTCTGACCCTCTCTGATCCTGCAAACCAAAGATGAAATCAAATTTATTTTCACTCCCAGTGGCCTCCACAGACAGACACAGGGATCTGGCCATGCTCCAAAGCAGGACAGCTGATGGCCTCCATCTCTCCAGGCACTTTGCTCCCTGCAGTGGTGCCGTGGTTGGGCTGGTGGGTGGCTGCATTCCCCAAAAAGACCTGGATCTCCCTTCCCCTGGTGAGAGCTGTGACCTCTCTTTGTCCCCACCACACTGGGGACACACAGCTTGGGCACAGGTGACAGCCACATGTCCTTGGCCCTACGTGCTGTGGAAAAAAACCAATTTTCTGACCATCCTTTCTGCCAGACTTGAGCACTTCAGGGGCTGCTTTGTGGCTTGGGGTGGGTGCTGCCATTCCTATTCAAATCACTTAATAATCCAAAATTGGAGTGCTTATTCTGAGTGTTGAAGATTATTTCAGCCTTGTGGGAAAAGGCATCAGAGGGGGAGAGGGATGGAGGGAGCCTGGGGGAGCAGTGGTACCTTGAAACCAGAAACGACAGGAAAGATGATTTAATCACAGCTTTTCCCATCAGAATTCCTGGATGCAACTGGCTTTGTCCCAAGCCATGAGCTGCCACCACCAGGAAGTCCCTGATCCTCAGAAGAGCTTGGGTGGATCTGCACAGAGGCAGGGGGATCTGTGGGCTGCAATTTCAGGTTTCTTCGGAGGACAAACACCATGAGCTCCAGCTGGAAGGAAATCCCACAGCCCAACCCTCTCTCTGTTTACTGAGGACATTTGTTTCTGTGTGAGCTACCTGCATTGCAATGCCCTGGATTTCTCTTTCTCACTGAGTTAAATCAACCTTCCAACAACTCCTCTGTCCCCTGGAAGGAGCCGTGTGAGAGGCAAAGGCACAAATCCTCCATCCCCACCCCTGGGCAGTACCTCAGTGGCTGGAGGTGTCACTAATGACACTCAGTGCCGTGGTTTAGTTGGTGTTGTTTGGTCAGAAGTTGGACTTGATGGCATTGGAGGTCTTTTCCAGCCTTAATGATTCAAATCCAAGCCAGTTCTGAAATCCAGGTGTGAGCAGCACTAAAGGCCAAGGCTCCCCAGGGATGGGAGGGCAGGATCAGGATGTGCCACATCCAACCTGAGCAGCAGAAGCCCTGATGGAGCTCCTGCTCCAGCCTTGGGTGGGACCTGGGAGCCACCAGCAAGGAGGACTGAAGGGGAGATGCAGGCAGAGAGCTGGAGTGAAAGCATCCAGCATCTGGGATCCCTTCCCTAAAACCTCTGTGCCAATTCCAGCCCTCAAAGGCAGACCAAGACATGGATAATTCAGTTTGGGAAGCTGCTGGGGATGGGGGGAATGGGGGACATTTTCATGTGAGGAACGAAGGAATCTGATGAATGTTTCCATGCTGGGTGAACTTGGTGGCAGGAATCTGAACCATTTCAAACGGAATATTTACTTTCTTCCCACAAGCTCCAGCGCCCCGACAGTTGCCATGGGAACTCAGCCCACTCACCAGCCTGCCACGTGAGCAGGTTTTTGTTTTGTTAGCAGTGGTGATATTCACATTATTTTTGGTGAGAGGGGCTGATCATTGCCACCACTTACGATGCAATAACTCTTTACTGTAATATCTCTGATAGGATTGTGCCCAGTGCTGTCCTGGTAAAGAATTGCTGGCAAAGGAGCCAGAGTGGCTCAGAGGAACCTTCCCTTCATTAGGAGATGATCTATTTGCCTGTTGCTGCTGTGTCCTGAGTCCCTGTGCTGAAAGGGAGCCGTGGATCTCAGATTCAGAGCAAATCAGAGCCACAGATAAGGGGAAAAAAAACCCAGAGGGGTGGGGAGGTGAGAGTGGGAGTGAGCACTGGAACAGCCACAGAGCTGATGGGGACAGTCAGGGGAGTGAGGAGGAGCAGATGAATACTGGAGGGAAGGAACCTGCCCTCAGGTGCAGTTTGTCAGGCCCTGTGTGGGTCTGGCCATGCCATTTGCAGATCTGCTGGCCGGCTGTCATAAACGGGGCAGGTAACACATCACATCTGCTGGAGCAGATCCCTCGGCAAGTGGCAGCCACAAAGCCCCCCTGGTCAGCAGGGGAGGGCTGGAATGAAAAGGCAAGTTAAGGCAGAGGGTGATAAAACAGGGTCTGAGCAGCAGGTGAAGGTTTGTGCCGTGGTGGACAGAGACAGAGAGAGAACAGGGGATGATGTACAAGAGCAGGGAGGGACAGGACAACGGAGAATGGCTTTAAACTGAAAGAAAAGAGGGTTCGATTGGATTTTAAGAAGAAATTCTTCTCTGTGAGGGTGGGGAGGCTCTGGCAGAGGTTGCCCAGAGAAGCTGTGGCTGCCCCTGGATCCCTGGAAGTGCCCAAGGCCATGTTGGACAGGGCTTGGAGCAACCTGGAATAGTGGAAGGTGTCTCTGCCCATGGCAGGGAGTTGGAACTCAATGATCTTTAAGGTCCTTTCCAACCCAAACCATTCCATGATTCTGTGACTCCATATCTCAGCTTTCTCCACCTCTCTAACTTTGCTGATTTGCTGTCAGGGAGGTCACTTCTGTGCATAAATATATGGATGGAGTTGACACTTCCAGGAAAATTAGAGAACGAGCAGCACTCAGGATGAATTCAGCTTACACTGAAGTGCAAACTATTCCACTTTGGCAAGTCACCTCTCTTCCAAAACATCCAGAGCCCTTGAATAAGACAGCAGGGAGAAAGGTTCAGGGATGAGAATTCTGAAATGTATGAGTCTTCTGCATTTTCCAGTCACCAGGATCTGATGTGCCAGGCTCACAATCCATCCTGTGCCTCCCAGGTGCCTTTGGAATCCTTTCCATTTTCACAAGGGGAGATTGCGAGGATCATGTCTGGATGTGTGGATGTGAGTGAGTGGCACCAGGATAAATGGGGTGAGATGGAGGGGGAGCAGCAGTGAGTTGGCACAGGTGCCCTCCCCATCTTAGAACCTGTGAGAACTGCAGTTTTACTCCAAAGACCCAAAGCTTTGGTAAGAGCATGGCAGAGAAAAGCTGTCCTCAGTCCTTGCCAGTGATTCCTGAGCTCAGGCACAACAGCAGCTTGTGTTGGGAGATGGGATGTGTTTTCAGGCTTCATCAAACCAGTGATGAGCCTCTCACCCTGCAACAACGAGTGTTCCTGTTGTTTGCAAACCGCTTCTGGTACCATCAGCAACATCTCCACAGGAATAACACCGCTCACGGAATGTGCCTGCCAAAACTTTCCCAAGGACAAACCCAAAACCTCTCACAAAGTTTTGTCAGGGGCATGGAGCCCTGAAAGGGCCGCAGGTAGATCCCAAATGTGCTGTGCTTTTGCAGGGAGACAGCACAGCCTGTGGCAGTGAGCTATCGACTCAAAAACTCTGCTGCCATTGATGGGATGCACGGGCTGGTGGTTTGCCTCCTTTGGACACTTCCCTGCATTTGTCAGCCATCACAGCATCCTGTTGCTGTTCCCCGTGCTTGGTAGGGTTCCCAGTGCTGTCAGCTTTCCCAGCTGGGGTGGAAGCAGTGCTGGGCACGTTCTGCCATCCAGAGAGACGTGGGACGCTCCAGAAGAGCCTCCCTTCCAGAAGGAGCAGCTGGACCTCTGCACCCTCCAGGGGAGCCAGCTGTGAATCCAGGGCTGCCAGCTGCACTGAGAGAACATGAGGGAGGGGTTTTTTTTGGTGGTTTTTTTTTTTTTTTTTTTTGCCAGTAGATTTTTACAAGGAGAGCAGAGGGGAGTCAAAGATCTGACCATCAGCAGCTCAAATCCTGTTCTGGATCAGGAATCCTGCGATGAGATCATTCAGTTACTCCTTGTATTAAACCCATATTAGAGCTTCTCAGGGCTTTGCCATAGTTACTGATCAATAGCAGCACTAACAAACATCTCCTGTGTCTGACTGTGGAATAGACTGGTTTTGTTTTCCTTTTTTTAAACCCACAAACCAGATTATTATTTTTTTTTCCTGTAACAAGAGAGCTTTTATACATAATTATACCCACCATTCAATTTGTGTCAAGCAATATTCCTGGGTATAAATCTCCCTGTAATTGCTCCTGCAACATAAAAAAAGAAACCTCAGCAGGGTCAGCGTGGTGGGGAGCTGTAAAATTCAAAATGCTTTGGTTTCCTGCAGGAGCCACTTGCCAAGTTTGATGCTGTTGCATTGCTGCTCTCTTTCCAGCAGTCCGCCTTTGGTGCAGATTATTCCTTTAGCAGGAATTTATCCATGGGGAAATGCAGGGACCTGTATTACCAGAGACCTTTTGCAGTGCATTATTGAGCATTTAGGAGTTTGAGGAGAGTTTTTTAACCAGATTCCCAAAGCCAGAAGTTTGTGGGATCAGCCTGAGTGGAAGGATGGAGCTCATCTCAGCAGTGTGGACACCACCATGTGAACCTTTCACCCAACCCTTTCCTCCCAAGGGCAAAAGCTGCTGCAAGGGAATCGATAATCTGAGTTATTCCAGCCAAGATCATGCCTGAAGCACCTGATCCTTTTTTCTGAGAAGTAATCCAGGATTATGAGGAAAGGTCTGCTCAGCACCACAGAGCAGCAGGTGGAGTAGCTATTCCAAGAGTTGAGGGGATCATTAATTAGCATCTCACTTACTAATAAGTATCTCACTTAGTAATAACCATCCCACTAATACCCATCTCACTTGATCACAGTTTCATCCAGTTTGACCTTGATCATCCCTGCTGCAAATCACAACCTGTCACACTGGATAAACTTCAGCGTGGTGTCATCTTGTTCTTGGATAGAAGTGATTGGAAAATGTTTTCAGGAGGCAATTTTTAATAAGAAAAAAAATTTAAAAAAAATTTAAAAAATAATTTTTTATGAATGACAACAATTCGCAAGGCTCTTCCAAGTTTTCCTGTAGCCAAGTGACGTGGACAATTATTGGAGTGTATCAACAGGTGGAATGGTGAACAGCTGGAAGGCCCTGAAGAAGCTGCGACTCTTAAATGGGCTGAAAGACAAATAATTATCATTCAGCAGGTCTGACCGGAGCCTTCCTTAGGGCAAGGGCGGAGGAGGTTATAGAAACCTTCTCAATTAATCAATTGGTCCGCGTTATAATTAAACCCAAAGCAGAAAAACAATTCTCTGGGTAAGTGCTGGTTAGAGGACATTTCTCTTAATGAGTTTGCTCCGTTCCATTTTCGGTTGTGGTTGCACTGGAGGTGGATATGAGGCTTTCCTTTGTAATTCTGAGCTAAAGAGAGCTGGATTCTCTCTCCTTAAAGGTGAGAATTCCTGAGATGTGCGTGCCCCGTTCTCACATCCACACACTTCCCACCCTCCACACCCCGCACGCACCATTAAAACAAAGTGCTGCGAGTGTGGAACGGCGGAGCATTAAAAAGCCATTAATCACAGCTTTGTACTCCTTGCCGCTGGATGTTAATTCCAATTTGCAGTCACTTATTCCCTTCCCCTCCGGCAGAGTGGCTGGCTCTGCTCCTAAAGGCCGGGACAGTGAGGGAAGGGGGACAAAGTCACCTCAGGCAGGGACAGGGGGGGTTTGGAGGGGCTCCCATTCTTCTGGTCCCTCCTTTCTCTGCGGTTACGTCGGGAATTTGATTGTCCAGATGGAGGAGCTTTCAAACTCTGCTGGAGGAGAGAATGACATTTCCCAGCTGCTCTTAAAAAAAAATATAGAAATAAATAAGGAAGGAAGAGGAAAATTGCTGATTAATCGTGTCTGGCCCACGGGGTAACAATTATCATGTTAATTGGGGGAGAGTCAGTGGTGAGGAAATCACAAGATCACCTGGTCTCCTGCCAGCCAGTCCCCACTTCCTAGGAGATGACTCCTGCCGGTTTTGGGGACACAGGAACTGCAGGAAATGCAGTGAGGGTCAGGTCTGGAGAGCTTTGGTGGGTTGTGGTTGATGTTGGCCCCTCACTGTCCCTCCTGGGCAGCTGGGAAAGCTGGGAGTGACAATGCTCCTGCCGGGAACATCTCACTGCAGGGCTTGGAAGGAGCTGAGGGGCTGGATCAGCCTCAGGTGACGGATGAGTGTCCTGGGGTGACTTTGTGACGCTTTTATCCCCTAAAGGTCTGTCCTGTTTATGCTGGACATTGAGTTCTGCACCTTTGAGACTGGTTCTGAGGGCAAAGGGGGCGAAAAGAAGTGTGGGATTTGTTTTAAGGAACTGCACTTGCTGCCCTGCATTCCTCCTCCTGGACTGTGTTGTCTGCAGCACAGACAGCGAGAGAGAGCTCTCTTATTAAGTGGGTTTTGTTTTGTTTTGTTTTGTTTGGGGTTTTTTTTTTTCTAGCAGAGAAGTTCCCTGAATTGAGTTTTTTTTTCTTGGAACTGATGAGTCCTGCTCTGGACTGAAAGAAAACCCAGAAAAACATCAGGAGCTCACATCTGTGACCCACTGGAGCCGGGACACTGCATTCCAGCACAGGAGGGACTGATAAGAGACTAAGAGAGCCAAACTACACCCCACAAAGAAAGACTTTCTGAATTTGCCATCTCTTCAGAACAGATGGAAGTTTTACTGTTTAATACTATTATTTTTTTACGCTTGTGAATACCTTGCTTGTTAAATAAACAGATTTTTCCACTTTTCTCCAAGGAAATCTTTATCCCAAGCCAGTTAGGGGAGAGGCTGCTTTAATTTGCTTTCTAGAAAAAAAACCCCATTTGGAATTTTCTTCCCAAATTTGCCCTAAACCAGGACATCATGTCCATGAGGTGAAGGAGTCAGCAGACGTGTCAGCTTGGTTGTTCCCAGTATTGGTCATCACACTGATTAAGTTGTCAGAATATTTCCTTATACTGACCCAGAGATGGGGCAGCTCAGAGGCCTTTTAAAAACTTTTATTTCATTTTCTGTCTCATGCTGAAGGGTGAGGCAGTGCAGATGTCACAATTCACACCATCACAATCAGAAGCCAAGCTAATTCCTAATTACAACACATTATAAGCGTTTTGTGGCCCATCACCTTTTGCCACACAAAGTTGTTAATGCCTTAAAGCCAATCATCTAAAACTGCCCCTCGTGGGTTCTAATACAATGCATCTTTCATAGTTCTATTTCTCCAAAGTATCCTGTCTTATTTGCAAGGCTATCCTTTAAAACTTGTTTCCACTTCCATTTCTCCCTCAACAAGGTCTGTCCTGTTCCATGGCATTTCCAAGTCAGCATTTTCTACCTCGAGGTCTGCGCACAGATGCACACTTTGTGAGCTTCCTGTCAGGCTTTGGGAATTCTCTACAAATCCATTTCCCACATGAAGTCATAGGGAAGGGGTTTGTTATGGAACCATGGAATGGTTTGGATTGGAAGGGACCTTAAAGATCATCCACTTCCAACCCCCTGCCATGGGCAGGGACACCTCCCACCATCCCAGACTGCTCCAAGCCCTGTCCAGCCTGGCCTTGGACACTTCCAGGGATCCAGGGACAGCTTCTCTGGGCATGCTGTTCATTGGGATGCAAAGAAACTGTGACACTGGGCTATAACAGGAAGAAGGAAACACCATCAGGTTGTATTTCTTTCATAACAAAATCCAGTTTTGTTTATTCCTAGAGTGTCCACAAGTGCTGTTGCCTGTCCCCACTGTCCCTCATTCCCTTGGGGATGCTCTTTTCAAAGCATTCATTGCTTCTAGAAGATGTAGTTTCCTGTGATGGGGTTCAGGGTTAGGATTTCCCCTAAACAGGCATCCTGCTTTTCCTTGCACTCTCCCTTGCAGGATGAACTCCATGGTTACAAGGAGGAAAACATGGAAATTTTCCATAAGAACATGGAGGACTCCACATTGCTGGTGAATGGGAGCTCCTCCTCACATCAGGAATCCTTAAATCGATGGGATCTATTTTTATAGATATATAAATCTATCCAGCACAAAGGGGACAGGTGGACAGCAGCAATGTGAGATGCTGGTTGAGTGTCCTGAGCCTCTTCAACTTCAGCTGGATTGTTTGGTCTCATTTCAGAAGTGCCAGTGACAGGCAGACCAAAATGGACAAAATCTGAGGATGTGAGCACATTCCTGGGGTGCATTTATTTAAGAGGAAAAAAACACTTCCCTGTCATCCACCTCTGGTTTCTCCTGGACTACACATGGGAGTAGGCAGTGACATGGACACAACACTGAGTCCTGGTAAGGCTGTGCTGGCTGGCAGCAAAGAGTGTCAGGCCCCTCGAAGTGTTGTTTCCCAGGTCTGATGCCAGGAAATGAGTTTTGTGACCTGGAGAGTGACAAGAATCTGCCCAAATGAGCGTTGTCCCTGTTGGGACAGCACCGGGCTCAATTAGTGCAGCGTGTGCACCCTGGAGAGCACCCCTGGGAAATTGTCCTGTCAGCTTGTCTAAATTCCTGCTGGATGGATGCCCAAGAGCCCAGGCACTCCGAGAGATGAGGCACAGTCCTCTCTCTTGGCTGTGAGCCTCTCTGCTCGAGAAGAAAGGGCTGAAGCAAGTCTCCATCTCCTGCACCTCCTTCTGTGAGCAGCCCTTCAGAGGCAGCAGATGGGTCCAGCGTGGCACCAGCACAGTCAGGAACAGCTCTGGCACGGCTCCCTGCGTGATATCAGGCTGCCTCTTCCCTGGCCATGTGGCCAAGCTGCAGGAACTGCTGGAAAAAGTCAACTGCGAGCTCGCAGAGCCAGGATCTCATTAGGCAGGACAGGGAGGAGCACGGAAAACAAACACCCGGCACCAGGATGTCCCTTTAGCGAGGAGGGTTGAGGTGTAAAAGGCAAAGAATCGTGGTGTGAAAGGCAAACCCAGCGTTTGCAGAGCATCCTCCCACCTGACAGACAGTCTCATTGCAGCCATCAGCTGTGGGGATGACACGATTTGGGCTCTGGGCTGGTCTCAGGGTCCCTGAGACAGGTGAGGGTGCTGTGAGCAATAAGGGGGGGGGGGTCTCCTATTAGCACCGACCTTTGAGGATGTGAAAGTGAAAGGAGCAGAGAAGAAATATTAAAAAAAAAAAAAATCAGGTCCAAGCCAGTGGAATGTCTCTGGTTTATTCACTGCTGCCTGATTTCTTATTTGCTATTTATTTATTTACTCGAAGGTGGGGTGACCTTCAAAGCTGCTGCTTGTCACTGGCAGCCCCTTGGCTGCAGGTTGCATGTTAATTTTGGCTGTGGCCCTGCCACTGAGCATCCCAGGCATCCTGTGGGGGAATCTCTGCCCCTTCATTTCTGTGCTGTTTAAAAGCAGGAGTCTGTTTTGGGTAGCCAGGGTGGGGTTGGAAGCCTAAAGGATAAAAAGCTATAGGGAAAATGTGAGTGGTGATGCAAATTCCCCTTGTTTTTTTGTTCCACCTCATCCCACTCAGGATGAGTGGCTCTGACTCTCTGCCACAGAGGGACAGTTTACAGGTCCCACAGCAGATGTGGGAATGTTCTGTCCCTCCAAACTCTGCCTTTGCAGAGAACAATCATCCCCTTCCCACAGATCCAATGCAACACAGATTATTTCCATTTTTAACAGCCTGTAAACCCAAGCATCTTTTCCTCCAGCCTTTCCCACTCACCAGGGATGTCCACAGAGATCTTCAAGGTGATTTTACAGCCTCCAGAACAGCGAGGTCACCACAACCACAGCCCCAAATGCATCCAGATTGTGTCTGTGGAGAGTGACCAAGTGATGATGACAACAGGGGCTTCCAGGGCAGGAGCCAAAGGAAAAAATCGGATGTCTGTGGTGTTTGCAGCACTGCCAAGATGCCAGCAACGATTTGTTGGCAGCCAAACACTTCGAGCCAGGACCTTGCAAGCCAGGCATCTCATTCAGGGTCTGCAGTGTGCCCTGGACACTTCCCAGTTGGGACACTTCCCTTTATTATTCCAAATAAATTCGGTGCTCTGCTCAGTGTCCCAATTAATGCAGCAGGACCTGAGTCTGGGCTGTTCTGAACACATAAAAAGCATTTCCCTGTGCTCTCAGACAGATGCCACACTTCACCCAGACATGGAGGGGTTTTCTGGGAGGGAAAATTTGTCACCCTGGGTCTCGCTTGTGCAAACAGAAAATTTTGCTCCTTTCAAAAGCAGGGGAAATGAAGGCAGGAAATGGATGCATGCAAAAAATAAAGGCAGGAAACTCATTTCTTGGAGGAGAGGGGTGTGAATGGTCTAAAGTCTTCCTTTCCTAAACTTAAAAATTAATTATGGTGAAATTGGTCCCAAAAGAGTGGGGATATTGAATTCAAGATAAAGGTGCCACTTTGGTGAACACACAAGCTTAACTTGGCAAATCTTGCCCATAATTTTGGATGTACCTCCCTTTAGGAGGAGCTGTTTCTTTCCTTTGGCATCAGGGGCTGCTTCAGAGCTAAGAACAGAGACAAAGAATGGTTTGGGTTGGAAGGGAATTAAAAACCCACCCAGTGCCACCCCTGCCATGTGCAGGGACACCTCCCACTGTCCCAGGCTGCTCCAAGCCCTGTCCAACCTGGCCTTGGGCACTTCCAGGGATCCAGGGGCAGCCACAGCTTCTCTGGGCACCCTGTGCCAGGCACTGCCCACCCTCACAGGGAACAATTTTTTCCTATTATCAAATCTAAACCTCCCCGTTTAATTTTAAAACTATTTCCCCACATATTTTCAGTATCTGGTGGGGTAAAAAGTCACACTTTTTTTTTTTTTTAATATCAGCCCCTTTTAAGCCCTGGCAGGGGCTCTGAGCTCTCCCTGGAACCTTCCATCCTCCAGGTGAGCATTCCCCACTCTCCCAGCCTGGCTCCAGAGCAGGGAGGCTCAAGCTCCGGGAGCATCTCTGAAGCTCCCCCCGGAACCACTTCAGAGGGTCCAGGATAGAGAATCTCAGCTGTAAATTCATTTAACTCATTCCGTCTACTTGAAGAGTGTGAAGATACAACCTCACCCATATTCAACTGTATTACCCCACAATTTTATAAAAATTATTCTTTCCTTTGACCACTTCAGGAGCAGCTCTGCCAAAGCAGAGCCACAAAAAATTACACTTCACTCGTGACTGTTCCTCTCCACGGAAATCTTTAGTAAAAGGCGAAAGATTTATACGATCTGAAGAGAAACCAGAGCATGCCCTGTGCTCCCGCCCCACACCCCCTGCTCCNTCTTCTGCCCCCGCCCCACACCCTCTGCTCCTCGGCTGTGTCCCTGCAGGACACGGTGACCCCCGTCCCTCCCAGTCTGACCCTGCGGTGTCCCCAGCCCGGTCCCCTGACACAGTCACAGCCCATTCCAATGTCCCCACCCAAATATCCCCACGGAAAATGTGGGAATTTTGTTCGGAGCAGCGCTGCTGGCCCGCGGGGC
>VWYE01024941.1:0-83255 GCA_013398995.1 Alaudala cheleensis
GACAGCAAATTTGGGAAAGCAAGACTCCTTCTGGAAGGCCAGTAGAGATGTCAGCTCCTCAATCCACAGCAAAGCATCTTTCCTTCTTGCAGGAAGGCAAATCCATTTTCCAGCAGCCTGGCTGACTGCATTGCCTGGGAAGGTGTTGTGCTAATTATAAAAAGGGAATGAGGAACAAATCTGGTTTTACTGAATGCACAGGGCCTTAAAAACCTTAAAAATCCACTGAGGATGTGGAAACCAGGAAATTCTGTGCTCCAGAAGCAACAAAAGGATGAGTTTTATTAACTCAGCTTGGAATTGCTTGGTAACTTCTGGGATTGAGAGGGAATGCTGGATAAACTCCCAGCACTCCTACAGCTACCAACAAGGTGTATCCCAAGGCTACAGGATGGAAAAAGGCACAGAGGTGGCAATGGAATGAAAACCCATCCTAAGGGAGTATTAAAAATGAGGCTGGAGCTCAAGGAAAGGTGCACTGAGGAGGCCAAGAGTTGAAAGACAGCAAGGATCTCTCAGACACAGAGTCTGCCTTCATTTCAGTGTCATTTGTAAAATCCAGGAGTTCTCCAGGCACTTTAGGGAGGGAAGAATAATAAATTATAAACTTGGAGTGTGGTTAAAGTGAAGTTCCACCCTGAAAATGAGTATTTCACCTCAGTTGTGAGCAAGCAGATAGCCCTGAATTCTAAAGGATGTGGAGCATAAAATCACAAGTGTAATAGAAAGCATTTATGTATTAAGTCCCTCAAGTTCATGTAATACCTTATGATGGAAAAAAAGCAAATAGAAACATCTAAATTAAAGCAGGAGAAACTTCTTTTCAACTTACCCAGAACATTTTAGAAAAAACTATTTTTTAACATACTTCAGAATAGAAAGACATTTCAGAAGAGAACTGGCTCATTACTGAACAACACAAGATAACTGTCAATGCAGAAAGAGTAAATATGTAACACTTGTATTCTGTGTTTGAGCAGGTAAAAGGCAAGATGATGTGCCAGCCCCATCTGAGGGAATACTCAGAATAATTCTGGAGAATGCTGAAAACTGGCTGCAAAGGCTACACTTTTTAAAAAGAGGTAGCACAAAGGTTTTGTTTGTAAGAATTTTTTAAAGGCAGGCAAAAGAATTTAGCAAACCACAATAATGATGTTCTTTGTTGTTCTTTTTCCATTGGATTTCAAAATGTCAAGGGAACTTCTTTAGACTGGGAAGCAGCAGGTCCTGTGCTGGTGCTATTAAAGGGCAAATGAACCAATCTGGATAATTAGGAGCCCATAGGCCTGGCATCACCCCTAGCAAAACAATGGAGCAATTCCTCCAAGTCTCAATTAATGAAGGATTAAAGAAGGGCTGCAGAATTCATGCCAGTCAATAGGATTTTTTTGGAAAACAGAAGATGCCAAGCTGGCACAGCCTCTTTGAAGAGAGCACAGGAACCAGGTGCTGCTCCACCCTGCCCACTTCCACAGAACAGCTGGGATGGCAACAAAGCTCCCTAAAAACTGAACTTGCCTTAGAAGGGAGATTACACCTCAGCCTGCCATGAAACACCTGCCCAGCAGTTTCCCTGGGCCTGCAGTGCTTAATTGGGGTTTGTTTTTTCCAAGAACTATTCCTCTCTTCCCTTCACTCACGGTGTGCTGATGACAAGCCTCTATTAAACACCATTGTTCCAACTTAATGGCAAAGGGAAGCTGCTGGAAGAAATGTTCCTAAATCTCATTGAGGGGGAAGAACTGCTGCTGTGGTGCTGCTGTGGAAAAGGCTGAGTCTGAGCTTCATTTCCTCCACATTGAAATGCTCCACTTTCGAAATCATTACCATAAGAAGTTCTGCTGCTTTGCAAAGACCACGATGCAAATTCTTGCAAGTGGCACAAGTTTGTGATGTTCCTCAGCTGATGTTCTTTCAGCAATCCCAGCAGACCTAATTTAATTTCTAATCATTTCCCCATGCCTAACACATTTTTCCAAATTACTTCTGCATTTGGACTCCGAGGGAATACTGGCTGATTTTTGCTTATAAAGCTTTCCCCTTTCATTCCCATTGTTTCCTCTGCAGAGGGAATGCACAGAGCAATTCTGTGATCAGCTGCTTTCACTCCATGCCATATTTCAATAATAATATGGCACACACTGTGCATTCCATATATTTCATCTCCCTCCTAACCCCAACCTCTATCCCATTACTCACAGAACCTCCTTCTGGGTGCAGGACATTTTTTGAGACAGCCCAGCAAAATATGGGAGAGCACAAGTTCACTGCCAGGGAAAATGTGTCCCTTTTGTTCCTGTTTAATTACATTTTCACCCTTTTTAGAGAAGAAGAATGGCATATTTAAAGCCTGAAGCTATGTTAGCATTATTATTCCCACTGTGCCATAAGCAAACAGGGAAACAATCAGAGAGAAGGCAATAGTTATAAATTACAGAAAATGTCTGGGGCTTTGCCAGACACAGGGCATAAGTCTTCATCATTTCATGTCAGAAAATTTGTAACATGCTTCTCTTTATATTCTTTCATTGCTTCCAGCTTTTGTAATCCTTTTTTTTCCTCTTATGGCAATTTTTTTCCTAATTTTGGTGTTCCTTTGAATGATCAAATAAATTCTTGCTCAAAAAGCAATCATCATCTATTAAGACAATCCTGAATTTACCTTCTGAAATAATTCTCAAGAAAGCCTTTAAAGGTTTGAAACAAACTGGTTTGGTTACTCTCTCTCCAAAATCACTAAAAAGATGCAAAACTTCTTTTTTATCTTACAACTTCACTTACTGCCCTCCTCAGAATTCTCTTCACATTTGGAGACAAATGAACAACTCAGATTTAATGCAGGGTTACCATTCCTACCCTGGGCGACTCCAGCCTCAGTCTTCCTCTTGTTTAATACACATCCATCTCTAAATCCTGACTTTTCTCAAGCCCTTTGAAGAACTACACAACTGTTTTCTCTCTGTTCTCAGAGCCTGGATTCAGCCTCTCCAAATATTAGATCTGGTTTTGCCTCCTCTTTTCCCCTCTCAAAAGGGAAACAGAAAAGGAAGCACAACCTCTCCACACAGGAAAAAATAAGAAAATATACCTTGGAGTTTTTAACTACATGCATAAAAGAAAAACATCTGTAAGAATTAAACTCTAAATTTTAGTGTAACATCTGTCCAATGCCAGAAGTTCTTAATCAATACAACAGAGATCTAAAAACACATCAATAGGTGATTTCAAACTGCATATGCTCCTGGAGAACGTTAATTATATTCTCAGAGCTCATTTATAATGAGCTTTTAATTAGAGAGGATGTCCTCACATCTTAAAAGCAGAGAAATTATGGTAGGTAATTCTTAAAATAACCTGCTTTAATGTAGGTTTCTTTTTCTTTTCTCACACCAGGACTATAAAGGCTCCTTGGTTAAAGTCACCTGTGGCAATGCACGTGTCTGATAAAGGAGGATTCCATTTCCTGTGTCATCAGCAGGGATGGCTGTGGCACATCCCACTAAAGGATGCCTCCTCCAGCATTTAGGAAAAGGTCAGCAGGGCTGTGAAGCAGAGCTAAATGCATTGTGTGACTCCCTCAGATTGGGAGATGAGTGGCCAGTTTCTCTTCCCTTATTTAATTGTCTCATTAGACATTCTCCCACACTTTAGAAAATAAAAAAGCAATATAATCCTGTAGAGAATGTCTGCATGCAGCTCTGTGTAAAGGCTTTGGTACATCCCACAGTTCCTCATGAGAAAGTCTGTTTGCTTGGACAGTAAAACCCAACCAATAAACCCACCTGCATTTTTTAATTCAGCAGCTCAGCTTTATGCAATTCTGCTGTCCCTGCTGGGACAGACATTTGTCACATGAGGGTTCAAGAGGAGCTCAGTGGCATTACCTGGTTTGCTCTCATTGGGTTTGCACTGCACTTCTTCCACACACTCAGCAGGAAACCAGCCGATGTGTCCGCGGGTGCTGCCTTCCCAGAATCCTCCTTCTCCGATGCTCAGCACTGCACAGGGCACACACAGGCACAGTTACACTCTGCTCCTCACACCAACACACAATTCCTGCATCACCCATTCAGTCCCCACTGAGAACAAGCAAACATTGTGTAATAACTAATGCTGCCACCCCCAAAATGGGCACAGAGTCATCTTTAAGCAGGACCCTCCCCACTCCCCAAATTCTTTTTTACCACAAGTTTCCTTTCACACACCTGTTTCTATTTTCAGTGTTCTCACTGTTGGATTAATCAAGGATAAATACATGGTAATACCACCACCAAAAAAACCCACTGTCTTGTCTGCTCAAATGAAGTGCTGAATGCATTGTAAAGCTGCACCCACACTGAAATGGATTTTAATAATACATAAATTGATATCTCCTGCTTTGCCTGCCTCCTAAGGAAACATGTTATTTGATTTAGTGGGGAGCTCCAGGGATTTGCAATGCAGGTTGAGTAATATGATTTAAGAGTTTGAATACACAGCAAACACTTGAACCTCCCATAGGTGAGATCCACAATGGAGATGCCTTTTGAAACATTTCAATGATTATTTTTTTTCCTCAATAGAAGAAAACAACAATATGGAGGAGAATGATTTGTCAATAGGAGAAAAGGCTTTTATCTGGCACTTCTAATTATCTTGATATTAATTCTAGGACTCAGAAAGAATTGTGACTAAAGCCTGAGGAGCAATGATTTTATTAGTAAGCAGCTGGAGGCTGCTTGGTGATGGAAGGACCCTAAATACTGTCTATGGTGTTTGAATCAGTATTACAGAAGTTCCTACAAACCACTCTACATTTCCTAGATAAATGTTTACCAGGATTTTTATTAATGTAACCCTAAGCTATTTGTGGTATCCCTTACAGAGCATGGCCATCTATTAACAGAGACATTTGACAGCAAAATGTTTATAAATACATCACTTTTAATGTAGCACATTGAGACAGATTCCATGGACTGTACATTTACACACCACTGCAGTAAGAAGTGCATATTAAGTCCCAGGAAACATCCATTAAAGAAAAATCCTGCACCTGGATGGGTCCCAAATGCACAATTTGTCAATCACCTTTCTGAATAAACCTATAACCCATAACTCCTATAAACCAGGCAGTTATGGGATACCAACAACTCTACACTGAAAATTGAGCTGAATATAAAAATGTTAGCATGTCTTTTAAAAAAACAATATAAACATGGGGCATAATTAATTAAAAATCTGTTGCTGTATTCCAGGTGTTGCTGAAAATGTTTAAAGCCTGTGCACATTAACTAACACACATTGTCCATCTGATAATTCAGTGTTACATAAAACATTCCCCTGATCATCCATCCAATATAAATGGGGAATTCAGCAGCTTCCAATACATTTTTAACATAAAAATGCATTTCTTAGATATAAGGACCCAGGAAAACATAATAATCTTTATGTATATATTAGAATTATTGGAGAACCCTACTGTACAGTGGTTTAACTTCAGTCATAAAAGAGAGTGTAGGACTCCAGCCAAAAGAAAATTCCGAGTGTGAGACAGTGCAGGAGTCCTACTGCCAGTAATTATCTTTTTTTTTCTAATTTGGAGGGAGTTTTCAGCATTGAATCTCAGTCTTGATGTCACTCCACAAACTGGCAAGATGCTGAGAACAAAAACTACCTAGATGTTGACAGAGACTTCCCCAATTTGGTATTTTATTGATCTGTCAGATCCACTGACACTCCAAACTGCACAGATATTTCCAGCTCTAGAAGGAGAGAGGCACTGAGAGGAGGAAGTTGGGGATTTCACGTGTTTGTGGCAGTCACAGCTGATGCAAATCAACACTTTTGGGAAAAGGAGTTGGCCTTGGGAAGTCTGTGAGTGCAGAGTGCAAAGGGATTCCTACAGAGCACAACCAGACCCACTTTAGCCCATTATTGCATGAATTATTGAGCAGCAGCCATCAGTAACAGCCAGAGCAAAGGAACAACACGTGTAGTCCTGCCTGAAGACACAACACCCATGGGGAAGAGGTGGGAGGGTGAAATGAGTTCTGCTTCAGCAATCTGGGAACAACCTCAGGAGAAGAGGGGAAAACCTGCTGGAGCTGCCAGAGGCACAAAGATGGCACAGGAGGGACAGCCCTGGGTTCAGCTGATGGCAGACACACACAGATTGTTGGGGATGTGGGGGACAAGCTCATATTCCAATGCAGAGGTTGAGCTCTGGATGGTTCTGCATCCCCTAAAACCTTGCAGTGATCTTCATCCCCTAAAACCTTGCAGTGATCTTCATCCCCTCAAACCTTGCAGTGATCTTCATCCCCTAAAACCTTGCAGTGATCTTCATCCCCTCAAACCTTGCAATGATCTTAATCCCCTAAAACATTGCAGTGATCTTCATCCCCTCAAACATTGCAGTGATCTTCATCCCCCTCACGTGGTGCCATTAACAAGAAACTCTGCAGCAAGAGCCAAGGCCATAATAAACTGTAGATCTATAAAAACTGGCAACACTTCACTCACTCCAACGTGGGGAACTTAAAGGATAAACAGAAAAATGTGATTTATCTATTGTACCCGTGAATGCTTTTTTTAGAATGAGGCCTTAATTTCTCTTTCCTCTCCCAATAGTGTTTAAGAGACTCACTGTAACAGATAATTTGTTACCAGCAAGAGATTTTCCAATCAATGTTTTCCCTGCTGAAGGACAAAACAATGGTAAATCAAAGGATAACTTTCCCAACACTAAAAATAAGGCTTTCTCATTTCCAGTGCTTTTCCCTTTTCTTTTGGTAAAATCCAAAGGTGTGGTTGCTATGGCAAGAGCAGGTCAGAGGCTCCTCACACACAACCTGAATTACAAAAAGAATCTGATGTAAGAGTGAAATAAAGGTTCTTGGGACATCAGGAATGCTGGGACATCTTTTCACAACAAAAGTGTGGTTTCAAAGAGGAGTTGTGTCCAATTATATGAACAAAACTGCAAAGCAAAATTGGATAAGCACCAAACAACTGGGTAACAGGAAAACATGGATAGGTGCCAGTCAGGAGCTCATATTTTAATGCCTTTAAAGCATTATACTTAAAATCAGTGAGATTCTGCCAGAAAATTATATATATCAAATATTTTACAGTATTATATATTATAGAATTAGTAGAACAGAGCATAGAATCTTTGTCTCTTGCAAATTTAAGTCTATTAGCAATGTATCTATTGTAATTGATATAAATATAACATTAATCTCAGATTAATTACTCAATATATCATAGAAATTATTTTTATCAAAAGAACACAGAATTTGGATCCTCCCACATAACAGCTCCTTCCATGCCCCAACAAGAAATGAAAGTATTTTTTCCCAACAATTTATGGTGACTATTTCTAAATTCCTTGTGATATTGAAATGCCCCAGTGTGAATTTGTAGCTTTATTTGCAAAAATGCCAAGGAACTTTAAAGCCAAATTCAGGCCAATGTCTTTACAGCTGTTACAGGATGTACCTAAAATGTCTTTGTAATATCTCAATCAATTTTTAGTGCTTGGATAAACTGTGTTCTTCTTTATTGGGAGAATAAATAATCATATGGATTGGGAATGAGGGACCTTGTTCTGGGAAAAAGAACATTTCTGCAACCAGCAGAAAAAAAAAAAAGAAAAATCAAAAGAGTGGCAGTAAAGTATAAAGTTGGAAATCCATTGAAAAAAAAAAATAAATGTGACAGCTGAAGCAGCCTGTGCTGATGTAAGAACTCTGGCTTTGTGTCCTGAGGTAAAAATTGTCTAGATCTTCTTCTTTGAAATACAAGACATCTTTAATTTGCAATTGGCAGAAGCCTCACTTTTTTCTCTCAGAAATAATTAACATTGTCATTTAGGCTTTCCCCTTGCTGAAATGCCTGATGTAAATTTTCAGAATTATTTGTCTTTGACAGATAAACTATGCAGGAATGCTTATTGGAGGCTGTGGTGTCTCATCCCTGGATGTGCCCAAAGCCAGGGATTGGGACTGGATGACCCTTAAGGTCCATCCCAACCCCTAAAAACATCCTATAATTCCATGATTCTGTGATGAAACCAAACTTTACATGCACCATAAATGAAGGTCAGCTCGAGTTACAATTTAATCTTGCTCTCTGTTAAAGACAGGGATTTTCCTGACTCAGTTTCTCTGCCTCTCCTGGCTCCTGCCAGCAATCCCTCCCTGGGAGGGTTCCAACACTCCCTGGAGCCCTTCCTGTGCCCTCCACCAAGGGTCTGGAAGGGAAGCCTCATGTATCTGCAATTAATGGTTCTGGTTAATTGGCCTGAGCAGTCACACTGCACTGGGGCCCTCCAGACATTTCCTGTGGTGGAGAAGGAAATGCAGCAGCTCCTTCCCAGCTTGAGTTATGGGAGCTGATCAAATCAGGGAGATAACACAGATCCTGACTTAAAACACCCCTTCACCTTTTCTCACCTCTGCTTTCTCAGGTAAGAGACAGTGCAAACAGCACTTGAGGTAAAGAACCTCGGGGTGAGGAGATGACTGGGGGTACCAACAGAGCAGCCACTCTACATCAAACCTACAAATGCAATAAAGTGCACATAATCCCCTAAATCTGAGGAAATATGGCTCAGTTGAAATAGAACTGAGTGAGCTGTGCTGTTCAACATTTGGCCCTCTGTGGGAGTTTCTGTGAAGATCACCTTCTCCCTCTTATTTAGGTGTCTATGAAATAGTTTTGACAAAGTGAGGGGAAGATGAAAACTGTGAGGAATTAATCTGCACTGATTTGAGGAATCAGTCATTGCAAAAATCCACCTGCTGATCCCCAGCTCTGTTGAGGAAGGTGCAGAGTCAAGTTTGCTCTTCTCCACAGTGATGCCTGAACTGAAATCAGGGGAATTCAGAGAAAATGAACGGAGCAAGGGCCCCATGCCAACCTCCCAGCTCCTCTCTGTCTCCTGGTGCTCCCTGCCCCCTGAACATTCCAGGCCAGTTACTGACTGCTCCAGAAAGGATGTGTTAAAGTAGCCAAGCCAGGACAGCAGGGATTTGGGGGTGCTTTTACATCCTGACCCCTTCCCACAGCCTCTGACAGCAAAGGGAACCCTCCTGCTGCAGCAGGAGCCAGTCTGGGTCTCTGGTACACTTTGATAGCACCACTCTGTCCTGCTCTGCCTTGAAGGAATGAGTTAGGATAGGATGAGCCCTAGTTTATCATGCTAAGAACTCAAACCAAGCCATTCAAGTCAGGAGACAGAAAGGAAGCAAAGCAGACCAGTGAACCTGAGTAAGATTAATATTCCATTTCACATTCATTTCATCCTTCATGTGAAAGAGCAGCTGAACAGCACCTTGCAAACCTCTGAGGTCCAATTGTGCTGCCACACTTCCCCACACAAGGTACAAAATGCTCTTGGAGAAACAGAACAGCCTTTCTGAGGCTCTTCCCTTCCCAGTATTTTGTTTACTAATCTAACAAGTGCAGAAGCCCGGGAGAACAACTTTCCTCCTGCCCACAAGCACTGGCTGTTGGCAATATCTTTCAGCACAGCAGGGGTTTAATAATCTTTCTTTTTCAAAATGACTTACAAGTGGATTTCAGAAGCAATGAAAATGTTAGTGATATATTTGGATTGCCCTGCTGGCTGAGATCACTCTGAAATAAAAGCAGAGTCACAAGGGTCAGTGTTTGTGATGCACAGAACCGCTGACTTCCTGCCCAGAGCAGATGCTGGAGCTGCTGCTACTGAGTTACTCCTGCTCCTCTGACCCCCAGGAATGGAGCTGAGAGCTGCATTAGAGCTACCACAGCCCCTCTGTGCCTGAGGCATCTCAGAGGAAAAGTCTGCTGGAGCAGATCTGAGATACTGAAATAACCCCCCAATTTCCAGAGAGAGTTGGGGAGGGGGCAGCCCGGAAAAAAGAAGGATATGGGGAGACCATGAAAAGCAAAGCTGTGAGGAGGGTGAGACTTCAAAAGCTCTCACAGTATTTGAATCAGGTGGGTTTTTTCTTTCTAGTCAATGAAGGACAATTCATGTGCCTTTCAGGTATGGTTTAATATAACCCAGATTCTGAAAACAATTCTGATCGTTCTGGTTTAGTTTTCAGGTGATCAGAGCCTGTCTGCACCTGTAACTCAGACCTGGTCTCTTCCCAAAAACATTCCCTGGTGCATTATCTTTGTGGCCAAGAAAACTGATTTGCTCACAAAGAATTTTTTGAGCATTGCATTCTCTGAGTTTTCCTGTCAAACACACCACCTGATTTCCAGTGCAAGAATTCAATTTAGGAATACAAAAGCTGATTCAAATTCATTCTACAGATAATTTATACATGTTTGTGTACAATTTGGATTGTGGCAGATTTATTGCTATGGAGTTTTAGATACAAAAGGAAGAAACAAACAAAATAGATAAAAACAAAATATTAGAAGTGTTTCAGTGAGGAATCAAAGTAGCTCTCCTTCAATTATGTGAGAACACAAGATTAGGGCAGTTCTGGTATAAATAAAGATATCAGATTTATTTTTGTGAGCAGCCATGGCTCTTTCATGAGTGGCAGACACACAAAATGATGTCAGTGTGTATGACTAACAACTAAAAATACAGCAGGTATTTTTGTGCAGGCTATGTAATATCCTATGAATACAAGACCATTTTGTTTAGTTTACATTTTCTTTGAACCTTGCCCATTCACAGATTTCTCTGAGCAGCTTCCCTGTATCACACACTGTGAACTATTGTCACTTATGCACTTCTACCACTTTTAGAAGAGAAAAAAAAAAAAAACCAAACAAACCCTGCTTCATCTCCATCTGATGAAAACACTTTTCATCAAGAGTTTACGAATTCATCCCTCTTCGTGACCCTTCTAATTCTGCCAAGTTAAAAAAGAAAATCCATAAAAACATTTCCCAAGTAATCCCTTTCTCTAATATGTTGTTCTGGGTTTTTATCCCTGCAATAAATGCCTTGCTACATCTTTGCTGTGATTAGTCCCATGGGATGTCCTCGTGAGCAGCACATCCCTGGGGTCAGGCTGAACACGGGGCACAATCCCACAGCCACTGCCAGGCCACCTTTGGGCTCCCCAAAGCAATCCCAGAGCCAGGGCTTGGCCATCAGAGCAGTGCTGTCACTCAGCTGGCACAGGAGAGGGGCCAGGACAAAGCTTTTCCATTTCTCACTGAGGCCAAGATGTTTCCAGAGTAAAGGAAAAATTGAATTCCATGGGGTTGAATATTCTCCCATTTCCTCCAAGCACTGCACAGACAGAGTTGCTAAACCCCAAACAGGCTGACTGGGTCATGGTCTTGCAAAGTCTGTAAAAAACAGGAAATACACCCAGCACCAAGAATTCCTGCTCAGGAAGAGGGAAAAAGCAGGATCTCCTTACAGTCAGCAGTTCTGGCACTCCCACAGCACTGAGGACTCTGAGTTCTAATTGCCTGTGCTTTCTGAGCATGGAGGGGGAGCCCATCCTGCTCACATGGAGGAATTTTTTTTAAACACCACAGAATCCTGGAATAGTTTAGGTTGGAAGGGACCTTCAAGATCATCTTGTTCCAACCTTCCCACAGTGAAAGGGACACCTTCCACTACCCCAGATTGCTGCAAGCTCTATCCAGCCTGGCCTTGGACACTTCTAGAGATGGGGCAGCCACAGCTTCTCTGGGCTCCCCATCCCAGGGAAGAATTTCTTCCTCAAATCTAGCCTAAATCTACCATCTTTCAGTTCAAAACCATTGCTCCTTGTCCTATCACTACACCTATTCCCTAGCAATAATTACATTTTGACTGAAACAGGGACGAGAATCCAGATTTAATTGGACCTGGATTTCTGGCACAAAAAGTTTGAGCGGCTCCTTCAAAGCTGTTACACAACAGAGACCTCTTTAAAGTACCACTGCCTTTTCCCCTGCACTCTTTGTTCTCTCCATGACCTTGCTGTGTTCATTCTGACATATTTTTTGCTGCAGCTGAGGAACCATTGACATGGTAACACAAAATAGGATTTGATCTCGTTCTGGAAGTTTTCCCTTTGATGAGCTCTGGGAGCCTGTCACACCCTGCTCCAACCCTGCCATGCAAAGAGCCTTCAATTACATTTCACAAGGTTTCATCCTTGGGGGTAACACTGACAATCCCTGTGTGCATTTGTTCTCTTCCCAAACCCTCACCAAAAGCAGGCTGACAGGTACAAAAACCTCACCAGACTTTGCTGCAGCAAGGTCCTCTAAAATAATTTCTTTAATTTCTTTAAAACAAATGGACCTGGAAAAAGTCTGCCAGATTTCAATTTAATGTGCAAATCAGATTCTTGAAGCTGAAAAAATAACCCCTGCAGGAATGATTTGATGTGGGATGGGCACATCCCCCTTTTAATAACAGTAATAATTAATGTGTAATTTTCAATAAACTTACATTTTCCTCACAAAGAAAAAACCCCAGCCACAATTCCATTTTTATTTCAGCATTCAGAATGCCCCCCCAAAATCATTGGTGTCACATTTAGACTACACCATTAAAAGAAAACATAGAAAGTGGACTAATTCCTTCCTGCAATGTTTTCCAGTGACTGTCATAACAACTTAGAGTCAAGGGCTCCTGAAAAACATTAAACACTTCATTGAAATTTCAATCCTTTATTCTGGGATCATTTTTGCTTGTAATAGTCTCAGAACCTGATGTAAACCACCTGCCAGGCAGTGAATGCCTCTAAAATACTCAGCATTCCAGGCAACCTGTTGCAGCCAATCCCCTTCTGCCAGAAAACACAATTTCTGTCTTGTCTTTTCCCAGAACTGCCCAGAGATGTCTTATTCTGGTGAGAAGAACCTGTGTTGTTGACATTTCTTCTCTACATAAACAGAATATTCCTGTTTTAATTATCCAACAGGACAATTGAACATCTCTGTGTCCAACCCTTGCCACACAACAGCCACTCATTCCTTGCCCATTGCCCCCTGCCAGATCTCTGTGAACACTGAGTGCACAAAGTTATTCAGCACTCCCAAAATTTCATCTTAGTTCCTGTGCACCATGAGATCATAATCACTGCTTCCTACCTGCTCAGGGAACAACCTTGAGAACTGCAGAATTATCTTTTCAGCCCTACAGACTCTCAGTTTAACCTTCTCCCTTTGTCCTTGCATTTAAAATTAACTTTGCATGTTTTACCTTTAAGTACAGCACCCTTCACATTTCTGTCCTACACCTTCTGAAGGCTGGAGTTAACAAAAATTATTAAACCCACAAACGCTTCAGAATCAGTACATCCAAAAATAAAAATGCAAAAATACCTTCTAATGGCTCCCTATTTTTTTTCCAGCTCCTGTTTGCAGGCTCAAGGGAGGAGGTATTTGAAGTCTTCCTTTGTGAGATAAGTAGCTCCCTTCGCAAGAAAATTTGCAGCTGCTTAACACTTTTATTTAGGACACCGTATTTATTCCTTTTTGTTTGACTTCTATAATTGTTGTTTGGTTTGTATGGGCCCAACACAAAGTCTCTTTTATTCTGTTTTACCGGGATGTGCAGAACCACAGCCTCACACCTCACTCTGGGGAGGTGAGTCCTGCCCACCCTGTCTCCCGTTTTTTCAGCTGTATCTGGATGGATTTACTGCCTTCAAAGCAATCACTAAGCCTGGCCTTGATTTAAACCTGGTTTTAGCAGGGAAGAGCAGCAGTGAACAGAAATTTCACATGCACCATCACACCTCCTCCAAAATCGTATTTACAGGAGGGTGTCCCTACACACTCATCCAAAGTCCTGTGAGGGGACATTTTCTACTTGACCAATTCCATGTTCCTTGAGGAAAGGGTCTGAGGTAGAGCTGACCCTACCCCTGCTCCCTTCCCGAGCTGTTTTAGATTGCTGACATATTTATAACCCCCTAAAGCCCTGGAGCAGTGCCTCTGGAATGGCTCCAGCAGCGAATTCCCTGCCCTGGCTAAGAGACAATGGTGCCATTACTGCACAGAGCTGGGAGTTGTGGCAGCACTCTGAAGTCAGCTGAAGTTAAAGTGGCAGCTAAATATGCACTGGTTACAAAACAGAGCCAGGAGAAAAATACCCTGCAAAGAAATAAATGCATAAAAGCACTTTCACCATACAGGTTATTTGCACCCCGTAAAAGAGAATTTGAACACAAAATTCCCACTTAGCAGGAGAAAAGGTTTATCCCACATGCATTCAGTGCTCACCTTTGACTCGATCTCCCTTGTGCAGGTGAATTTCCCCTTCCCCTTGAGGTTGATATGGCTTTACAACGATAAAAAGTCTCCCAGGGACAGCACTGTAGAGCTTCCTTTTGGGACCCTGATAATCCAAGGCAGACAGAGAATCCTTGTTGGCACTGGGACTGTAAACGGCACTGGAAATTGAAATGAAGAATCATTAACAGCTTATTCAAAAGGGGAGAGTTAATCATTTACCATCACATTAGCAGGATTAAATTAAGCAGTGAATAACAAAACTGTCTCCCAATAAGACAAAATTCCAAACAGGAGCTTTTAGGGGTTGAAATCTTGCAGTGTGAAACATGATCAGTATTCACCTGACTGGAATGGCCTAGAACAGAAAACACACAACATTAAAGCTTTTTGTTTTGCTGCAAATTAAACTTGCATGTTCCCTAATTAAATTCAAAATTTATAAGCCCATCATACATTCCCAGCATGTCAATTTGTCAGAGGGACTTGAAAATGTCTGTATTTACAATTCTTGGGAATGGATATCCTTGTAACACGGAGTGAACAAGTGAGATCACTGAATTATTAACTAAATGGACTGAATAATCAAGTTACTTCATCACTCCAAGACCCAAGGTTAAATTTAGATCCTCACAAAGCCTGGTGCTTGTGGTTAACAATTTTCCAAATGATCATTTCTTCTGGATGGCAATCACCAGCTCACTCAGGGACTCCTGAGTGTGCCCAGGAAAGCCACAGGTCACCACCAACTCACAGTCTACTCATGCTGTATAAAAAGGGAATTGTTGAAAGGTGGTGAGCAATGTGTAAGATCACTCCTAAACCTGTGGGGAAATGAGGGAACTGTCAAAAAGATGTGAAAAGAGAAAAGAGGCAAATATTAAAGAGGGTGGGAAACCTACAGGATATATCATAACAAACTTGCAATACACTTGCAGTCAAAAATCCCAAAGCATAAAAACTTGTCGTCTTAATCAAAGTCTAGAAAAGGAAAATATTCATGAGAAGGAATAATATTAATAGAGATTAATAGGGAAAAATTCTTCCATAACCAAAGGCAGAGGGTGATTTAGTGGTGGTTTAGCATTGTAACACTGTTTGCCTTTGTGTAAGAAAAGACCTCCAACTGCTTTAAGCAAAATGAAATACAAGGCCTGGGGTCTGCTGGGATTTCACCTTTTTTTTTAACCAGTCTCCTACCAAAATGGGAGCCAGTAAATCAATAGGTACAGAAGTCTGGTAAAAACCACACCTGGTGGATCTTTCCTATCAAGAACACTCCCATTCTCCTGCAGGGATTTCTTCACCATTTGGAACTGCATGCCCCTTGCACCTTGTTCTGTTCTGTTACTGTTAATGGTGAGGACACTCAGGAGTTTAAAATCGAGCTCTGGCTGCATGTCTGTGATGGAGTCTGCACCAGAAACCTCAGCCAACTCTCACAGTTGTTCAAAGAAAGCCTGGGAAAGATGACGTTCAGATTTCAGTCCTTTTGCTCCATTCCTTTTTCCTTTTAAGTGAAGGAACAGTCATCACCATAAAAAAAAAAAAAATGCAGATCTATAAACTATAGCTACACATCTGATTTCCACTTGTACCAAGCTGTGTTTCTGCCTAGTCTGGTGGCAGCTATTCCCAGTGTTATCTCCCAGCATCTACTTTAAATTGTGAGCACAGAGGATACATTCATTTTCTCTCTCACTGAAAGAGAAAAGGGAAATGGCACATTAAACCCACACAAGGAATGCAGAACTTCTCAGGCAACAGGCTCACTAATGGAAATCAGGGCTGCAACGTGGGGTGCAGGACTTTTTAAAAAGAGATCTTTCCTCTGCCTTGCTTGTCCCCAGCGTGGGCTCCCAGCCCAGCAAGTGCCATGCCAGGAAGGAGCAGGAGGAGGATGCAGAGATTTCAAGAGAGGTGTGGACATGTTTCCCTCTCAGCCATCCTTCTCAGAAGGTGGTGGCCATCCCTGGCAGCTCAGCCCTGACTGAGCTGTGCTGGCACCTCATTCACTGACTCCTGTGGGGTAAATTCCACAGCAAGGCTGTCCCTTCCCTTGCATTCCCAGCTCCCCACACCACTTTGCTGTGCAAACAACAGCTTCATGAGAATCAGGAGGAGTTTGGCTTGGAAGGGACCCTTCAGACCATCCAGTGCCACTCCCTGCCATGGGCAGGGACACCTCCAACTAGACCAGGTCATTCCAGGCTGTCCTTGGACACTTCAGGGGTGGGGCAGCCACAGCTTCTCTGGGAAGTCTGTTCCAGTGACTCCCCACCCTCTCAGGAAAGAATTTCTTCCTGAGATCCAATCTAAATCTCTCTTCTGTCAGTTTGAGAAGACAGAACACCTGAGCCACATGGCCTGCAAAGGTCACATGAACCCCTCCCAGCATTGCTTTGCAGCACCTCTCCACAAATGCCACAAACCTCATTAACCCTTTGTCACAGTCTGACTTTCTCCATCACCCTGCCCCTTCTGGCTACTTGTGCCCCACAACCCAACCCCCTGCTCTGTCAAAAAGGGCTTTTCTGTCTCAGGGGAGCAACAGCTTCACGCTGACTGTTATTATTTACAAATAATAAGCAGAGACAGAAACAATTCTCACATTTAGCTGACAGCAAGTAGGTGGTCAGGCAGTTAAACAAAATCTGTGAGGAAAGTGTCACATAAGGTGCCACTCCTGACTGCAAAATGGGCCTGTGGCAAGAAAAGGCATTTATTTGCAGGAAAAATTATATACTAAATCCTTCTAGTTGGCTTTACATTTAGAGAGCCTCCAGCTCTCTTCTGCCTGCTCCTGGTACACACAAACATCTCTGAAACAAGTCTTGGTGGCACAGAGGGAACTCTGCAGCTGGGCAGCAGCTTCAGGAGCTGTGATGGTGATGCACTAAGAGAAAGACCAAAATTTTATACCCACAAACTCTCAGGCAGTAAATTGGTTCCCATTATCACACCTGAGTACTTTTCAGAAAGGGAAAAGGAAAGCAGCTGAATGAAGTCAAAGAAAGTAAATGTTTGCTTAGTCCAAACAAAAATTTCTAATTGTTACCCCCAGCTCAAAGGATTTTTTATACTTCTAGAACTTGAAGTGAGTTCTCCCAGGAACATGAATGAAAAGGCACTTTTTATCCCATTCAGCTGAAATAATCACTGACTCTGAGGTAGAACCTCCCTCTCTGGTGGCATCAGCAGAACCCAGTGGAACACAAGCACACTCATTCTCTGAGGAGAACCTTCCAGCCTCCTCACTTCAACTCCTCATCCAGCTGAAGCTTCATTACATGAGCTTCAGCTGATACTGGGCTCTGTAAGGAAATGCCACCCAAACTACACTCAAATGCATTTTTGCCATTATTTTAACATATGACAAAACAAGGTGAGTTTGCTTTCCTGCATGAAACCATCGGTACACAGAATCTGTATCCCCTTCCTTCCCTTTCATTTCACTCCTTTTCACATTTCACCACCCCTCCCCTGTCCAGAAGTATTGTTCCCATCACAGTTTGGGTGCCCAGGGCCAGGGAGAGCAGAGGAACAGGCAAGGTAACAGAGGCAGTGCCAGCTACATGACATTTTGTTTTACTGACATCAAAACTCCACTGAACATCCCTTACACCTACAAACAGCAAAGAGAAACCAATTTTTCTTGACAATGCCCAGGTCCTTTTCTACTCTGAAAAGCAGATATATAGACAAAGATATATTAGGAAACAGGACAGACAAAGCCTGATTTTCAAGTGAGTAGTGAGCTGAATGTGGTTGGATAAAACCTGAGAGCTCTGGTTCTCTCCAGCAGCACTCAGCTCTGATGCCTCCCTGCATTCTTGAAGCACTTTAACCCCTTGTCCTGCTGCAGCTCCATCTCTGCCACATTTGACAGGAGTTCCTGAGTGCAGGGCAGTGGCTTCTCAAAGCTCCAGCCCTCAGCTGTGATCAAAACTTAGCCCCAGCCCTCTGTTTTGTTCCATGGCTGACAATATCTACATTACTCCAGCTAGTCAGGATTTGCTCTGCAGTGGGCCAGAGCTGCAGGGTATTTGCCCAGAATGCTGCTAGATCCCATCACTCCCTCTACTTCACTCTTTGGTTCAGCACACACCCACGGAAGAGAGAACTTAAACAGCCTCCACCACCCATGAGCAGCTCCAGCACAGGCTCCAGGCATGACCAAGAGTTCCATGAAGGGATCAGGTATCCCAGAAACAGTTTGCTTGGCTGTTAAACACAGCCCTTATTTCAACTATAGGAAGATGGGCAGAGCCAGCACCTTGGGCTGGAGGTGCAAACTCTGTGTTAAGTCACTGCTCAACCTGAGAGCCTGCCTGGCTGCTGGAGCTCTGTGAGGAAACAGCTGCCTTTGGTGCTTCCAATTAAAACATTCACACTTGGGCACGGTCCGTTGTGCTGAGAATGAACAACTATACATTCTAGAGAGTGTAAATCACAGAAAGGGACGTGGCAGGCCAGCAGAGTGCCTTTAGGGGTAGCTGATGCTGTGAACCAGCCCAAACTCACCTGATGTGCCTGTGCTGCTGCCTCTTGGCATCCTCTCCCAGCCTGTTGAGGGACGGCGAGCGGCTGCGGGAGGACGGAGTGTAACTCCCCACAGTTTTTACAGTTCCATTGGGATTATTCTGCATCTGTTGGAGCAGGTGAGGGGAAAGGCTGCGGTGTGAAGAGGCAGAGGAGGAGGCTGACCACTCGGGGAGGTTGTTGATGTTCAGGTTGTTGTCGCTGTTGGAGCGCAGCAGGATCCGGGGGGCTGCCAAGGTGCTGGGAGGCCTCCTCCTCCTGTTGGAGTAGGTGGGAGCCTCCCTAAAGGGCACTGTGCAAACAGAGACAGGGAGGGTGAGCTCAGATGATCTCACATTCATGTGTGTTTACCACCACATGCAACATATGGCATTGTTTCTTCTGCAGAGACAGAAACTCCACCTTGCCAGCAGAGCTGATCAAAATATCTTTAGAACATCATTAAATCAAAAACAACAGAGCAGCATTAACCTGTTTGCTGGCTTGAATAAATGGTGAGGCAACACCAGTGCTGTGAACCCACTGAACACACTGAACTGTGCTCTAGGAAATGGGCAACACCTCATTCTTGCCAAGTTTGAGGCTCAGAAAGTTCATTTTCCTGCTGTGCTGTCACATTCAGCCAGAAAGGCACAGAACAGGCCCAGCAGAATCCCTGATTGGGATGGACTTGCAGCTCCCATCCCCCAGCTGGCACTCAAACTGGTGCACCTCAAGTCCAGGCCTAACCTGAAATCTGTGAGCAGTCACCTTATCCCCATCTGGCAGGTTAAAAATCGAGGCCACGGCTGCCTGTCCTGGCAGAACTCTATTACACTGCTGCAATCCCCAGGCATTCCCCTCGTTCTAATCCTGGCATTCCCACCACATCCATTACCAGGGTATGTAGAGCAGACTGCCCCAGGGTAATGCACTGGCTCTGTCATGTGCTGCATCCCTGAGGGAACACCAGGCATCCAAAGCTTCCAAAAACTCCTTAATGAAAGAGCCACCACACAAAACAAAGCAAGCCCAACACAAATCTGACTCAGAGCAGAGGGTCCAGCCCTCCACGCCTGCTCCTGGTACACACAAACACTCAGGAGGGGTCATAGGACCCCTCTTCCCACTCTGGTGGGTCAGTTTGTCCCAAGTTGAAATTCCCTAATGAAAAAGCACCCAGCTATCAGCAGATGGGATGGAATTTCCTGCTCTGCCATAAAGGAATTGACCCCAAAAGCTCATGCTGGCCTTGATCCCCGTTATTGCAACCACCCTCATTAATTTCTCTCAGCAGAGCTGGAGGGGTCATAGGACCTGAGCCAAAGTGCACAGATTTACATCCAAAAAGTCACAGTGGCATAACTAACAAAAGGCAGCCAGGCATTATCCTGAGGGCTTCAATGAGCTGTTGTGATTCTCAAAGAAAAAAAAAATCATATTTAAATTGGGAAAGAAGCCCCACAAAATATCATCCTACATGTCTAAAGTGCCAGTAAGTGCCATTTATAAAGAGCCAGAAATGTCTACTCATTCAATACCCTTCAAAACCACACAAAAAACAGAATAAGAATGTCTGTCATACTGTGCAAGTAAATAAATTCACATAAATATGAATATAGATAAGAATCAATCTGTCCTGCCTTGAAATAGAGCCTTTAATTGAGACAACAAAGCAAAATTCAAGGTTTCAGTGCAAAGCTGAGAGCATTATTTACAGCATAAAATAGAGCTGGAACTGCGAGTAAAAGAATGGTTTGTATCATTTTCACCAGAGCCAGTTTACGATTAGCTCCAATTCTGAATATTTTACAGTAACATCCTTTGTATTTGCAGGGAGCTGAAACTTTCCCTAGTAAACAACAACATCAGAACAACCAAACGTGGGAGCAGCGTGCACAGAAAGGGCTTCAATTCATTCCCATGTTCCCTTTGAAATAAGGGAAAAAATAGCCTTTAAAAGCTGTTAAAGAGGAGAAAGCACAGAGGTCCAATGCTAGAAACTGGCAGAAACTCTGGGTAATTTTCCTGACACTTCAGGTTTTTTCCCCATTCCACATTTCTTCAAGCTTTCAAAGCAGCCAAAGGTGTCATGAGAGCACCTTGGTGCCTCAGATGTCAGTGAAAGCCCCAGTTAGTGCTGACTTCCAGCAAACTCACAGCTTTTATCTCCCAAACTGGTACACACACACCCTTAGGTGGATGTGTGGGGCAGAGATGTGACATCCCTACATCCCTTTATTTGTGACATTTGGAATACAGCTCCAGAAATTACTCCATTGAAAATGGGGATCTTCCCCAGGTACAACAAAGCAGAATTCAAGGAGAAAACACACGAATTGAATACAGGGGATGTTTGGCACACTTAGGTTTAATGCTGTTCCCACAGGTCACCAAAGTTCGCCTTGGATTTAGCAAAAATTGGGTCTGACCCTCGGATCTTAATCTCTCCTGAACCTGAGAGCAGCTTGCCCAGCCCTTCCAGGCACAGGCTGGGCAAACAAAACCTCCCCAGCGTTTTGGGGATGTTTGCTGGGACTCCGGAGGGGCTGCTGGCACCTCTGCTGGTGGCAGGGGGAGGGAGGACAAGGACAGGACACGGTGACAGCACGGCCAGAGAGCTGCAGGGCACATCTGCACCCACAGGTTGGAGAAACCACCCCGCAGGCACCGGAGGAAAGGGATTCTTGTTCCCTTACACACCTCAGGAGCATTTTCCAAGCCCATTGTAAGAGTTCAGCTTTTGTTTTGCTATTAACGTTCTATTCTTGAGGAGAGAGCTACGAGCAAAATTAGCCTTTACTACAGGAAATAAACAGGGAAGGGGACAACTAATGACACCAATTGATGCGTGTCTAACACAAATCTTTTATAGAAAGAGTTAAAAATAAGCATTTCTGTGCCTGAAGTGATTAATATTCCACCCAACTGTTTCTTTTCCCCAGCAATCCGCAAACTGTAAGTGGGTGGGTGTTTTTTTAGCTGCTTCTTATCAGCATTATTTATATTATTTTCACAATTAAAAAACCAGAACCACAACACAAAATTATGAAATGCAAATATCCCTGCTTTAGTCCTTGTTGGACTCTGCTTTTCCCTAATATTTCACCACGTTTCAGAACTGCAAGAATAACTGTGGCAAAACTTGGTTGGGAAAAAAACACTTGATATAAAATGACATGAAAACCCCTGAACTAATTCCATGCCCCAAAAGTTTAAATTTATCATCCCTAAAAGCATGCTTTGAAAGTACCACATAATCCTTCCTCCAGCTCCCTGAATTCTATTCCTGGCACTTCATACATCTGAAGGGGCAATTCAGCACCATTCACTGACAAAATTCACCCAGGAAAATGCTCCCGTGTCTCCAAATGCATTTCTCAGGGAACGAAAACATTTTTATAACTACTTGATTCTTTAGAGAAAATCCTGAAAGGAACAAAGTCACATCCAGCTTTAATAACCACTTGCCTAAATGGACTAACATCAAATAATCTTGGAAAAAGAAATCGCAGGAACTGATTAATTACAGAGTCACTAAGCCCATCATATTAAATGTACACAAGAAAACACCAGTCTGAAACATCAAAGTGTTCTGCTTTCATCGCTTACCTTCTTTCTTTGTGAAGGCATTTAACAAAGACTTCATTTTCCCTTTTTACTTTAGCAGCAATCCCCTCATTATATAACCTTTGCAGGGAAGAAAGAGGCAAAAAAAAAATAGAATAAAAAAATAAAAATATTTAAAATTTAAAAAAAAAAATAAACAATCAATCTACCCAATTTCTATGTGTTGAGGCTGGCTGCACCCTGACATAAGCAGCAGGTTTCTGGGCACTGTGGAATTGCGAGCATAGCTGGGCATGCAGTACCCAGCGTTCTGGTGACAAAGCCCACCCCACATTCTGTCTGTCAGCTGGGAGCCAACTGTGCACAGACTGGAGCTGCTCAAAAAAAAAAAAAAAAGAGAGAGAGAGAGAGAGGGAGCGAGAGAGGGAGCGCTCCTGCTCGCTCTCGCAGCATTCGTCATGTGGAGCTGCCGCCACAGCCCCGCAGAGCAGACGCTGCTCCCGCTCCCCAGCCCGCGGGGTGAGAGAGAACAGCGGGACCGGGGAGCCAAAAACCCTCTTGGGCCAGGAGGGAGAGGCACCAGGGCAGGTGTACCTGGGCACGGCAAAGCCCGGCCAGGGCTGGGAGCTGCCGGGGACCTGCCTCTGGTCCTCACCTCGCACAGCTGCCTCTGGCTGCACAGAGCATCCCGCTGTTCGCTTGGTGCTGTTCACTCACTTTTTGCTATTTATTTCTTTTTTTCCTCCCTAGCTCCTTTTCCCTTTCTGCTCTTCACTTTTTGCTACTTATTCCCTTTTCCCTATCTCTTTCTTTCTTTCTTCCACAGGACCAATGTGAGGAGAAGCACAAATAGTCCCAGGATTCACACAATGACCACGTTAAGGAAGGAGCCAAACCTGCCACTACAGTCTCTCACCTACATTCCTTTATTGCAGTTTGATACAAGCACGGTTATTCTCCCCTCCCCTTCCATCATGCTGGAATAAAAGAGAAATTCTTTTTGGACAGAGTAAGAATACAAAAGAGAAAAAAAAAATTGACCAATTTGATGCAGATGCCAGGAAATACAAGATGTAACCAGAGAAGTTTGGAAAGTCCTAATTTTGAAGAAGAAATAAAGAAGCCCAGGGATAACTGTGCTTGCCAGTGCAAACATGCTTCCAGAGGAAGAGCAAATAACTGAAACAGGCACATAGGAAGGAGGGGGAGGTGCTAAAAATCACAAAAATTTTAAGCAGATCTGCTGAAATCGAAGATACAAAGATTCCGAAGGACAGGAAATTCACAGTCTCAAAAAAAAGAATAACCTACGCTAAAAAATTGCCTTCTAATAACACAAACTATATAACAGGTAATAAATATTTATTCCATTTGAGGCTTTTCCACTGATCACTAATGCATCTATTTGGAGAATCAAGGGGTTTCTTACTGAGAGAACTGCTGCAAGAAAGACAGAAAATAAATTGCTGAAATGGATTTAATGTCTGTGTGCAGAGTGATCTCACAGTTACATAGCACTGAAAAGAATTACTAAGCATAAATAAATTGAACAGTTTAAACTTAATTTAACATCCCACTGTTTAATTTACGAAGAAAATATTATCTCCCTAATATAATTTTACATTTTGCTTCAATTTATTTTTGAAAGCAACTGTCCTTAGCAGGTGGAATTGTTACCAGAGGAAATGGACACACAGCACATGTGCAGCATTAAACATCTTTATTTGACAGGAAAAAACCTTCTTCTTGACTTTTAAGAGATGCAAGGCTTCCTAAAGAATAACTTGGAACTTTTATTCATTAACTTATCAACATGTGCATTAATTAGCTCCACAGAAGATTCAATATCATTTCCAGAGCAAGAACTGCTCCACCTGGGCTGTGCCACTAATTTGAATTATCACCCTGGGTTCCATTTTCTAATATCTTCATCCAGGCCCCCGATTATATTTGGAGCTATAAAAGGAATTATGGGTGTTAACAGAACCCTTAAACTGCTTTTTTCTCTCTCTGGGTGTCAGTGGTGGAGAGCAGAGACAGCCCAGGCCCCCAAGGATGGGCAGGAATTAGGCCAGGGAAGGGTTAACTCAATCCTGCTCATTCCTGTCTGTTCATATACAGTAAAATAAAAACAGACAGGCAACTGCAGTCAATCAAAATCAATCCCAGGGGGGATTTTTATTAGATTCTTGCTGGAGCTGTAACATTTCATCATCTGGAGATTTCTAATCAGTGTTATAAAAACATCCAAAATATGAAAGTCACTTGAAATTATTAAGTTTTGTGGAAATGGTGGGAACTCTTTCAGACCTACACCATCAGAGAGATCACCTGATGAGTGATCATTTTATTCCATTTCACTGTCTGTCTTTCCCCCAACGCAGGAAATATAATTTCTTCCCACCAGGCAGAGGCTCCTGCAATAACCACTATTGTACAGTGGGAAAATGTGACAATCAAGGAAGTCAGTGAACACTTGCAGCTGCAGTTTTTGAGCTTCTCTCATTTTCACTAATAGCTTATTAGAATTTGTTTATTTTAACAGAAGTCCCAAATTCTTTGGTGCTGGGAAATAATAAAAAAAAGGAAAATATTCCAGCAGCTTCCACTCCTTCCTGAAAGATTTCCTGCCTCACAACTGTAGCCTCAGTATTATCACCTCAGGACAAAAACTTAATAATTTGACTGTGCCCATGCCCAAGTATAAAATAACCCACAAGGCATCAGCATCTTTGATCTAAAAATCATGAGGAACCTTCCAAACAGAGGTGAGGTAAATCCTCCTTTCCCTGCTCCTTTGGCAGGTGCTCAGCAAAACCTGTGGGAGCTCTGCATGGGGATGTCTCTGAGAGGAAGAGGCCACCTTAAACAGAAACCAAAACATGGGCTCTCAGGTTCATTCTGATGAGCAGTTCTTGTGCATTTGTAATACCAATTTTTATGGGTGTTTAAATCCATAACCCCCTTTAGAATTCTATGGAAAATCAATGACTTACACTCCTGAGGATCTATTTTTAGGCACTTGGATGGCCAAAGTTCTTATTTAATCATCCCTCCAACACACCTTGAAGGGTTCTTAGATAATGGTCGACCACAGCTATGATTGCCATGCTTTATTCTTCCCTGATTTTGTCCATTTTGGAGCTCCTGTCAGAAAAAATCCCTCTAGCTGGTGCATACATCGAGGCTCTTGTTAAAAATTCAGTTCTTAGCATGTAGAAATGCATTTCTCTGCACTATAAAACAGGCTTCCCATATGCTAAGCCACCAAATGGAGAGTTAGACAAGAAAAGAGAGATTCAAATATAGACTGGAAGGAACATAAAGGCTCTTGGGGGAAGAAAAGAAAAAAAAAAACCACAAACCAACAAAAAACAACGACCTAGGCTGCTACACTGCTTCTGGATTATTGACTTATTCCAGAAAGCCACAAGGTGGTCATGAACCCAGGCATATGTGACAGATTCAAAAGGACTCCACCTCAGAACAATTGAATCAATTTTATAAAGTAATAGAGGTTTGGGGTTTTGTTGGGGTTTTTTTTTTTTTTTTTTTTCTGAATTAAAAAAATCAGAGGAGTTTACTCAGGGAACTGCAGTTCCAGCAGCACAGACAGAGAAGCATCTGAAGCTCTGAGATGCTGCTGGGAGAGCCCAGCCTGGGCTGACCTGATGTTCTCTCTGTCAGCAGCATCTTCACACCCAGCTGCCCCTGGTACCCACCAGCTCTTGGCAGTGGCCTTGGGGCACTCAGCCCGAGCCTGGAACAGGGGCAGGAGGCTGTGAGTGGGAAAGGACAGCAGAGGGATGGCTCAGGAACAGATGGCAGGAGGTATCAATTAGAAGAGAAAGCAAAAAATAGCAGTGGGAGTCGCACAGCCATGTGGCAGACACCCCTCCCATCACCCGGCGTTCCCAGGCTGTGCTCGCTGTGACAGGGGCCAAGGAACCCAGAACCAACCCAGAACTTCCTGGAAAGGCAACAGCAAGGACTTGGAAAGGCTCTGGGCTCAGGCACAGCTCTGGGGATGGCTTCATCAGAGGCAGTTTCTTGCGTGGTGGAGAGATCTGGCCACAGAGTTCTGCAGAAAATACCTGACTCATTTTATACATAGGAGGTGTATGTGTTTGATGGCACATCCCAAAGGAATTTAAAAGTTGATGAACCCACAGTTGCTACATATAAATTAAATTGCAATCTCAGGAAGTGAAAATCAATCCCTTTTTTGTCTTTTCTTGCCATATTCTGTTGACATGATTAGGAATTAGCCCTCACTGAGATCACAGAGCAATGCAAGGAAAGCATTTAAAGAGCTGAATGTGCCTGAGGAGGGAGATCAGTTCACCTCAGGGCTTCACTTTCAGATGCTCACACATCAAGGAAAGACAGAGGATCTGCTGCTTAGATCACATTTAAAATCTGCTTCAAGACTTGCTACATGTCAGAGCAAATGTCTGACATTTCTCTGAGAGGTTGGAAAGTGGAGAAATTATGATCCAGAAGAGCTTAAAAAAGATTCAAAAGAAAAAATCACCAGGCTCAATGTGGCAATACCTGCAAATATCTGAAGCTGTGCCTGCAGCAATACAGATACAGAGATCAGAATTTACCTGAGAACTGAAATAAAACCTCTGTCCTCAAGGATGAGAGGTGGCTTTGTGTGAAGAATCTGGGTCAGGGGTGCAGAGAGAAGTGAACAATAGAAGGTTAAAAGGTGGGGAAATGAAACCCTCCAGTTCTCTGTGAAAGGCTGGAATCGGGGAGGAAACAATGGCCAATAATGAGGGAAATGTCTTGCAAGTAACAGCTTGAAGAGAGAGAGAAAAGCAAAAGCAATGAGAGAAAGCTCCAATAGCTGAAGGGGAATTTAAAACATGATTGAAATCTATCAGCAATGTGGAAGCAAGCAGCCAACCTGAATAAAATATGGCTGGCTTTCGTTCTAACAGGTCCATTGCTATAAAAGAAGTAACTTATCCAAATAAAGCTGTGTATTTTCTGTAGTTCTGGCTGGGGAGAACATTCTCCCTGGAATGGGAAGGCCAAGCTCTGACAGGGCTTTCTCAAGGTTTTATATTCCCAGAGCACTCACAGCCCCTCATTTCTGTTATTCGTGTTTGGGTTAAAAGTAACATCCACTCTGAATAATACAAATAATTACAATGAATATCTGTGCCTATCCTCCATCCATTTGTGCACCCTGAGAACACAGAGTTTCCTCTGCTGGTCGTGAAGACAAGGAAAAATAGAATCTTTGAAAAAGTAAATAGTTCCTGTGAACTCTTTCAGAAAAAGGCAATGGGTGATTTGCAGTCAATAAAACACAAAACCACTTGTCGTAATTGATTTCTTTAAATATGAACGGGGCTTATTTCAAGGTGTGTTTTCATCAGCAAGCAGAACTCCTCCAGAGTGGTTCATCCTCACACAGCAGCAAACTCTGAGTAACCAGCTCCTCACAAGTGTCATTGAAGCACGAGATTAACAACTCGTGCAGTATTTGGACAGAAGGATCCATTTAGCTCAGACGATCAACTTGAACTGAAAGCAGTCGAGTGTGAACCCCTGAAGCTGCATTCTTTTACTTCCAATAACAAGAGAGAAAATAGGAATCAAATAGAATTATATCCCTCTACAAATCCTTCTGCTCTCTAAACAAGCTGGTGAAAGGACAGAGCAATTTTCACCACTAACAACACACTGGGAAATCTTGTCCTGATGCAGCACCACTCACAAGGACTGAAGTACACAACAAATTAAATTCATTCCTGGCATTATGTATACATTGAGTTGGAAAAAAAAATATCTCTTAACATCAGGGGGCTCTGCATATCCCAACCCACGTAGTTTGTGCTGGGGAAAAAAATTAATAGCAAAGCTGTGTCACTGAGAGAGAATTCCATGGCTGGTGGCTCCTGTAACAAAGACTCTTCTGCTAAGTCTGACACTGATGGGCCTCAGATGCAGCATTGGAATTTGTGGTTGCAGCCTGATTTTGCAGAGGAGAACAAGGACAAATGAAAGCACACAAAAAACCCTGCACCAGTATTGGGCTGCACAGTGATCTGTGTCCTGGTGCTGCACAGAAAACAATTAATTTTGCCTTGCTGTAACTTTCTCCCTACCAGAAGCTCTCCATTAATTCCTTAAATCATTATGTTGTTCCAGGCTTTATTCAGTGATTTGATTTCACTGCTTTAATCTAAGTGTGAACCTCTTTAGTAAATAGTGGGACAAAGCATCTGTGCTTCTGAAAGTGTTGGTGGATCATGTCAGTTTTATTTAGAATAACACCATTTTCGTAACTGAAAAGTGTATATTGCTCTCAATGGGGGAAAAAAAGAGAATGGACTCTTGTAGAAGTTTCTAAATATGTAACTGGTCAGATGTTAAAGTTCATGAGTCTGAGGTAGCCAAGGCAGGTAAGGTAAGAAAACAGCAAAGCAAGAAATTCATAATGTTTTCTTTTAGCTCCAGCTCCTCCTCCTTCTCCAACTCTTCAATCCTCACATCTTTCAGTGCCATTTTTGAATCTCATTTTCCATTCTCATTGCTGCAGTTGCCTTTCACTGCTTCCCTCACCAATTCCCTAAGGATAATGTTCCTGCCACGCAGATCCACCAGGAAATAAATGGTATGGAAGAGTAGGGCAGGAGAGAGAATTTCCAGAAGATACCACGTCATGGCAAAGTTGTGTAAAATTAGGGACCAAGACAAATGGCTGGGGATGGAAGAGGAGCTGGACACAAGAAAACAGCAATCTAGAAGGGGAAGATTCATGGGAGGTTGCAATATTTAAATACATAACAATAGTAGAAATAACTCAAAGTTTAATTGTGAAGAGAGGAGGGAACAATCAAGCAGTGCATACAGCATTACTGTCATTTTTTACCAGCTTATTGCACTTTGAGGGGAGTCCTTCCATGGAGTAAAGAAACAGCATTTTACTGAGGAGACAGAGCTGTCATCAAAGGAACTGAAACTCTGGGAGCTTTTCCCTCTGCTGGCTGGCTTCCCACAGGTACTGCCACTTTCTGATGTATTTAATGACAAAAACCTGCATTGCCACTTCCATTCTCATTTTACAGCAGAGTCCATTTTTATCCTGGCAGAAGCTAAGCCAGAAACTAAGCATGAAGAGAACTGAATTATTGACTCTGCAGCCTCCCTGAAGCCCAGGAATCTGCAAGGAGTGAGAAGAGAATTTAGGGAGAGAATCCTGGTGGGGGCTGTGAGTGCAGAAAGCAAAAAGCTTTCTGTGATTATAGATTTTGCTTCTCAAACGTGGAGCTGGTGAGACCCATCATGATGGTACCTCAGCACAGTTATTCCCCTCTTACCTAAGTGACCTTCAAGAATTCTTCCTCTGCTCTTATATCTCATCATCTCAGTTCCAAAATGGACCTAAGAGCCAAATAATTCACACTAACACTTCTGAGAAAAGGCACTTTTGGGTTACCTGAGCAGAGAATCTCCCACTGCAAACTTCCAGTTGTCTTTTCTGCTAAAGATGGGAGATACACAACCATTCATCCCCCAAAATATCTTCTCTCCTAAATGGGGGACTGCAAGCTCTATCCAAAGTCATGTTATTAAGCAGGATCTTTAAAAGATAAAACCCAATAATTTAAGCTGATAATTGTCTCGCTATCCTGAGCTCCATTTAGACATTTGGTGTTAAATAGAAACGAAAACATTGCTGACTTATTCATTAAAATAACAGTATTTTAAATTGTATTAGTAGCCTACATTTCTTCATCTCCAAAATAACTGCTAATGAATCATGCTGGTATAACTAAGAAGGGCTATAAAAAGCCTGCATCCGCTGAGGCAGGGGGTTATCTCTGTACAAATATGTAGGTGTGTGCAGCATTTACAATGTTCTCAGTGCTGGGTCCCATTGAGAAAGGAAAGCTTGCTCACTGGAGGGGTTCTGAGGTGCATTAATGATTTAAGTGATGTCACAATACTATCCCTACTTCTGCTTCAAGACATCACGTGTGTTTTACAACGATGTTTGAAAGTGTTGAGGCAAGACTTCTTTCCCCATCCTGGTCCTTGATGCTTTCAGCAGATTCAGTTTTGCTCTGACAGCTGGGTTTAGATTTTATGTAACAAGAACATAAAAAAAGAGTGTTGTAAAATAGGTTAGTAAGTCAGAGCAGGTAAATAAGATCAATTGAAAGAATAAAGAAGGTGCAGGCTTTAAACCCAGCATTGAAAAGTAATTTTATGCACAAACTATTTCAGAAGCAGTGCCATCTATTCTTACACTCCTGGCATAGATCTGATGTTCATTAATTCAGTGGAAAATGCATGGCTGACATCCAAGACATTACTAAGAAAAGAGAAGAGTTCTGGATATTATTTGGCAGTGCCACCCCCGGACATCATGACTACTACAATGAAATTTGACTTCCGTGTTCAAGTTTCAAAATAACTCTGTTTTCTTCCAGACAAGAAGTGATGCAAATAGTGCTAATGCACATCCCTAAAAAAGAATGGGATCAGAGAATGGAGAGGAACTGCAGGAATATGGGAACTGCATCGCAGATTCTTGGTGTTTCTGAGCAGCTGCAGAATGTGTGTTTAGGAGAAGAATCATTCTTTGGAGTCACCTGTACCCTGGTGAGATGTGTGTGACTATTCCCCTGTGTCCAGCAGCACTTGCATTGGAGGAAGGATCATTTGCCATCAGACCAAGGATCCAGTCTGTGGGCATCTACACAAGCACATCTAAATTAAGATGATGACTGCACTCACAAATTCAAGGGCACAATTCAGGCATGAAACATTTCAGGAATAAACTGTGCATCTTTATAAACAAAAATAAGTGTGTGAAGAAAACATTGTGTATCCACAGGAAAAAGTGGATAGGACAGAAAACATAAAACAGGTTGACATCCAATATGCATTTCAGATATTACATTAGGGAGGTTCAGCTGAGAAGTGAATTCAAGTCACTTGCAATATTTTTTGTTTGCTAGAGGCCTAAACCAAAGGAAATACCCAGGCCTCAGCTCCACCAGTGGACAGCAGAGAGTTTCACTGGGAACAATCCTGCAGGCATTGCCAGCAGGAACCACAATGACAGAGAGGTGACCACAGTCCCCAGGACACCTCTGTTCCAACAGGGGACAGAAACAGTCTGAGATTATTCTCATCCCCTGTGTCAAGTTCCCAGTGGGGGTCAGGAAAAGCCTAAAGCCATTTCCTCATCTGGGTGATGACTGGTGGAGGGTGGTAAAATATATAGAAATTTGAAAGCTGAGGAAAAAATTCTATAGAATCCCCTCAAGTAAGTTTTCCATTGAGCTTTAACATATCTTTCCTGGCCAAGAATTTGGCAAGAAATTTAGAGCTGACTCACCCTAAGTCCCCCTGGCTGGGACCAGGCTGCACGTCATGGTGGGAAGGAACATCCAAGGAATCATTAGCAGAAAAGGAGAAGAAATAAAGGGGCTCACAGGACACATCTGTGATCAAGAAATAAAGTGGAAGTGGAGGTAGAAGGACTAGAAGACAGAAGATACACTAAAACTCCAGTGGTTCCCAGCAAATCTGGGAGATACAAGGTGCCAGTGGAGCAGATGAAGCTGGGTTGGTGCTGCTCCAGGGAGGGAAGTGCAGCCCCTGAAAGCTGACTCTGAACACCAGGCACCAGTGTAAGGATTAACCAAAACATTCAGCAGTGCAGGAAATAGTGGAGATGCAGGAGTAAGCAGTGATTTACATTTGTGTAGGAGACACCAGGAAAAGGGAAGGCTGGGAGGATCCAGTGAGAGTCACAGAGCTGTGACACTGGCACAGAGGCACCTCTTATTCTGTGGGTTGTTAAGTAATGAATAAAGGGAAAGACACAGCTTTTTAAATCCCAGGAAAGGTGATTTATTCTTTTGCTCTGGACTCTAAAGGGACTGGAATTTCAGTCAGGAAATAAAGAACCATATGAATGAGGCAAGCCAGGACTGCTCCAGAACCAGAGAAATGGAGGATAACTAGAAGAGACTGCAGGAGATTTTCTGATCATAAACTGCCAGGAGTTCACAGCCTTATCTGCAAATAGGTGTTGCTGAGTGCTCAATAACATCAGGAATAAACCCCAGATTCTCTCCTTTTCCCAACACCTTACTCTGCCTCAGTGTGGATTTGGGTTTCAAATCCCACTAACTGAGCCTCCCTGACCAATTTTAACCTTCATCTGTGCTCCTCAAAGGGTGAACTGTCAGGGGTTTTGTTGCTATGCACTATTATGGCTGAGAAAACCTTTGTAATTCCAATTGATCTTCCTTATCTCTTCTGCCACTCTCCAGTACAGAAAAAAGGAGAGGGGGAAGCAGCTGTCTCCTAACTCTGATCATTTTCTTGGCTTTTACACCTGGACACCTCTCAGTATTCTGCATTTTCAGTAGGTACCCAGAGCAGGTAATGCCTAAAGTCAGGGCCAGAACAAACCTCCCAATGCCAGGTGAAAAACACATCCTCACTAACAGGGAGCTCTGCCAAGAAAGGACATGCAAACACACACAGAGAAAAGCAGAGGAGGAAAAGAAGCCCCAAGGTCTGGGGACTCTTAGCAGGGATGAACAGACCCCATCAGCATTTAACTGCATGCAAAGGTGTAAGGGCAGCAAGTTCAGGAAACAACACCAGCTCCAGAAATGAAGGAGCTGAGGGAGGACACTGTGAGGGAGGGCTGAAGTGGTTAAACAGGAATCTAAGGCTTATTATGAGACAAAATTTAGGGAACAGTTTTAAACAACATGAAAATAAATGGAAAAGGAGATAGGAAATCAAAACAAGGCAGCAATTTAATACTGGTGGTGATAATCACAGCTGGGTATTTCTGAGCAAACAGGCACAGGCACACATCAGGGACAGAAATCACCACTGTGCCCAACAGCAAATGGTCCCTGTCCCAGGTCTGTGGGCTTCAGGAACTTCTCAAAACACAACACATTGAGGAACAGCTCTTAACTAGCACAAGGAAGACTTACCTAGCTTGACACTACATGCTAGGAACTGCCAGGGAATTTGGGAGGATCCCAGCAGGCTGATCACACTGCAAGATGAAATCCTCAGCTATTCATGCCAGAAGCAGGATGATCCAAAGCAGCAATTTTTGCATGCAGTCATGCAAGGCACACACAGCTAGTGGGACTTGCAGGCATGACCACAGCAGGAATTTCCTTGGATAATAAAGACCTCTATGGTCCTCAAGCTAGTACAGGGAATAAAGTGATGAAAGGAATGAGAACAAGGATTATAAAACAACTTTAGGTTTTGTTTCCTTCAAGAACAGAGTGATTTTTTTTAGGAAGACACTCATTACTAATCTACAGGCATTAAAAATTAGTGTCCTTAATAAGCTGGGAAGGACATTAAAATATTTAGGAGAGTACAAGTGCTAAGTAATTCATGTAAGTAACAAAAGCACTTTAGTGCTACAGCAAATCCAGCAAGCTCTGTTGTGTGTATTCCCAGACCAAGCAGCAAAAGGGAACATGGTCATGTGTGATTTCTGGATTCACCACTGAAGGCATTTTCTAAGTCCATTTAATTGAATTCTGAAAAATAAACTTCACTGGAGCACAGGCTTAAAACCAGTGTAAAAACCCCTGAACATTCTAAAATGTACCTTTTTACAGCATTAGGCACTAACTGCCTGTACAGATCTGGCAAATCTATTCCCCTCATCACATGGTCCTTCATTGTAGTTAAATTCATTAGTGTTATTCATTGCTGAGAATTTTCATTATATTGCTCACACACAAACCCCCTGCATTATTTGTACTTGGTGACCCCTCAAAACATCATCATCCAGCACTCAAAAGGACTGGGATTCTCTCCATGTGTATTTAAAAGCAGTTTGACTAAATTAATATGTTTCATTTGCAGAATATTGTAGGAGGACTGGAAAGAAAAAAAACCACAATTAAATTGTACCCTATGGAAAAATACCCACATCTTCATTTTTCATCAAAGTATACAGATCTACACTAAGAAAAATCTTCCACAAATACATTCTGGAAAAACCAACATTTTTGCCCACTGTGGTTTGAATATTCTAATTCTGTCCAGTTGCATGTCTCTGTGAAAGCCATCATTAGATCATTTTCTGTCCCATAGCAACCACTTTGTTTTCTCAGGGAAATAAAATATTTTCGGCTCCTCAGGCAATACCTTTCCCTGCATGGTTCCCTAAATGAAGCTGTTTGCAATCCAAAGCTAACATCCCAATTTACACTGGTTTTCTCAGAGATTTATACCTATGGATGTGGAAAATAAAATGCTAGCCAGAGGCTTTTCTAACTCACTATGTATGTGCATGTCCACAGCAAGAGTGAAAATTCCACACTTTATATAGAAAGCCTGGGTTTTTAACAACACTTCCTTATTTAAAATTACAGATTCAAGTTATTAATTTACATCATTAAACAATTAACTGGAAGAGAGGGATAGAAAGAAGAAAGAGGTATTGTTTTAACAGTCTGAAGGTGCAATGATAATTAATGTCTGAATTTACTGAGTAATCAGAAAGTAAAGAATCCACCAGAGACTTTCACACCACTTGAGAGGATCTTCCTGAAGCTCTCAGAGGTGACAATTTCATGGTAATCCATAAAGCTCAGAGCTCCTGGCCACAGCCACCAGTTCCCCAACAAAGGTTTTCAGTTCTTTACCCCAGCTCTCTGTGGAGCTGACTTTGTCTTTAAAAGAGTTTTTTAATTATTAAATCACACTAAAGTGACTGTACCTATTTTAAATAATTCACTGATGCTGTTTCACTGTGCAAGTCACTGCTGAAATTCCCCACAGGCATTACACAGAAGCAAGCATGGGGAGAAACACAGAGTGGAGTAAAAAAGCCACCAAAGCAATGGCAAAAAACCCCACAGAACCAGAATTTGTACCACCCTGTGACTTGTGATCACCTGGGAGCTCAGGTGCTGTCCTGAACCTTGTCTCCATTCAAGCATCAAAGGACTACCATGAAAAAAGACTACAAATTTTAATTGTTTTTTAAATTTGGTAATCCTATTAAATACTTCCATGGCATCAAAAATGTTACTGATTTAGAGTTTAAACAATGAGGGGCACTGGAATGTACAAAAAGTCCCCCAGGGGAAACTGAAATGAGAGATGGGAGGCTAAACAGGATACAAACACCCACGCAGGAAGAGAGTAAGGAAGAAAAATAAGATGCAACTGGCTGTTGTACTACTGCAGCTCTTTAGGAAATCTCATTTCTCCACCTCAATTCTGAAAACTAAACACTGAGAAGGTTAAAAAGGTAAAAAAAGCCAAGATGAAATGTTTCCATCTCTATTTAGCCAGGATTTTCAAACCAGTGCAGAAGGAAGGCTGGTAGGAATCAGTTTGTTCTCATGGTACAATTTCAAATTTTTGCCATTAAGCTTTAATGCAAGGCAAAGACATGACCTGAGCAGCATTTCAATGATGATGCAACGTGATGGGTGCATTGCATAATGTCACAGGGTATCAGAAGATGTGTCCTGGTGTAACCTCCTGAAAATGCAGGAGGCTCCTCACAGCTTGGAAGCCGTTGCTGGGAAGTTGTCACTTGTTTTCAGTAAGTGAGCAGGGTTTGTGACCATCCAGCCTCAGTGGGGCCAAACAGGAAACTCTGCCTCCATTGGCTTCTGCCAGGCTCATCCTTCTCCTTTTCCATTTGTTACAATCCCTGGCACATGGGCATGGAAAAGAAGGGGATAAAATCCACTTTAGGCTGTGCTGTGCTCCTTCCTTTGGGGGCTGACTCAGAGCTGATGGAACCAGAGCCCCCCAGGAGGGTCCCACATCCCATCAGGGATGCCTGGGACAGGGGCACACTTCAGTCCCTGTGTGTCCTGAGACAGGGAGCTTGATCTAAGAGCTTGCTGGGCTCAGGGAACCACCAGATAAGTCAAGCCTAGATCAGCTCAAAGCTGGCAAACAAATATAAATCAGTGGAAGCAGGACTGGCAGTTTGGCAGATTTGTTTTCTAACCCATTTTGCATTTTCTATTTTTAATATTTTGTATTAATTCCTCTGCACGTTTACCCTTTCAAGAATTACATCAGCTCACCATGGCTTTTTTAACAGATGAAAGGTGATACCACACACTGTGTGTTTATGAACCATTTATCAGTTAAAGATGGAGCAGAATTAGGAACCCCTGAGATTTTAATTCCTTGTTAAGTAATTGTCATGGCAGCTTCTGACAAGAACAGAAAAATGTCATAAAACCAAGCAGAGTTAAGCAGTCCTCAAGATAATTTCCAGCTTCTAATAAAACCAGAGCAGGTACACCTATACATTCCTTTACAAAGCCTGTAACCATGGTAGGAAAAGCAGCACAATTTGATTCTGACAACCTGTAATTCCTCATTACCCCACAGTTTGAATAAAAAATGTTTAAAAAATCTCCAAGGCCACTGCATTATAATTTTAAACCAAGAAACACAAAACCTAATCAAACAGCATTGAAAACTTCCTCCAACTTTTAGCTGAGGCTCAGGGGCAAGGCTTCAAACATTCCTGTTACAGCACAGCACCACTTTGGCTGAAGTCACATTAAATAAATTGAAAATCCATTGGGGAAGCTGGAGCAGGAGGTTCTGAGGGGAACTAAGAGCACACAGTGGCAGAAATTGGGGATTGAACACCAGGTCTCCAGGATGGAGAGCAGCCTCCCACCTTGGGCATAGAGCAGAAGGCACAGGAATTCAGAGGGACAACACACTGAAATATTTCCATTAAAATGATGATTTCACCCAATTCTTCTCCAGATTGGCCTCATCTTCTCCAAAATCTGGAAAGGTGCTATTTGAAGTATCTAAACAGCTCTGAGAGGGGCAAGGCTGCAGAGGCAAATGAAAAGCTGTCAGCCCTATCAATCCTGGAGTTTCCAGGCACTGTCACTCTCCATGAACACCAGTCCAAAGGAATCCACATCCTGACCATTTCCTAAAGCAACATGGAACCACACACTGAGAAATTCTTTCATTCTTTCTTTCAGGCATAACAGTGGCAAGTGGTAATTCATTTTTTTCTAACTGAATGTCTCTCCCCAGTTTATGTGACTTATCTCCAAACAACAGAAGCAAATTAAACTGTAATACACAAGTTATCCCATTTGATTTATTCCTCTAAAATGTCCTGTACAAGCATCAAGGCAAACAAGGAATCTGAATCATGTCTTACACTCATGATGGAAAACAAAATGGCTAATCCATCCCTGTTGATTTTTAAAGTTTATTTGGGTTTTAAGAGACCTCTGAGTGGGGCTTTTGATGCTCCAACATGCATTTACATTCTGGAAATAGTTATTTTGTTCCAGAATCAAACACTCACTTCTGGAACTCAGACCCACAAAGTGATAAAGCAGATTTAAGTGTCAGAAGATCAAATACCTCTAAAACAACACAAAGTATGTTTAACATTCCCTTTATGCTTTTGATAATATTCAGCACCCAGAACAATCTCAGATTTCCTGTTCTTTTCTAGAAGAGGCTGGAAAGCTTTTCTTCCAAGTTTTGAGAACTTAATTACTCTAAAATGGCTTCTGTCACTCACTGCACCATGAAAAATGGATCTGCACATTCCCAGATGTCTGGACACATGTCCATGGAAAAGTGGGATTGCTGTAGGCACACCACAGGAACTCTTTATGTAAGCTTTCCTCAGCTAAACTGTTCCTGATAAACATTTTACAGGAATAAATTTGAGCCTGTAAATTCTGCAGCCATCCTCTCTGGAATCCTGCATGCCTCATGCAGACACTCTGCAAAAGCCAGAGCAGCAACAAGACCATTGGGTCAGTTAAATTCCAAAGCTGGGCTGATCAAAAGGGTATCAATGCCCAAATTCTGTTGACTTTGAGGAAAAAATAAGGAGGGGTTTTTCTAAGAATTAAAAAAAAATTCCACCCTGCAGTGCTCAGTGAAATTTGGAGTTGTTGCAAATCTCATTAAAACATCAATATGCTAAAACAAAATAAAATTAATCTGTATATTAAGCAATAATCACTTCCATTAAAAGAGCCTGGGAAAAAATCCTGTGTTCATGGAAATAAAACAACCTCTTTTTTAAGTTTTCTAACCACAGCTGTCTTTTTTCTGCTGCACATTTGCTGGTTTTCCCAGACAAAAGGGAAGGTAGGACCAGCTGGAGCAGCCTACCTGCACACAGAATCCTTGCTGAGGTGTCATCTGCAAGAGAACTGGGAGAGGAGGTGCTCAACTGCATTATTTGTCCTTGACAATCCAAATATCCAGCACTCCTCACAGCAACACCACTTTTGAAATATGAGTGTTGACTCTCAAACACCTCAAGAAGTCACAGCTCCTTTGGCACAGGGACTGGGGTCATGCAGCATTTAATCACTTCTTGAGAGAAGTTATTTTGCATATATTGGTGCAATATAAATCGTTTTAGGATGATTATTCTATTAATCATAATGAATACACTAAACCTGCTTTGTTCCATCCATTTTGTCAAGGTTCTCAAGGCCAAATGGGGAGTTTGGAGTTGTTCTGAGCCCAAAATTTTTAATAGAATCATAGAATGGATTGGGTTGGAAGGAATCTTCAAAATCATCTGGTTCCATCCCTCTGCCATGGACAGGGACACCTTCAACAATGCCAGGTTGTTCCAAGCCTCCTCCAACCTGGCCTGGATCACTTCCAGGGCTGGGGCAGCTTTCTCTGGGCACCCTGTGCCAGGGCCTCTGCACCCTCACAGCAGGGAATTTCTACCAAGAAATTCTCTTTACTTACCACCAAATTTAGCTCAAATCAACAGATTAGGGGTCTGTGAAGCCTTTCCTTTTGGGAAGGCTGTGCTCCTGAAGCATTCCAGGTTTCTTTGTTTTACCTTTACCAGGAACAAAATCAGAGCACCAAAATCAGACCTTTCTACTCCTGCCCCAAAGAGAGAAATGCCCATGGCTGAACCCTTACCTGACAGCAATGGATTCCAGGGACTCCTACTTGGATATGGGAAGCTGGATCCTTTAAGAAGGGCAAAGGAACGAAGGCAACATCAAAAAGAAGTTAGGTGTCAGAATTCCACGTCAAGGGGAGAATTTGAAAGCAGAAAGCCATAAAAGCAAAGCTCTTCTGATGGCACGATTTGGAAATGGAGAAGTGGACAGAACAAACATTTAGAGGAGCTGAGGAAGAAAATGCACTTCCTCTTATTTCCTCCTGCTCTGCTGTCCCTGCCACTCTGAGCATGAAATGAAGAAACAATAATGAGGGACTGGGAGGTTGGGAAGAGCATTAAATGGGATTAAAGCTGGCACAGGAAGGTGGCACAGGACTTGGAAGCCTGGAATATCTTAGTGATACACCTGGAGCAAAGAAATGCTGCTTTGAGTGACAAATGTGCAGGTCAGGGACCAACATCAGAGTTGGGGACGAGACACCACCACCCCCTGCCCTGGAGGTGCAGCAGCACTGGCACAGAAAGAGCTCGCAAAGCACGTGCTGGAATTACATCAAACTTAAATCACAACCTCAACATGATTTCCCTCTGTATCCTCTCTGCTGTTCTGTTATTTCCCTCTGTATCCTCTCTGTTATTCTGTTATTTCCCTCTGTATTCTCTCTGTTATTCTTTGGTTGGGGCTGGAGAACTCATAGTTTACAACCGGAAACCAGCCTGAGTATTTTCTCTGCCATTTTCAGCATCAAACACTGTAAGAAGTTCACAAAATACCTGCTGGACTGGTTTTAAACATTGATTGCATTCTGTTGTTGTAGCTATTAATCTGTATCTGCTCTTTAAGCAGCTGCACAACTCAGAGCCTTGTTTACTACACAGCCCTTGCAGTTTCACACGCCTTCAGTCTCTTATCCTATAAAACATCAGGCTAAGCTCAGTTTGAAAGCATTATTTTATAATATTCTTTGCTACAGTTTATGCCTGGATGTCTGGAATTCCAAGGAATATTGTTACAGCTGGGGAGTTTGGAAGAGTTCTGGTTCAGAAGATTGGTTTGTTCAGTGGCATGATTCCATATTTTAGGAAGCTCTTTTTAACCACACTCCCACAGGACTCTCATATTGAACACCATTAGCTGAAGTGGTTCTTATGTTTAAAACAGCCCTGGAAGGTTTCACATTTCACTGTTCCAATTAAATAATTTGTTTTGAAAGGCCCGTAAGTTTCAGAGTTTTGATAGTTCAGGGATCCCATTATGATCTTGAATAAATGCCCTATAAATACAAGACTAACCACAAACAAGGACAACTGTTGTGCTTTAATTTTCTAGAAATCTGGAGCATCAAAGAGTATTTCTCCAATAAACTGAAAAAGAAGAAACAATCTGCATAATCCAGGACTGAAGCAAGTGTCCAGTAAGACACTTAAATGCCCCTTAATAAATTAACAGAGGAAAAATTTGAAGAGGTTTTTCTAATGAGTGGATCATGGTGGGTTGAAGTGTTACCTCAATTATTACAGCATTTAATGTGTTCAGCTCTACCACTATAAAACCTTCCACGTGTCACACAAGAATTGCCTCTACCTGAGCCCCAAGGCTGCCAGAGCAGGAAAGGATACTCCAAATGATCCCTCTGGGACATGTTACAGAGCAAGAAGGAGGAGTGAGAAGGAATCAGCGTTCTGATCTGACAGGAGTGGCAGAGAAATAAATGAAGAAACCCCGTGGAAGCTCAAGCAGCAGGTACAACAATGTGGCATTGAAATCTTGAGGGGGAGTCCCAAGGAAAATAAGCTTGTGCTGGAAAATTGGCAAGTGGCTTTTTCATTCAAATAACAGGTAGTCAAAGGGAAAAGAAGAGAAAAAGCAAACGTTGCCAATATTTTGGCACTTGTAGGAGTTCTCCAAAAAAAGCATATCTAGGTTCTCTCCAGCTTTAACCTGAGAGAGAAATGCACATTAATGCTGCAAAGGAGCTGACACTTCTAATCTGCAGCCCACTCAGCCAAGGAACATCCACTTATACACCCTCATGCATTATTCACCAGCAAAATTGAAATAATCTACCCGTGCTTAAGCAGCTTGGAAGCAAATGCAAATCAAGGGAAAGCAGCTGAGAACGAGGATCATTCACAACTCCTGCCACTCCTCCACAAGGCTGGAGCCTCCCGTGGGAGCAGCCAAAGCATCACAACCCCAATCCCAGTGCCTGGGAATTGGCCTCTGTCCTCCCTGATGGCACAAGCACTGACCTGTGCTTGCTAAAGGAACTTGCTCAGTTTTTATTCCAGTACATTCTCACTCCTTGTTAATGAAGGTGTGTCCTTGGGCACACCTGAGAAAGTCTGGACTATTAATATTATTTTTATTATTATTATTATTATTATCATCATCATCATCATCATTATTATTATTCTAGCACTGGCTATCCTCCTCCTCATTCTTTATCTGACTTGTGAAACTTTGGGCACGCAAAATAAAGTTTTATAAAACAAAATCCTCCAGCGAGGGAAGAAGTTATTGCTGTCACCACCTTCATTTTCAGCACTGAGATTTAATGGGAAATATCTTGGACCATGATTTACAGCAATTAGGTTATTATTTTTAGGAATATATATGAAGATCAGGACTAATAAATTAATTTTTTGCCTCCATCCCAGTCAGCTGTTTTGAAGTTATCCACCATTACTTACAGGCTAAGGTGAACAGCAGAGGGATCCATAATTCTTGTAAGTTTATACAAATTACTCTGGATAAATTCTCCATGAAATCTGCATAAATCTCACATTAGGAAGTATTTCCATGTGCCTGAATTTATTATCATCGAGGTGGTTGTAAACTCATTAATGTTTTCTTTATCAGAATTTAATAGTTTGAACCCTTCCAGTTTTAAGGAAAACCAACACAGTTTTGTTTGTGTTTCATTTTTCCCCACAGATCTTCCACAGCAAAGAAGTTTTCAATTCAATGGAATTGGATGGAATTGACTACTCCAGACCTGATTTCATATAATTACAAAATGACAGAAAGCAGGAAACATTCCTGTCATAACCATAAAACTGCTAAGTGTAAAATTATGAATTAAAAAAAATCAAATAGGCCTCACTCCAGGTAACAAAACAATCCATTGGGGTTATATGTTTTTGCATATAAATCCTAAATTTCAGACAGTCCAGGTACAACAAGAAACAACGTGTTCCTACAGGCAGAATTTGTGATGATAAACTGCTCCAGCAAGGATTTGGTGAGTCCAGTTGTATTTCCCTACATGGATTTTGAGTTAAATCCCCTGTGTTGTGATTCTGCAGCAACAGCCACCAGAGCTGGAGCCAGGACAGAGAGAACAGGGCTGGGCCTTTCTTCATGGAAAGCAACCAAGACATTTTTAATGTTCAAATAATCCAGAGCAAAACTGCCATGGGGCCTTTTGGAACATTTCCACAGAGATCTCCACTTCTCCCCAGGAAGCCCAAGCACATCCCCACAGAATGTTTTCTCTAATTTGGGTCCTTCAGAGGTGCTGCTTTCACTGCACACTTATAGTAAACATTCCACAGGCTGGAGGGATTTTCTTGCCAAAATTTACCCCGAAATTTCAGATCAACAGAAAGCTTTAAAAAAATCGTTTGCAATGAGCTGTTTATGTCACTGGCACATTGTAAGCACATCCTTAAAATTCAACTGATTCTTCATTTAGGTTGAATAATTAAAAATCTCCTCTGCTTCAATTGCTGACCCAGGATACAAAGCAGCAGCATCCCAGAAATAAAGGAGATGAAATATTTTGCAAATACTTCAGAATTCTCTTCACATTTCAACTAAAATGACCTTATCCCGAATTTTAAACAGTAAAATAGAAAAACTTGAGTATCAGTAGACAGAGATATGACTTTGATTTCAAGCTTCATGTGGGTCAGTGCTAATTACACTGATTTTTTTCAGCATATCTGCAGGGAAAACAAAACAACATAAAAAGATACTCCTAATGGCTTTATTTGGCACATGTGTAAATCTGGACCCAGTGTGTTCAGTTTTAGGTGATTACAAGATATTCAGCTTTGCTGAAAGTATTCTCTGTCTAATGAGAAAAGACTGATCTGAATGTGATCACTGCAAAAGCCACCCCATTCCCACCTTGCCACCTCAGGATTAAGTAATTCTAAAATGTTATTACCACCATATCAAAGCTATTTGAAAAAGACATGCAGCAGAGGTGACCTTGCATTGTCAAAATCAAATTTTAGGAGTATTTACAAAAAGAAATTTAAAAAAATAGACAAAACTTGCTGGAATTCTGAGCCTTCTTTACCAGGACATGATACTTGCCTGACCTTCCCTTAATGCCTGGGAGGAATTCAACCAGAATGGGGATTTTAATCCTCCACATTATCTATTTTAATGACTCATTGTTTTCCTATTTGTTTCCAGTTCCTGCAAAGCTTAATGGACTTGAGCTTGATTATTAAAATGCTGCAAATAAAAAAATTAAAACTTGAAGTATTAAAAAAAAAAGTGGAGATGCAGTAAAGGACATTCTAAAATTGGAGCCTGTTTTGTTGGGGATGGGAGCAAAGTGTCTGAGCCATATGCTGGTGTAACACAGGCACACTGGATACAAAGCTTATGTCATTGCCACTTGCTCCTTCAGAGAGCAGCTATGGCAGAAATAATCCCCAAATTTTATATTTCCATGTACATGCAGCTCCAGATCAGCATTTGGATATCAGAAGACCATTAGAGTTCATCTTCCTGTGTCAAGAACAGGCTGTTACCAAATAATAAATATAAATAAATGGGTTTTAAACAACTCCTTACACCCAGCTTAGTCCATTTATTTCAACTTGGACAGAAGACCAGAAAAGAAGCAGATTTTTTAAAATCTGCACAGTTATCTTTCAGATGGCACAGGACACAGTCCAGCAGCTGCCAGGAAAAGAAGGAAAAGATTTTGTGTTTTTTCTTCTGCAACAGGAAACCCAAACACACCCTAAGATAAGGCCCCAGCCCAAATCCGCAATAATTTCAGTGGCTTTTATCCAGATTTGCACTTCTTTAATGCAGAGCTCGATTTGGCACTTGCATAACAGAGTTCAGACAGCAGAAAAACTCCCCCTGGCATTTGAACTTCCTCCCTCCTCAGCTGGCACAGAACAGACTGCAACTGGTGATTTGGACATGGGGTGACAAAAACACAAACTGTACTTGGCTAATCCCACAGTGCAGGAGTTTTTTCAGAAATAAGAAAATAAAACAATGAACAAATCCCAAATTCCATCCATCTGACCAAAAAAATCTTCCCAAGCACTATTCTCTCCAAATCTCTGGACACACCAAAAAATTATGTTTAACTGCATAAAATTCCTGCCCATAACTTTGAAATGTACTTTCTAAGGTAAGAGCCCAGAGTCCACAGAAGGATGAGAAGCAGTGTTAGTCCACAGGGATTTTGACTCAACTAGATCTTCTCTTACTTAAAAGAAAAGCCCCACAAAAATCCTTCAGTGCAGGCATGTGGAGAGAAAGCTCCAGCAGCTTTGGAGGCAGAGTGGCTTCAAGCTTCAGTTTTTGTCAGGAAAGATGATGAAAGGGAAAACCTTCCCCATCCCACCATCATGAGAAAGTTTCTGTCCTCCCACAAAGCAGCAATGAAACCCCCACAAACACAAGAAGGTGACAAAAAGGAAAACACAGTCCTGTGCTAAAAACCTAAAGCATGTCCTATATTAGCAATCCAGCTAATGAAATTTGCTTTCATTTATCAGATAAATTCCTTTTTTTCCTCTCTCTTGGTTAACTTCACACATAAGAATGTTCCTCTGTTGCTTATGAAGATGTCTGAATAAACATTGCTATGCCAATGGATCAAAAGATCAAAAATATTCTGTCCTAAGTACAGAGGGGAAAGGAATAAAGTCACCAGACTCTTGGGATCACTTTAAAACTCCTTTGAATTCCTAAACTCCAATCTCAGTGTCCCAGACCTTGCAAAATGTGGAAGTTCCTGGATCCAATCAAAGAAGTGTTTGCAAAAGAAAAAGAGTTTTAGCTTTGGATCAGTCAAGCTCTGAAAAGGTGACAAAGATTACCCTACACAGGGCTGGGAATTCAGCCTGGCTCACTTTTAGGATGAGGGAATGATTTTCCTTATCTCAATTATTTTACAGTTTTGTACAGAATTGCTTGAGGGAAGCAAAAACCAGCATATGCAGAAATCATTGCAGCTTCCTCAGATGCAAGAAAGGGTTGTGTCTTACAGGGGAACAGAAGCTGAATAACCCAGCAAAGAACTGGGAGAACACAGAGGTACAATACAGAACAGCTGGCACTGACAGAAGTGAAAGAACAATGAGGAAAGGGGACAAGAAAAGAAAGAAACAGGAAAGAAATGGCAAAATGATCCAAAACAGGCAAGATGCAACCAGCTGAAAAAATGATGTATTTATCTGGCAAATCCAGTCGAGGATCTGAGTGCAAGGTGCTGGGTAAGAGGCTCTGGGTGCTCCAGGTGATCACAGACTGATCTGTGCTGCTGGGGCAGAGCAGTGCCCTCATGCCAAGCATTCCCCGAGCCACACTGATGCTCTCAGGCTACACCAACACCCTCCCTGCTGCAGAGCTTTGGGAATTAAACACAGCCCAAAACTCAGCTCAGGGCTCCCAGTCTGCAGCTTCCCAGGTGCTGCCTCTGAGCATGTGAAGAGAACTTCTGGTATTGCCCTCACATTTTTTCTTGGTCCCAGCTCAAGGAACTTTTTCTTGCCTTTTTTGCTACACTGCAGGTCACTGCAAGTGGTTCTTGGCTGATTTTTTGGGTTTCCACCTCAGGAAAATCAACTGTGCCATGGAGCAGGACCCCAGTGCTTGTCCCTGCAGCCAGGGCAGTGCCAGAGTCCCTGTGTGGATCACAAAGGACCAGAGCATCTCCTTTCCTCCCTCCAAGATCCCAAATCCTGCTCATTTTTGGGACACAGGGTTTAAGCACAACACCTTTGAATAGATCAGGGAGAGAGGCATCAGGCTCACATCTCAGCATCTCACATTCTTCAGGGAACTGCTTAATACTGAATGCTAAATAAAATTGCCCTGGAACACCTGTGGATAAGAGGGGACGTTTCTGAGCCAGCAGTACTTGAGAATCCTTTACTCAGAGGCATTTTTCATGGAATTATCTGGAAATAGTCAACTGACTGCTGAAATACAGCTAACAAAATGTACTGTTCCTCTTGTTATTCTATTTGTTTTTATATGCACAATTTCCTGCCTTTAATTTTAATTTCATGCCCTCTAAGAAATGCAATCTCACTGACAGATCTTCCCCTTTATTCTCCTGTAATAATATCAGAGCAGTTTTCTCCAGCTATTTACAATCTCCTCGTTCCCTTCACAGCTTTTCCAAGTCATGGAATGAAGAATTATGTAAAAATAGGCCACAAGAAACCAGACACACTTGATCTGCACAGCAAAAATAGAGCTCTTTAGCACCTGGCATTCTCAAGAGTGGTAATGAAGCTGGCGAGATAAGCCAGCCTTTGACCCAAAATAAAAAGCTTAGACCTCAAAAGAAGGATCAATCTCAACTAACACAATAATTCTGTCTTTTGGTCTCTTGCAAGGTGTGACCCCAGACATCTGGACAAGCAGAGGGATTGGTATCCCCAAAGGTGGGAAATGTAGAAGAAGAAAAGCAACACACATGAAAACATTCATTTTAGGGCAAATCACAAACACACCCTGGTGCCTGCAATCCCAGGAGTGCCCATGGCTGAGGGGAAAGCCAAAAGAAAGGAAAGGGGCTCAAAGGACCCCCCAGCAATCCTGCACTTGGGAGGGTTTTTCTGAGGAGCAACAAATAAATTCTTCAGGATAAATAACTGATCCATGTTGAATTCCAGATTTGATGAGGCACATTTAAAACTGGAAATGCATCACAGAATTGACGTTCAATTTTGCTTCCTCAGATGTTCCAAGGAGATGTAAGAGGCTGTTTCCCAAGATGAAAATGCCATAATGTGAAAGATCATGCAGAGAGAATGGAAGTTTATCAAGTAATGGAGTTTTTGGTAAGAGAACACATAGGAGGAGGAACAAAATCTGGATTTTTGGAGTCAGCAGAAAACAGAAACCATATCTGTGTATGTATAGCTCTATACATACACAGATAATACCAAAGCCTTGTTGTAAATCTTCAATTCAATAAATCTTCTGCTGTTTTCATTCAGCAGGGATTTCACCCAATAAGAGCCACTTGGCTGGATAATATTTACTCTGCAACTTTTTCTGAATCAAGGTGGCATCATAATTCTGTCTTTTATGAACAATTCTGAATAATTACTTCAGCAACACTGCCTAGAAAATGGAAAACAGGCTTTTGGCTTCAAAATCTGAAATTACCAAGATGCATAGAATAGAAAAGTAAAAAATCAAAGCAGAATGGAGATTTGCTAAGGAAACAACCTTGGTGGACACCACAAGGTCTCCCAGGCCATACAGGGCATCCAGCAATGAAATAAAGTTGGAGAAATAAAAATCTCCAAATGCCAGCTCATTAAAAGGGGGAATGACAAAAATGACAGAAAAGGTTCAAGTAGCACCATTAGGTTTGAATTCTCTGGAATCCCTGTCCAAGATCCTAAGGAGACCTGATTGAAATACTTGAAGTGTTTACTCTGAAAATGCCTTCCACAGTGTGACAAGACCTTGACTGCAAAAGCTGCATCTTACCCTGAACTCCACAGGAAAGACTCAGAGCCAGCCCAGGAGATTGAGATATAAATGGAGTGACAGCACCAGTGTGAAACACTGTGAGCAGTGTGAAACACAGTGTGAAATATTACACTCATTACAAAGCTCCAAAGCCTGTCCCTTGATCAAGCCTCATCTCTAATTTGACAACAAATGGTGGTGGAGGTACAACTGACACAGAAGGAGGTTCCAAGCATCAGCTGGTTGGTAACCTCTTGGTGCACTGACCTTTTCTCTGCATCCTGGGCAGCTCCACACAACATGGACTCCTCCTCTGTTCCCTTTCCTCTGCAGGACCAGCCAACTCCTTCCTATCCCTCACACAACCACATGACATTGTTTGTCCCTCATGTAGCATCTTACCTGACCTGTCCCTTGACCCTCCCTCCTCACAGCACAGCCAGCACACTCCACCTGACCCTGGCCCAGCTAACCCACTCTTTTATAACACCCATAACTCCTTGGAGCTGGCCTGTGACCTCAGGAAGGACATGGCTGATCCCACTCTTGGGCAATCAGTGCAGCTGGGATTCCTCAGGGGAGATTGCGTTCAGTACTATCCCTGTTCTTCTACAATCCATCCTCCCACAAACAAACAGGTTCTGGGATGATTCTGTGTCCTTTTAAATATTACCAGATCAATTTTCACAAAGTTGTGACAGTAGCACCTTGTTGTTAAAATCAGAGTTAATATAAGGCATTCAAACAAATTTCTTCAGTGGAGCTTCACTTCTTCAATTGTCAAACCATTGTACATTGAACAGGAAACAACAATAACTTGATTTCTATAAATAATGGAGTTTGACTGAAAACTGTTATGTTGAGCTGTTAAAAATTATGTCAGTATAAATTCAGCACAATAGAAAGAGGAGTTGCAAGTGTAATGTAAATAACAGTCCAATATCAGCAATTGAATAGCCCAACTTAACCCTTTCCAAGTTTATTTGAACCAATCTAAAAGTGAGATAGCAGCCTTAAAACCATGCAAATATCTAGTTTTATATTCATAGGAAGTTGTTTTTAAATACGAATATTTGTTTCATACAATTGGAAAATTAATAAAACTACATCTGTATTTGGAAGATCCAATTATTCCATGGATGTTTCTCCCTTCCCCAAATGGGAGTTATATGGAACCTGATTTTTTTCCATAAAGCAACAATGGCAAATAAAAATCCACATACTCACAAGTTACAAACCCAATCCTGTGCCATCAGTCTTAACTTTGTGGTCTACTTTGAGCCTAATTACAGAAAGGAAATTACTGAGTCCATAAAGATGTTTGTGATGAAGTGCTCAGCCTAAGGACCTACATTACACTCAGTGTTTATTTTTCCTTCTCTTCCCTTTTTTCTTTCAGAGTTTTTGGATTTTTGGGGTGGATCTGGGGTTTCTTTTTGGTGAGGGGTTTGTTTGCTAGGCTTTTTTAATTCATCTCTGCATTAACTTTGGGAAACACAGGAATTTTTTTCAGGAATCGTTCCTGACTATTTTTAACAATCTCTCCTTTGCCCCCCCCCTTTTTTTTTTTTAATGTAGCATTTATTCCATGTGCTTTCATCTCTTTTTCCTTTTTCTCTGCATTGTAAAAGGAAGGAACAGAGAGCCCTGGGAGCCTGCACACATCTCTTTCTCCACTTGTCCTGCCTCTATTTTGGACCTGGCTCTGCTGTGCCGCCGTTAGAAATCCCCGCCTGGCATCTGACACAATCTTAGAGAGCTCTTGAGGCTCGTGTGGAAGAAATGATTTAAAGAAAACACATTAACTTTTGAGGAATACCAGAACTCTCTGGGAGGCTCTTTAAACAGTTTTCCCTCTGTAGCATCCTTTCCTGGGCAGCCTGATACCTCAGAGCTGCATTGACACATCCTTTATATCAGAAATCACTGGTCCCCTAATATCTTAATATTGGTGTGGCCATCCAAACCCTCCTGTTCTGTTACACTGAGACCTAGATATAGATATATAAAATATCATGATTGAAATGCACAGGTCACATACTTCCAATGGGCACTTTAAAAAGCCTCTTTAAAAAGGCACAATTACAGCAAATTCAGGGATACTGATTTTAGTGGAGCCTTAGAAAAGTTAGCAGAGGGTGCCTCAGATAATCAAACTGCAGCAGAAATAAACCCCACCATAAATGTGCTGCTTTCCTATGTCTGATTTAAACCTCAGATTTTTTTCCTCTCCAATATTTCAGCTCTGAGTTGCTCAGGAAGGAAAACGTGCCACTGACACAGCCCAGCTGAGGGGTCTCAGCCACACTCAGGGTCCAGCTGCAGCAGCCAGAGTGATTTAAGAAACAATTACAACTGTTCAAAGGAGGGGTGATCAACTCCAGAACAACTAAAAAAAAAGCACCCAGCCCCAACAGATCACAAGAGCAGGACATAGTTTTCCAAATCCCATTTACAGTACTGCAGGGCTTGAACAAGGCAAAATGTTTTTCCTGGTTCTAATCCAGTTCAAACAGGGGTTAGTTAATAAAAGCTGCAGTGTGCTCTGAGAGAAGGTCAGACAGCATGATCACATAAACCCCTCCCAGTTCTGTGATCTATGACCTATAAAACCAAATCAGAGGTGACTGAACAAATTTCAGGTCACAGTTAAACTCAAAAGTACTATTTTCTCTTTACATCCCCTCAGCCAAATGCAACTCCTTAACTAATTCTAGCAGCTCCCTGGTATAGGATCAGGCACCAGGCTGAATCAGGAGCAGATTCCTGAGGGATGGATCATCTGCTGACCATTTCCAGTGCCTCCAAGGGGAGCTACAGGGGTCAGAAGGATCCAGCTACCAGGCTGAACAATACTGGGAGTTTCACTCACAGGGAGTGACTGAAAATCCTGATTGGAAGTGACAGTTTGGCTGAAATATTAGTTCAGAATTGCAGCATTTGAAGTGTTTGGGGTATCTGCACTGTCTGCTCCCAGCTTGACCCTTGGCCTGCATATTGAGTTCAATGGCACTACACTTTTATGGATTCCACCAGAATTTTAAGGGCAGCATAACCCACTAAATTATTTATTGTAAAGTAAGAAATTAACCCTATTCCATTTGATAACCTGTTTAGTATACAAAAGTACATTCCATTTTTTGTCCCCATCAGAGCCTCAAATCACTTATTCTATTTGTGTTTTATGCTCTCTCTTTTTTAATTCCATGATTTTGACTAGTTCTGTACACAGCCACTGATTTTACTCCCTTGGACAGTCCATCAGTGGGGGCAAGACAGTGAAAGCTATTTTTAAAAACAACACCAAAGGCAAAAAAGCCCCTACTGGTGAAAGGATCATGTCTCAGAGCAGCCAAAACCCTGGAAGGGCTTGGGAAAGGTTTCTGACCCCACTCTGAAGAAGCAGCTGATGGCAGGAACGTTGCCAAAAGCAGCACAGTTGCAACAGCTGGATCCAACAGTCCCAGGAGGTGCAGAGAAGGTGAGAGACATTTCTGCTGAGGAGCAGCCAGTGGACTGGCAGCAGCCAGATTTGGGGGAGGTGGGAGCTCCAGGCCCTGGAAACACCTCCAGCCATTTGGATCTGGGTGTAAAGATTGGGGCAAGGCTCAAACACGGAGCAATTCCCCCCTTCCTTCCCCCTGCCACCCTCCCAGGCACCTCCAGGGGATGTGGCAGCTTGACCTGCTCAGCCCAGAGCTCTGCCTGACACTAAAACCAGCTCAAGGGCACTGGGAGCAGCCTGGGATCCCTCCAGTGGGTTATTTTTGGCTCAAGTGCCAGGCTCTTCTGGTTCAGCCTATAAAAGGAACCCTGGGAGGAGTAGCTGTGGCAGTCAGTGCCCACCTGGCAGGTGGCAAGGACAGGCTGGTTTCCAAATCCAGGCCAGAGCACTCTGCTCTCAGCTGTACTGACAGCAGCACCTACACATGGCACCAGCTCCCTCCTCACCTCCCTGCTCAGAATCCCCAGAAAGCCTCAGAAATGGCCCCACACCACACAATTTACCCTCCTCAGCCTGCAGTCCTTGTTCTATGCACAGAATACACCCAAGCTCAAGAGAAACCAGCTTCTGAAAATGAAGTTTAAACTTTGGAACACAGCAGAAATTGCTGTACAATCCTGCAGCAGTGCACACACAGAAATAACTAACATGTGATCAAAGGGAAAAGGAAAGCCACAGTGAGTTTTCCAAGCTCTGCCCTACATTTCAGTATGTAATTACATTAGCACACAGCACCCAGTTTTTCCAATTTGTTTGCTGCCACACAGCAAGACTGAGCACAGGAAGTTCTATTTCTTGCAGACATTCAGAGGAAAGCAGAGAAATAATAGCAACAGATTTATTTCATATCAAGCAGTATTTGTTTGCTTGTAACCCACCCAGCCTAAACATCATTAAAGCAAAGGGGTCCTTTTCTATGGACACAGGAAATAATTATAAGCTTAGCACAGATATTTGAAAAAATTGCAAAAAGAACAGAGGATTATGATCTCCTACCACACAATATACATTTAAACCATGGGAAATTCACATCTCAGTGGTTTTGCCATCCAGATCTCACAGATAACATCCTTTTCCCACATTAAATGCTCACTAATATTTGACACAGGTAATGTCACTCCCAAATGACAACTGCACAGGGCTACAATAGATGTTTCTGTCCCTTTTGCTTTTATTAAATAGAAGTGATAAAAATAGCACAAGTCACTGCATGCTGCTGACAGTTTTGTAGATTTTTCCTTTTGCTTTGCTGCCTTTTCCTCTTTCTGCTGTTATCTGTCTCAATCTGATTTCCCCCAGCTTGAGGAGTATTCTGCAGGCATTTGATTGATGAAAATCAAAATTACTGCACCATTCCCCAAACCCCAATAAATAAGTAAACAAACAGAATATTCCTTGGGCTGGCCAGCATTTAATAGCAACACTTGCAGCTGAAAAACCAAGACTGCTGACCCCAATCACTCTCATCTAATTAAAGAAAATGAGTTAGAAAAGCAGTTCTACCACAAACCAGCTAATATTCTCGTGTTCTGAAATACCTGTTCTGCTTATTCTACAATAAAATACACATTCCTTGTGTTTACAGTCACAATGCCAGTTAAAAACCCCCATTTTTTAAAAATGTTTAATTTCAAAGCAATTTCTCTATGTGGAATATGTCTGCAGACTGTATCAGCAGATTTTCAAATTTATCCAAATAAAAACACCCATGTGAAAGCACAAACCATCACACACACACACATCTCTCTGCATAATTACAGAGGAATACAGGAACTCTGACTTGAAGCCTAGCAACAGTATCCAAGTATTAGTTAGTCTGCTAATCAACTACCAAAAACTCACACACCAGCTCGATGTGCTTCATTTCCCTAAAGCAAACAAAAAAAAAACCAGACAAAAGAATCCTGTCCCTCCTGGCTGCAGAGCTGCTGAAGGACGAGGTGCACAACACAAAACAAACCTTGTTCACTTGAAGAAGAACAACCCATGTCATTTAGTCCGTCTGAACATTCATCCCATCACAAAGAACCAAGGCAAAAGAGAGATTTAAAAATAGGTTATCCAAGCCAAAGGATTATCAGCTTGCAACATACTTAATATATCTGCATATCTGTATCTAATGAAAGCTTCAAAATTCTTACATATATGATTGGGTTTTGTACCTCCATCCTATAGAAGCCATAGTAAATTCTGGACAGCAAATGCTTCCTAAATCTGCTGTGCTCATTTACTCACAGACAGCTGCAGGCTGGATGAAAACAATCAGGGATTAACTTTTCTGTTCATCACATCTTTTAATCCATTACTTTCTCTTAGTTTGCAAGAAATAAATGCATAAAGTTAAATAAATTATATCTGTGCTGTGGCTAGTTAAAAAGAAGTTTTAAAGGGACACTATTATTATTATTAATTATTTTTAATGGTGTGCAACTGCTGCACATCTGGGGGGTGTATAAGGTCTTCCTCAAAGCAGAAAAGAAGATGCAACAATCATCACTGAGCTGGGATACACTTTTGGGCCCCCAAGATTTCCAAAATAACCAAAAATTAAAATAAGCTACTCTGGTGCTGCTATTATTCCTCAAAAAAGCTAATTTGGGGGCATGATGAATTGAAATAATCTGGGAAGCCACACTAAGCATTTCATACTGCTTGTAAAACAAGTTTCTAAGTACCTTATGGTAATAGGGCTTCTTGCTTTATGAGAAATACTATTGTAATTTGTTTCAAATAGGATTACTTTTTAAATGATGTGGCAATTTCCATTCACCTTTCAAACAGCTGCCAAGAAAACAAAAGGGATTTCCTCACAAAAGATGTAAATACAATGAAATCTGGATCCTGATTTTAATCCTTTATGGGTATCTTTTTTTTTCTGTCCTTGGATTCCTTTATCTTTCCTGTTTGATTCAGTCTTACAGAACTGCCTCATCCCAGTCTGGAGTAAGAACTTTCCTGACAGAATCAGCCACGTGGGGCTTATGGGACCAAAGCTACAGGAATCCCTTGCAAGGCTTTTTCTTTCCAGGTTTATTCACATTATTCCATGGGACATGATTCTCACCTTTTTTGGCTCTAGAATAAATATTTTTTTATATTTTTCTTCCTTTTCCAGAACAGCTGGAAGTCCTGTGATTATTGCAAAGAAGCTTATTTTATATATGCCTAATTTTCACATCTGTCTGATGTAAGTGCTTTACAATTCAATTAAAGAAGGAAGAACAATCTCAGTGGGATTTGATCTGTAGGACAAAGATTTAGTGGCTCTGCTGTAAATCAGAATTTTCCACTTGTAAAATAGACTATAAAATAATTACTAACTGCAAAGAGATTTGGATTATTAAATGAACTTAGAATAATAACAACAACAAATTGGTTTGGTATCAAAATTCAGAATCCAACCAAAAATACACTGAGAGATGAGTGATGAAAAGTTTCTCAAGAGACTTGATATATGAATTGTCCTCATCTTCCTGAGGATACTTCCCAAGCTCTTCACTATCCTCCCCCCTCTGCTGCCTGTAAGGAGGTGCATTACTGAAATGAGAAATGTTGGAATACATCCAAACCCACAGGAACACAGTGGATAACCAGACAAGCAGAGAAGCAAAAGCCAACCTGCTGAAGCTGAAATGCTGACAGCACTCTGCACATTCATCAGCACAGAAGCTCTCAGGTTTTCTGCTCTGGATTTGGTTCTTTGATTTGCTCTTCTTTTTCCCACTGGGAGACACTCCAAATAGGGACATTTCAACAACTTCAATTTTCATAAGTAATAAAACTTAAAGGAAAAATGTCCAGCTCAATTAAATTAGGTGGGAGGAAATAACAATGTTTACTCTTTAAGACAAATCTGTTAATTTAAATAGTCATGCTCAATCCACCACCTTGCCAAAGTTGCAAGTGAATAATGGAAGCACCAATATTTCTATTTTTCAGTGGCAAAAAATGAAGGCATCAGAAAAATTTGTAGAATCTTTCCATAGAAAGTATTTTCTGAGCATTTTTCTAGAAATCACCAAATCCCACCAGCCAGCAAAAAACAAAAAAGCATCACCCATTTAAATATAAACAACAACAAGGTGCTCAACCTAACAAGAATAACGCGTTCATTTTTAATTCATGTTTTACAGATTATTAATAAATACAGAAGCACGAAGAATTCTCACATGGAAAGGAACTCTCCTATTATCTCAGGGAAAAAAACATCTTCCATACTCTCTCTGAACCTTTATGCAGAAGTTCTGACTTTGGTGCATTTTGCCCTCAGTTTTTTCTCAGTGCACACTGCAAGAGCTGAAAATGCTCCAAGAACTCACATCACCACAGAGCTTTTAACCATATCCCTGCAGAGCATATGCAACCAGGAAGGGAAAGGGAAAGTAGTCCTTAATCCACATCTTCAGTTTTATATTTCATGTGAGCTGACTTCCCTTATAAATGAAACACTCAAGTCAGAGATTTGCCTCACTGAGTTAAACCAGTGCAGGCAACTACACAGAGGCTCCTGCTGCAAAAGAAATGCCTTTTGTGTTCAACTTCAGGATGCTTCTGTGGAACTTTAATTAAATTGAATTAAAGCATTCTAACCCATTTTATTAAATTGTATTAGGCATCACTTGTATCAAACTGGCTTTTATTTTAATGGCAAATCTCTCTATGTAAAAACATCTTGAAAGAGCCTCCAGGTTTTTTTGTCAGGGGCCCTTGTCACTACCCTTAATCCCACCAAACTCAGTGAGAGGGGATGCTTTATGGATATGGGGAGTTAGCTTCTGCCATATATTCATTTAATTATAGAGAAGCATTCTTCATTTTCATCTTCTGATCAATTATTCCCATTTGAGAGCAGCTTTAGGAGAGGCCAAAACAACCTGCAAGAGCCAATCNACTCCAGGTTTTTTTATCAGGGGCCCTTGAGGCTTGTCACTACCCTTAATCCCACCAAACTCAGTGAGAGGGGATGCTTTATGGATATGGGGAGTTAGCTTCTGCCATATATTCATTTAATTATAGAGAAGCATTCTTCATTTTCATCTTCTGATCAATTATTCCCATTTGAGAGCAGCTTTAGGAGAGGCCAAAACAACCTGCAAGAGCCAATCCAGCTCTTCCAGGTAGGTGGATGTGTATTTAGTCTATTACAAACTGACTGATTTATACTTAGAAAGCACCTACACTTATCACATTCTCCTTTTCAGAGTACATTTTGAAAACATCCCAGCTTTTTTTTCCCCCATCTGCATTTTTTTTAAAGAGTTGCTTTTCAAACCTCCCCAAAGTGTCACCAGCCCTCACACAGAACCAGTTTTAACAACTTTGCTAAATCCTGGCACAAACAAGCAAAACTTATTTTCAGAGTCTGTAAATATTTTGCTTACCAATATCAGCTTCCCTGTGATTCTTGATGTATTCAGCAAGCTCAAAATTCCCAGCTATTATAGCCACCTAAAGGATTGGAAAACAGGCACAATTAATATGTTACCATCACTTGCTAAGAAGGAAAACACGTCACATCAACTGCCAAACATCAGGCAAACATGTTTTCATTTCACAAAGTGGAGTGATTCTATTCCTTTCCTGGAACAGCAGTGAGAAATGAGATTTTACTCTGTTTGTGAGAGCACTGCCAGTCCCCAGCTGTGGGGGTCAGGTGTTAGAAATGACCCCCAGTTTGATAGGAAAGGTCCTTTCTCAAACCCTGAGTTTTCACAGAATGCCAGGATCTGTCTGTGGTGAATCCAAGGTTGTTTCTCTTCTCTCTCACATTCTTTCTCTGCCCAGCTGGGTTCTGTTCTGCAGCCAAGGTCAGGAGCAAATCCCAACTCACCTGGGCAGTTTCTACTTTTATACAAAGTTTTATATATTCTATATTTACAACTAATTACCAATAATAACCCACGACATCAGAATGTGCTCAATACCCCATAACCAATCAAAAAGAACCCCCATCAGAGCAGGAAATGGAAGGGAAGAAGAAGAGGGACAGTTCCACACCCCAAATCCTCCATCTTGTCCATTTAAACTCAGGTACCACTAGGGCACCAAAAACACACTGCAGAGAGAAGGACTGGTGAAGTTTATGCATAAGTATAGAGTTTGAAATGTCTAAACACATCGAGTTCTAAAATAACAATTTGCTTTTTATTTCCTGGTTGTTGAACACAGACCTGAATTCTCTTTAAATGGACTCAACAAGAAAAACATCTCCAACAAGTGTGAGGGAAGAAATTCAGTTTACTTCCCTCTTTTCCCTTTTCTCCTCTTTTTGCCCTGAATAACAAGGAATTGTCTTTTCTGGTCCCATTTTGCAGCTCTGACAGATCCTGTTCTCTCATGGCACTGTGGCTTTCCTGAGGAATGTGCAAGGCCTAAGCTGGGCTCACCTTTCTCATAGAAACTTCTGCATCTACAGGGTGCANGGGAAGAAGAAGAAGAAAAAGGACAGTACCACACCCCAAATCCTCCATCTTATCCATTTAAACTCAGGTACCACTAGGGCACCAAAAACACACTGAAGAGAGAGGGACTGGTGAAGTTTATGCATATGTATGGAGTTTAAAATGTCTAAACACATCGAGTTCTAAAATAACAATTTGCTTTTTATTTCCTGGTTGTTGAACACAGATCTGAATTCTCTTTAAATGGTCTCAAGAAGAAAAACATCTCCAACAGACGTGAGGGAAGCAATTCAGTTTTGCCATTGATAACTTCTCTCTTTTTCTTCTTCTCTTTTTGCCCTGAATAACAAGGAATTGTATTTTCTGGCCCCATTTTGCAGCTCTGACAGATCCTGTTCTCTCATGGCACTGTGGCTTTCCTGAGGAATGTGCAAGGCCTAAGCTGGGCTCACCTTTCTCATAGAAACTTCTGCATCTACAGGGTGCAGGTTAAAAAAAATCCAAAAAAACTTGTTTTGGGATTCTCTTGTCTATAGGACTATATCCAAGAGAATCAGATATGAGCAATTATTAAAAACCCAATGCAAATTTCTGAGCTGATGACCAAAACAATTATTTCCTGGTTTGTGCCTCTCCAGTATGAATAATGATGCAAAGGAAGACCTAAAAGCTGAAATGGTCTTGGGGAGTGTATGAAGTGCAGTGAATGTCAGCAGTATGTCTGTAGCAAGCATAAGATCTCATTTCTGCACTCAGCCTAGAAAATTGAATGGACAATTTTATTTACCAGTAACCAAAACAAATACAGAAATCCCTAAAACAGAAGACTTTACACCCAAGCTGTGGTGCCCCATCCCTGGCAGTGTCCAAGGCCAGGCTGGATGGGGCTTAAAGCAACCTGGGATAGTGGAAGGTGTCCCTGCCCATGGCAAGGAGGGGACCTGGGTGACTTTAAGGTCCCTCCCCACCCAAACCATTCTGGGATTGTGTGATCAGGGAGGTTGGACACAAGCAGGTCAATGCACTGACACCTCAACACCATCTGAAAATTACTGTTTTAAACACTGGTAATGCAACCTTGATTCCAGAAGCCCCTTGAGAGAAACAGCTTCTCAGCATGGATAACACATCAGAATCTGGCCCCCAGCCTCCTCTGTGCAGCTCAGGGCTCTCCCAGGCAAACAGCACCAGGAAAGCAACAGCAGAGCTGTCCTAATCCTCACTTCCAGCTTGGCTGGCTGCAGGTTCAGAACAGCAACATTTGTGTGCAGCTCTGAGGTTTTTTCTGCATTGTAAGCAAAGGGATGATACTTCTCTCTGATATTACCCCTAATTAGCAGTAAAATTGCAATAAGGGGGGAATTCAGCAGTGACAGGCAGCTTGCTAGACAGCAGCCATGGCACTCAAATGGAAGAATTTCTGATACTGAGCAGATTTTAAACCTCAAGTATAAACATGCTCTTCAAGTGATAAACACATTTTATTACTTAGGAAAAAAAAGATATTTCCAGATAACTAAGAGACAGCTTGACAGGGAATTGTTCCTGTATTTGGGTCTGAACCAAGCAGTAGATTCAGCAAGCTCAAGGAACCATTTTTCTCCATTTAATTCACTTCAATGCACTAAAAACAGTATGCAAAATCCTTACAGCAAAATGAAGGAAAGATATGTTAAGATCTAAGGAAAGCAAGGAAAAGTTAAAAAGTACATATATTTCTTGGCATTACATCAATGCACTTCACTTGAATTTGATGGGTAAAATGTGTGGGAGAAAGTGAAGTCAGAGCAAAATCTGAAAGACACAAAATTATACTCATTCAATTTGTACAGTTGCAAACCACCAAGCACAGCAACCTCAGCCCTTTTTCCACCCAAATGTGTCCTAAATCAAAATTATAGCAAATTCACATGAAAATATAAATGTGAATACATAAGGACAAATGGTCTTCACAAGATCCAGAGCTGGAACCAAATGAAGGTGTTGGAAATTCTCTCCTTGACAAAGTACCTAAATCAGAGACAAACTGAAGTTCTATGTTTGTACGAAATTTCTTTGTACTTTGGAATAAAATAGTAATGTAGTGCCTTGGCAGAAAACACCAGAGTTTGATTTTCTCCATGCTTCATCATTTACATGGTTTTAAATAGCCATCGTTTGCTTTTCAGGATGTTCTATAGACAAGTGCTAGATTTAAAATTAAGAGGTTATGGCAGGAAAGAAGGTTTTGTTTGAGGTTTCTTTTGATCACAAGACATCTCCTCTTGGCAGTGAAAAAGTAGCACAGCCAGCAAAACTGCAGCAAAAGTTTGCTTCCAATTCCAGCAGGAACTGGATTCCAGTCATCAAAATGCATCATGTGCATGTTTGCAGACATGAAATACCACCATGAAAGGCTGGAGGTAGCACTTTACAACTACAGGCTATCTACTGACTCTCTGATGCTGAACTTTCAAACACTGCAGCTTTTCTAAAACTGCATGTGCAGCAGTCTTGCAATAATTCAGGTTCTTTCATGTCATCCTTTTGGCATTTATCTCACATCAAAAGTCTGTGTGTACTCAGTCACCTCATTCTGCAAACATGATAAAATCTGGTTCTGCATGTTGTACAAAATAAAAACACCCCTCACACACAACTTCCACTGAAGCCTGCTATGTGTTTTGCCCTGATTTTAAAGGGTGTCTTTACTTTGCATCCAGAATCAGACAGAGTTCACCTACAGGGTCCCAGCACGGTGTCAATCAAAGCCCAGCAGAAAAGCCTGACTCAGTCATTCAGTGCTTTTAAACCCAAACCAGGATCTTTGTCTGCTGCAGACATTTGGTTGGGAGCCCTGCCACATTCTACTGTACAAAGAGTAGAAATTATCTTGTTGGGGTTTTTTTAAATCAGCATTAGAGGCAATTTTATGTGACAGTAACCAAAGTGAGTCACTTATCAGCTTCCTCCCAGCTTAATTGACCCCACTAAGGTTGTTAACATGGGCACCTAATTATTACCAAATTACCTCTGATAACACACATCTGGCCTGGGTAAGTCTGCCACAGGGAAGGGAGCAGAGAGTAAAGCTAAGCAGGAAATGGATCTTTGTAGGAAGCAACTCATTTAAAATAAACAGAGAGGATAAAACATGTTGCTGGACAGTGGCACCTCCTCCTACTGCCACAATGATCTGTCTCCAGCATGACAAAACTTCATGGAGTGCCTGAAACAGGTCCCAGCTGGGACAGCCTGAAGCACAAAGCCACAGGGTGAATTCACTGGAGCAATGCCAGGAGCTGGCTGTCACTCAGGGGGTGGAACAGGCAGCGTGACCAGGAAGGTTGTGTTTACACAGACATTTCCTCTGCCTCAGGAGAAGCAGAGCTGTCACAGTCACCCCAGTGTCTCACAGACAGATGTTTCTTTCAAATGATGCCACTGCTTGCAGGGCCTCGCTGTTTGCCACAGCAGCAGTGCCATCTGATCTGCTGTACAGGTGGAAACTGGTTTATTTTGAAAATTTTATGCAATTTTATCTGAACTGTGCCAATTTGGAAGTGTTGTTTGACCAAAGAAAGATTTCTTCAGCAAGTCACTGGGACACTTTGCAAACAACAGCAGATATTATCACATAAATCAGCACAGTCAGTTTTGATTTGGAAGTGGACATCTTTAATATGACTTCAAGTTGTTAGAAAATTTTCCCCACTGAGAACACCTGAGAGCCAAAAGATAAGTATATCTCATTTATTACACTCCAAACTGTCAACACTTTACCTAGGAAAAATACCCAGAGTGATTATTTTGTATTGTAGAGAAGTATATGATAAGTCTGCCAATCTGTGCTAAGTCAGAATCAGCATAATATTTGATTCCAGGAACTTGGAGGAAGGGAAGGAGCTGAATTGACATTTGGTGAGTTGCTATGGGTGGTAAGGAAGGGACAGCTCCGAGTGCAAACCTGAATGAATGAAGCAAGGCAGGACTGGGAGGGAGCAGGCAGGAGGTGGGAACATCCCAGCACTGGGCAAGGAGCAACACCCTCAAACAAGTGGGTGTCTCTCCTGACAGATCCCCACCCCTGGGTTTCTGATGTTCACAGTCAGAAATGTTCCCTCTGGATACAGGCATTGTTTAAGTTGCCTTTCAGGAGTCAATTCAGAAATTAAATACTTGAGGCATAAAGTTAGTTCTGCTTTTTCTGAATCATGCTCCCCAAAGAAACTCGGTTTAAATAAGGGCAAATAAAAGTACTTAGTGTAAACACTGAAGCTGCCCAGCTGTCCTGTTACAGGTTTCAGTGTTTTCAGACTCTGCATCAGACAGAAGTAGCACTGACTCACCACCATCTCTCTGTTTAGCCCCATAAATGCAGTTCTAAAGATATCTATTTACTTACACTCAAGTATTTACATTTTTATGGGATTCATGCAGTTTTTTGCTCCTTTCAGGAAACTAGAAGTTGTATTTACACTTTACCTGCCACTAACCTTTCACAATTGATTTTTTCCTGCTCTTGAAATGTATCACAGGTAAAGATTATGTTAAATTAGAGCAGGATTTTGTAGCCTGTTAACAAATACAATTTTAAGCTTTATGGGCTTGTCCCTGAAAGGCAAACACCACAGCTAAGTTACATTACCACTATTGGGAACAAACTGCTCCACCCAAGGAGAAACAACAGAAAAAAGACAAACTGAAGCTGTCCCCTCTTAAATCAAGACAATGAACTTTGACAAACTTTCTCTGTGGGACTGAAGAGAGCCTCTTAGTCCATTTATGTTCCACTCAGTCCAGTCCAGCAATTCTGCTGCACATGCTCACATTTGGGAAAGCTCTGAAATGCAGAGCCTGTGGAGGGAGCTGCAGGGTTGGAGCTGCCATTCACAGTGAGCACATCAAACATCACCACTCCCCACCTGCTTTTTCTCCCCCTGCTCTTCTCTAGCAGACAATCTCCCTTTTCTGAGCAAAGTGCATTCATTATTCTTTCCTTCAGGGCTGATGTTTCACCTTTCTCTTGTCCCTGCCAGCCAGCAGTGCTCACTGAATGATGGCTTTTCCAGAGAGCATGGACTGGCACTAAGTTCAGGCATGCTGCTGCACATTAAACAGGGACAAAACGTGAATTACATCAGTGCAAATGCAGGTGGGCAGACAAGATACTGAGGTAAATCTTCCCTACAGATTCCCATCTTCAGTGGGAACAACAAGAAAGAGATCACACAACCCTGTGAATGAGACTGTAACCACGAGACTCCAGAAGCTGCCTTCCACCTAAACCACAGGCTCACAAAATCAATTATTTTGGTTTTATAATAAATTATTTCTCATTCCACCAAGGACTACGTTATTTTAACAATGAAAAAACACCACTCAAGCAGTCACAGCCACCACACAACAGGATTCACTATCAGCAGAGGCACCTGAGAAAGTAACACAAAGGAATTTAGAAGGGAGGTTGGGATCACTTCCTTAATTAAAAGATTTTCAGAAATGCTCTTCCACCTATCATAATCAGGATGTCAGGATGTGTTTGCTTAGTATTAAAAATATACAACCACATTCCAATAACCACAGCTTTTGGAGACTGACACCTCTTTAATTTGATACAAAAATCCAATGGTGTTTACTGTGGGGCAAAATGTAACATAGCTAAATGAAATGTATCACAGGTTTACTGTGGGGGAAATGTAACATAGCTCAACTTAAAGGTATTTGTTTTCCACTGTGTCCTCTGGAAAGAAAAGCCCTCCCTAATAAAACAAGAGGTACTTGTAGCCTAAAGCCACTTAAATTTAGTCCCAGTACACCCACAGCAGTCACCCCTAAGGACATCAGGAAGTTAAATTTAGTTTGTTAAGTGCCAAGACCCTGTTCCCATGTGTCCCATGTAGGACACAGCAGTGGGAGGCTCCATCCCTGATAAATGGTGACACAAAGTCACCCAGCACGCTCAGCAGACTCAAACAAATCCCATCCTAAGTGGATCTGCATTAGCTGCTCTCCTGCAGCGTGTAGATTTTATAACTCCCCTGCACGGGACAGATGGAGTTGAGTTTGGAGAAGCAGGAAGCAATCTGTGTTCCCAATTCCTTCCCCATAGGTGTGGGATGGAAATGCATCGATCACCCGCTGTGGGTTCCTCATGCAATTCCAGGAGCTGCACTTGAAGAGATGTTTATTGATTCAAAGAGCACCACAAGTACCTGGAACTCGGATTCCTTAGGAAAGGAATTCTCTTGTAATGCCTGAGCAAAACGTGACAATGGAGCAAACATTGTTCTGAGCTCAAAGCACAATGCAGAGCTCAGGTGTTCCCCAGCACAACGTTAAGAATTCCAAATGCGTCTCTCTCTGGAAAATCCCACACAATTGCCACAGCCATATCAGCTAAAGCATAACTGCTGGACAAGCATGAATTCCTCATTTCACTCTGCAAAAATCAAAGGGCAATGTTTCACCCCACATTTTATAGTTCATGGATTGCAGTTGATTTTTGACTTTGAGGCTATGACACAGCAAAGTAAAAGCAGCGGAAGCTTCTTGGTTCACCTCATTAATAAATAAAACTAAATGCTTGATTAATATTCTATTAATATCACTAATTCCCTGTCTTTATCTAACAGTGCTGCTGAATACATAGAATATGGATGACAGAAAACATGACCCCAAGGAGATACAAATGCTTGCATTATGGAGACACATTTACACGCCAAAACTTCATTTAAAAATATTCCATTCTGAAGTTGAGATGTAACACATCAACTTAGAAATATGTCAGAAGCAAATCACTGCTTTAGGAAGTTTACATTTGTGCAGTATTTTGTACATTTAAAAAAACAACAATGTTCTTGTTGAAAATAGATCAGAACTGGAAGGTTTACTTTTATAAAATAAAATTAATTTTATCCATTTGAAGTTTCCTTTCAGGTGTAACATTTTCAAGTTTTGGCAAAACTCACTGAAATAAGGTAACACAGAATAAAATAAGGCAGTAAAATTGAACTTATTTTCTTTAAATAATAGCCAGCAAAAGTTTATATTAATTGCAGAAACAACCCACATTCTCAACCAGGACAAGAAAATGCTGTGACAATTTTCCTAAATTACTTTATAGTAACGTTAGGAAGAAATACAAGTAAAAAAAAAGATCATATTCAGCATTTTCCTGCATGCTTCTTTCCTGGACAGAAGAGAACTCTTAACATTTTTAATTATATAATGTAACACAAGCTCAATATTATGCATTTTGAAAGGAACTAACTGTGTATATTAATATATCTGATGTCCAGTAGATGGCAAAATATCAGCAACCACCACCTTTAATCTTGGCACTTGATTCATTCAAACCCCAAAGTAATTTTTTTTCTTTTTGTTTCCAATATCCACTTTCTATTTCATTGGAGAGCAGGATTAGCTTTACCTTTTAGATGTTTTCTGTCTATTATCTGCTTGAAAGCCAATTTCATCTTCGTCAGGTCTCGATACAACAAAGCACAATAATGTTACTATCCTTTAAATAGTCCTTTGAAGACAGTTTCTTCACCACCGAATTTTTTTTTCCTCCAAGAGCATTCTGCTGCTACTGTTCCCAAATTTGCCAGCACATGTTAGCATACTGTGTACTAAAATCTCTTAGCAACAATATCTTAGTGTCTAACATTTCCCTTCTTCCAACTATGATTCACGGAGCCATCTGTAGTCAGCTATTGACAGGCAGCATCCTAAAATAGGCACCTTCCATTTGCTCAACAACTAGTTTTAGCATCTGAAAATATAAATGATGGGGAGAGGGCCAATATTTCTCTGAGGCTCCTCAGCATTCCCTGGATCATTTTAGCACTGTTTAAACAAAGGCTCGCCACGAGCGCGTCGCCTCGGTATCGAGGGCAAAGCGTTCCCGCTTTTCCAAACGCCAGCTCTGCTTGCACAACCCTCCCAGCAATCCCAGGCTTCCCTGCTGAGGACCACCTCACACTGCTGCTCAGGCTAGTTTTAATAGCAATCCAAGAGTAGGTTTTTCAAGCTCCAAGATCCCAGTGTTCTTCACACCCTTGGAAGCCTCAGGCTCATGGGAAGCGTCCCACGATGGGTGGGACAAGGTCAGTGTCCCAGCTGGGCGAAGACAAAGGAAGAAAATTTACAACCACAGCCTCCCAAGAACTGCTTATGCCTCTCAAAACTCTTACCAAGCTTGCCCTCAGAAAACTCAGCATCTTCATTTCAGCTGCAGCAAATTAACTCTTAGAAGCAAAGACTTTGCATAACCCAAGTTATTCGTGGCAACGTGCTGTGCAATTCTGTACTACTTAAAAGAATAGTGCTGTACTAAAAGTGTTAATGAAACAGGAACAGGAAATGTTAATTAGAAATAATCATATTCAGCAGAATGCATTATATAGAAAGAGTTGATAGTGTGGCTCTGGAACTGTCTCAAGTGTGAGGAACACACTTCCACCCCAGCAAAATCAGCGGGATTTCATCCACTTCAAAGGAACTGAGATTTTACCCTAAATACTTTCCAGCAATTAATATTTTAAAAACAAGCAAACACACAACAACTTGCAGCCAAATACAGCTGGACTTCATCAAAAAAAGTATGCTGCAAGCATAACAGTGCTGGCACATTTTCCTTGCTAAAGTGCTGGGTTTGCTTGCAAGAGATTTGACAGCCCCCATGGGTCTTCTGGAATCCACTCAGTAGCCATGAAGCTGTGCCAGGGCTGAGCCAATTCCAGTCCGAATATGGGGAAGGCAATCACTCTGAATGACCTCTTTTTGTCTCCTTTAGGTCCTGCAGCGCTGTGTTGGCAGGACTGGACAACACCTAAAATGCCCGCAGGCACCTTTGTTCTTTTTCCAGTCTTCCTTACTAAGGTTTAAAAGGCAGAGCCCGTTTTATTCTCCACTGTCCTTTCATGAACACACAACTGCGTTCTTAAAATCTAACCACTCTTATTCATGAATTAGCCATGACTGAACACCTCCAGATTAAACTAAGCCTGTGTGGACATCAAGATAAAAAAATGTAAGTCCTTTCCTCACAACACGGGAGCAAATCACTTCTAAATCATCTCCTCCCTGGGCTTTGAAATGCAAACTTAACTCCTAGGACAAAAGGAGTCGTTGTTATGCAAGAACCAGCTTGACAGAAAGTGTTGAACTGAATACACCAGCAAGTCGAGCAGAGTTACAAGGAAACATGTCAGGAAGCCTAAAAAGGAACATGCAGGCAAATCCATCCCAGGCACAACTTCGCTGCTTCACGACATTCTTTTATTTCCTCCTGTTTCTTGCAAAGAGAAGTAATTCAGATTTTTAAGTTATTCCCACTTTGTACAGGCTGTATTGAGCCTCCTCCATGGTCACTGCACCTATTGGGAAATTTTATGTTTCTGTCTATGTTAAAAGTAGAGGAAAAAACCTTCCATCTTCTTCCTGCTTCTCTGCTGAAATGCCACCCAGCAAGTTATCCTCATGCAAGATTCTACACTCGTGTTTTAATAATTAAAACAAAGCAGGAAAAGCCAAGTGTGATACACACACACATTTACAATTACAGACTCATTCCTCAGGAAAATCTAGCTCAAGCTGGAAAGAGCCATCAAAAGGCAGTTATTACATAATCCTTATTACTGCTCCATGGGTGAGCAGCAGTTCCAAAGGAGTATTTACTGCAAGCAGATAAAGCCAGGTTGCAGCATCAGATGAATCAGATAAGACACAGCCAGCAACAAAATTGACTTAATTTTCTTCATCCCCTCCAATAATATGCTAAATCAAAAAGCCATGAAATGCAATCTTCTCCAGCTGAACTCTCCTAGAAAAAGGCTGAGGTAGGTTTTGTTTTCCTTGGCACAACAGGAAACATTGGGCTGTGCAGAGAATTCAGCTCGAGGCTTTACGGGTCTGTGCTGCCACAGGGTGAAATGTTCCACCTCTCCAGGCAGCCTCACCTCATGGAAAAGCCAAAACCCACCACGTCAGCTGCCTCTTCCCCAAACACTTTCAGGAAAAAAGTCTTCCTACTCACAGCAGACAGACACTTCCCACTATTTCACAGCAGAAACTTTTGGGGATTCAGCTTTGCAAACACTTAATAATGTAGTGTTGCTTCAACTGCTAAACCAAATGGCTGGAAATCCTTTTGGAAAGCCCTTAGGATAAAATGCCTCGGTGAATATGACACTGTGATTATTTTACCTAATACATTTGGTGGCTCCATTCCAAACTCTGTGGGTTAACTACAATAAAACCTTTGGAAACAGCAGTCTAGCAATAGTCCATGCCAATAACATAGTCTGATGGAGATGGGATTGCCAACTGTGTGCCAGCAATGCTCCCTCCAAATGGCAGTGGAAGAAGATGCTAAGTCTGTCCTACAGGCACAGATCCTACATTTTTATAAGGAGCAAGAACTTGGATATAGCCAGGAGATAATGCTGAGTAGCCTGTTCTGAAGTGCAAAAGCAAGAGATGATGCCACACAGCACTCAGCCATCATAACTCCAAGCATGAACCCATTCCTGCAGGCCCAAAGTGCCCACGAGTCCCACTCACAGGTTATTTTATCTCCCAGACAAACTGAATGCTGTTAACATCTCCAAACAACACGGTTTAAATTGGGATTATATGAATACCCACTGGCTCTTGTAGCTTCACCCACAACAACTAATTGTGTCTGAATCACACCCAAGCCTTTCTTACTTAAGGGAAGAGCTGCTGGTGACCCTTACCATTTGCTTTGCTTAATTTGTTCCCTTTTATAACTTCTGGTGCAAGAACAAACAGATTGGCTTCTAACCACCTCAGAGAGTCCACTTTTCCCAGAGACACTGGACTGCCTGTGGCAATACCTGAGGCACATCAGCTGGACAGCCCTGTCTGAGCATGGAGAGAATGGGGAAAAGGGAAAAAAGGGGTCTTGGATCATTTACATGGAACACAACACAACAGATGGGCACATGGAGACTCCTCCATAAGTTTGCTTTTGGTAAAGAAAAATGAAGACACATCCTGCAGTTCAGTATTTTTAGCATCTCCAAGCATGGCAATATTTTGCCTTTCTCAATAAAAGGTAATGATATTATTTCATTCTTTTATGCTTTACTGCTTTATTTCCATTTGGCTGCTTTTCTGAAAAATCACAGGGTTAAAACAAAGGTCAGGGGGAATCAGCCAGCACTGAGAAAACCATCCCTGAGTCAGGAGGAATCAATTGAACTCCATTCTGTATCCACATGTATTTTTCTGGTCCTGTATCTCCTAATATTCTCAGGAATATTTCATTTGCCACCACTTTCCCTATTATCAATTTCCCCCCTTTTAGTTATTCCCCTTCCTTTTAATTATTATTATTTTTAATTATGTCTTTTGAAGAAATTGTGCTGAGTGTGCCTATATATATACAGACTCAGGTACATTTTTGATTTTTAAAGGGAAAATCCATTGTTTGTTCTGGAATGGTCACTTGTAGAGATTTTTTTTTTTAAAGTATGAATAAGTTCTATTATTTAACTGCAATCAGGAGAAAAGCTGGAAAAAGCTTGAAGTCTGACTACAGACAGAATGCATCATGAGCTCATAGCTGTATTTTTTGCCAACTATACCCAATATTCAGTGATTCATTGTTCACACAGGTGCTTCAGTAAAGGAATTAGGAGGGAAATAAACACAAGGAAAAATCAAAGTCTTTCTGTAATTCATTTGCTCCATGAACACAATGGTTCTGTATTTTACCAGCATAACAGGAGGCATTATTTTATATTTTTGATGATGCCTTTCTGAGGCACCTGATAGAGATTTAGGGTTTAAAATTAGCCTTCACACCCTTTCCAAAATAAAACCAAAAAACCACCAACACACAACAACTGAGAAGAACTTCTTGTCCTTTGCCTGCAAATTTCATCCAAAAGAGGAGAATTAAGAATATCAATAACCTAAATCTAAACTGAGCTTTGGGAAGCCATTTTAGTGAGGTGCTGGATGTGCCCAGTTGTGCCTGTGCTCCCCCTGGCCAGCTCAGCTCCCAAATCCATGGGTTTAGTTCCTAGTCCTGGTTGTGGAGCATGTCTGAGTCAGTCTGGAAAGCAGTTCCCACTGCCAGGTTATTAACATGGAGATCAGCACCCAGGGCAATTAAAGAAAATAAAACTAAACACCACAACATAACACAACGGGGGAGAGAGGACAAGGAGAGGTGGGTCAGCAGAGTTTTTCAGTGTGAGGAAAACAACACATGTTTTCCTTCACCCAGACTCCAAAAGAGCTGAATCATTTTGTTTTTCTGAACAACAGAGATGCCAGGCATGGAAAATTTCAGTTGAAATGATTCAAATCTGGCAAAAAAAAAAAATTGTGAGCAATTGAAAATAGAGGCAAGGCCAACACACTGAAAGGAGCAATTGCACCTGCAGGGCAGCTGGAAGATTGCTGCTCCTCCTGCAATCCTGCAGGCACATGGATTATCCAGGGGCTGGGACAGCAATGGCCAATCATTAAGGATGCCTGAGACACAAACCTTCTCAGGTACAACTGTGCTGTTAAAAGGTGCCACTAAATGCCACCTCAGAAGAGCTGCTCTGTACATTCAAACACATTTGTTCAAAAAACACTGACTAATTATTAGCACTATTAGCTAAAATAGTGCCTTATGGCCCATTTGAATTATTCCTATGGAGCTGCTGATTACTAAAAGAGAAAGACCTGATAAACAAGGTGTATGTTCATTTTAACTTACACTTCATTTCAACAGCTTGTAAACACTGCAAAACTCAGATTTTTTAGCTATCAGATTAATATTGTCTACATAGGCAATGAATTATTTTATATTAACCTAGAAGCACACAGAAAACCAATTAGCTGTGGACAGTGATGGGATACCATGGCTTCTCTGAAAGGATATTTCTGGAGGCTTTACTAATAAAATAAAAACTAATAAAACACATGTAAGTTACTTAGATGGCCCAGCCAAGATGAGCTGGGTTAAGTGATTAATAAACAGAATATACTGGCAATATAATATAAGGATGTGGCACAGTTTCATCTCACCTCAAGTTACCATAAATAAAATACAGGAAAATTTCTGCTGAGCCCACATTCTGCAGACTTTCAGCAAAGGGTGATATCAGCTGTACCCAACACTGATTGCTGACTCAATGCACCCCAGGAATGGGTCAGGAGGAAGCACATCCCTGCAAAGGCAGCTACTGCAGGGTTAGGTGCTTAACTGGAAAATGCAGCCAAGCTTTTTGTGTCCTCAGCACCTGGCAATGCCAACAACTCCAGCATTAACTCTGCTGGACACTGAAAAGGCAAAAAGGACACCCAGGTCCCAGGTGTGCATGATGTGAGATCCCTGATTTAAGTGGCACAGAATTCAGCCCAGATTAGTTTCCCTTCCTGCAGTCTGGTCTATCTATGCTTGCTTTAACAAGCCCTGTGATTTGGTGACAAGTGAGCACGTGCACATTTATTCCTTCAGTGGCAAAACTGCACCACATTCATTGGGCACTGATGCCTGATACAAACTCTGCTGCTCATTTTCATCAAAAGAAATAAAGCCTTGAAAATAACACACAAATTTCTCCATGACTGGATCTTGTTGTTCTTTGAGAATGGCACAGCTTTCATGTCATCAGTTTTGTGAGCAGCAGCTCCAAACAATCACCCATTGAAGGTGAGAAAGGGACACAGTGGAGGGGACTCAAAGGAGCAGATGCTGCAGCCACAACCACTCTCATCATGTACATATCAGATGTCTCCATGTTCCTGCCTGCTGATTACATGAGCAAACATTTTTAGCATGCAAAATCCTATTAACTCCAGGGGATTCTGCATCATTTTATAACAGCTCCTCTTGTGGTGTTTGATCGACTGGGTCAGCAGCAGACAGATGGCAAAGGATTCATTCTAAGGCTGCTTTATTGCAGTGTCAGGGTTTCCTCTGCTCACTCCACTGGGATAAAACAGAACTTTTTCTACATTCCTTACACCTTTTTCTGTTCTAAGAGCAAGGACAGGAATGCTGGAGCTGTCAGCACAAAGAGGAAGACAAATGAAAACTCTTTTTACCGACCCCCCCCAAAATCCCAAACCAAAAAGGAAAGGCAATCTCAACAATATCAAGTAACAAAACAATCTAATCCGAGAGATTATGCTGGAACCCATCCCTCCCATAATTAGGGTTTTCTCTTGCTCCATTTTTTGATTACTTCTTAATTCTGAGGTGCAGAGAAAAGCATTAGCCAGTACCCAGTGAATTTGTGCTTAGCATATATTTAGATGGAAAATTATTAGCAGTCTGAAAATGGTGCCTAAAATTAAATTATTGATGCACTGTTTCCCCAAATTGAGGAAAATGGTCCCAAAAGTAAACAACAGTCTGGCTGAGATTTGCAAGCAGAACTCTTAAGCTCTTGAGATGCACAACTTAGGCCCAGAAAAACCTTCAAAATATGGAAGGAATTAATGTGATACAGAAATATTTGGCTGATAGTTTTTTTTGAAAGCCCTGTAACTACACAAACTTGGAGGAGTTTCCTCAGAGACCCACATGGATCCAGCAAAAATTCCAACTGTTTCACTTGTCAAAGCATTTGTCCTTGAATCCTCTGCCAGCATTATCCAAAGTGCATCAAAAAGGTTGTGGGGAAGACACCAAGGAAAGATAAATCAGGATTTCTTTTAGTTGAAAAACTCCTTGGTTTGGGGAAACATCCCCCTCCTGTTTCACCACAGCACAGCTCCTGTTAATGGCTCTGTGCCATCATTCTTCCAGAAGCACTAATTTTTGTACCTTGAAAAAAATTATTCTAGTTTGTTTTGGTTTTTTTGTAAATATTACAATTTCCATCCTTATTTCTCACATGTCACTTTGCATTAGGAATGTTTCTCTGACATCCAGGCTAATTAAGCCTGCTTCAGAAATAAGGGCTTGAGGTTGTCAGCCATACCTGACAACCCTGTGGACAAACAATTCTCTTCCATTTGGATTTTTAATTCAGCTTTCATATCAGAAAATGAGGACAACATTTTGACTAACCCAGAGCAAGACTTCCATTTTCTTTTGGAAATAACAGATGGCAGCTTCAGCCTCTAACGCTGATGGTGTGTTAAGTCAATCCCATCCCAGCTGAAACTCAGCCCAGCTCTTTGGCTTCACATCCAAGGAAGGAAGAGCTTCTTTTTGGCTAAACCAAAATGCACAGACAATCCCTGGATCACTCTTACATGGATCTTGGATCTTACATGAGACGAGATCAGCACAGAGCAAGGCACGTCTGACTGCAGAACACCAAGGATTTCATCTTTTGTCACCAACAGCTCACAGAATTCTCAGGCTCATTAACAGTGTCACCAGAGGATGTTTTCCTCTCATTCCTCATTATTCCAGGACATTTTCACTTAATGAATTAGACAGAAGCCAGCATTTCCTCTCACTCCACACCTGTGTTCAGCCTTGTACAATGTGACTTCTCCCCAAACCCCAGTGCTTGTGCTGTTTTATTCCCAATATTTCAGGAAGAAGAGGCATTTCCTTTCTTACCTGAAATGGAGACTGGCTGTTGTAATTCTTGATCTCCTTGTTGGCTCCCCGGAACAGCAGCACCCTTGCACAGCTCTCCTGAAAATGATGGAAAAGGAAGGTTGTTCATAAGGATCCTTTGGCACTAAAGGGACTGTGACTGCTAAGAAGTTAGGAGGTGTTTGGTCTGTGTTTTCAGGATTGGAAAATAAATAAGTTATCTGAGAACTTAAATCATTAAAACAGCATTTTTAAAATGACAAGGCTTCAGGGGTTTTTGCATTGTATTAGAAACACTGGGCAAGTGTAAAGAAACCTGCAGGAATGCAAGAAGTAAATATCTTAGTAAATTTTTTAGCAACTATACTGACAAAGTTCCACATTTGACAAATCAGATTTTACATAAATTTTACTCTCATATGGATTCTTTGCCTGTTTTGTAGGAAAAACAGTACTGTTCACAGAGCTGGGATGAATTATACCCTTCCCTCCTGCTAAAAATTAAACAAAGCAGTTTTACCACTTATTTTCTTGAGGACTTTTTCTTAACCTACCCTCAATAGTAAGTGTATGAGGTTTTTTTCAGTACACATAAATTTATTTGATCTGTCTATGCACACTACACTGACCTTATTGCCTCTCTTTTTGTAACAGCAGCCCTCTTGTTAGAGGGTAGAAATGAGCTGAGACACAGACTTCTTGTTTATCACAGCATGAAAAGGGCTCTGGTTTATTCCTCTGCACAGCTCAGCCACCCTGACTCCAGCCATTCACTGCCCCTGGCTGCAGCAGCTCCTGCTGTGGGATTCCTGTGGCAGCCTCTCACTGCTGGTTATTCCCTGCTGAACTCTGACTGCAGGGATTGGTTTGCAGCCTCTGACTGCAGCTTTTACCTGGCCAGACTGTGACTGCAGGGATTGGTTTGCAGCCTCTGACTGCAGCTTTTACCTGGCCAGACTGTGACTGCAGTTCCAACAACAGGCTCTGACTGCACACCCACACTGACCTCACAGCAGTGATTCTCTCCTCAGGATCCTGCTTCTTCATGGTTCCTTCTTCCTCAAGGTTCCCCCTCCTTCAGGCCCCTCCCCTCACCTGCCACCCCATGCCCTTTTATCACATTGATCTTTATTGGCTACAGCTGTGACTCATTAGGGGCAAGGCTGTTTGGGTAATTTAACACACCTGTTACCTATTAGGGGTGAGGCCACCTGTTTTCCCTTCTCCTACATCTTCTCCTCCAAATGCTAGCAGTTACAGCATAAGGAAGAAAATTTGGCTTCAGGCCCTCCAAACTGAGAAAATCTGCACAGGAAATTATTAAAAATAATTTATTTTGGTCAATACAGTGCATTGGTTAAATCATTGCTCTCCATGACTTTTAAATAGGCATGGCCACAGTCTGATAGAAATTATTGGAGGTTCTGAGTGGATTCTCAGAAGTTTTGATATTCCTGCATAGACTCTGTTTTTTACTTGTTATCTTTAATGTTCATCTTAGGGTCTTATGCAAATCAATTCACATTTCATTTCCCTCATGATAAATACTGTTCTTAATTTTGTTGTGCTTTCTGGGCTGTCTTGATATGCTGTGCTATGGAGTTCTACCTAATGAGGTATTTGGATGTGCCACCTTTCACTGTGAACAGTAAATTGACAGTCAGAGATGACAAAGTGCATCATTTACGTGTTTTAGTGACAGAAATGAAGCTTATTTACCAGACTCTGAGTCACAGGTTAACTTGCAGAAACTATGATTGAAAATCATTTATGTCATTGTGTTTTCTAATTCCCCACAGTAGATTCTTGGTCCCATTAAGTCTCCCCATCACAGGGCTGCCCTAAGTGCATCTGGAAAGAGGGTTATCCTACCTTTTCCTCAACTGCAAAACAACAGAATGGATCAAGATGGTAAATTAACAATTATCCCTTAGATTATAATTTGATATACAATTAACTGAGATAGTCTCATTTGCTTGCAGTGCAATCTGCACCTTAGTTGCATTCTATTTCTAAACAATTGATCAATGCCCAATTTTAATCAAGAGCTTGGGGATATAAATAATTTTATTGAAAAACAGACTGTATTTATTGGGTGATTATTCATTTATAAATAATGAATAAATCATCCAACATTGCAACACCAAAAGAATTATACATTTAAAAAATCCCTACAAATTTAACTGAGCTGTCTGCAGTGTAACATGCAAAGGGATTTATTAACTAAATGTTTGTGATTAAAAAAGTTTTGCCAAAAGCCATCAAAGAGCTGTTCAACATTGAAAAACTATCCAAGAAAATTTATTTGGGTTAAGTACTGCATGTGTTTGTTTATTTATTTTTAGTCTTTTGAAACAAACAGAAGCATTCTTAATTTCACATTTGCTCCTTTTTGTTTCCTCTCCATCTGTCAGATAATATTCAGTTTTAATACTACAACAGCTTTCATCTCAGATCCAGTGCTACCAGTGAAAGAAGGCACATTTCATCCCAGCAAAAAGCAGACTTTCTGCACAGCCATGGAATAACTTTCAAAACCAAGAGTTTATTCAGACCAGGACTTCGCTGATATCCAGGAAAACAAATTAACAAACTTCAGAAAGTAACCCAAGAAAATTCCCCAGGGAAGTCTGGAAGGGAAGATCAGACGGGTAACGACTCCACCTACAGGAATGTGGAGGTAACGAGGTACTGCTGCCCCTCCCATCCTCTGCAGCTGGAAAAGGCAGCACCTTTTCCACATGAACCAATAAATTTTCATAAAAAAAAAAACCACTGGCAAAATCAGCACAGGTTAAGGCTCACAGCACTTCCAGGGAAATTCTGTATTTTCACGGGATGAAGGAAAACAGAAAGACAACAGTGCAGGCAGAAGATGGTAAAGTTCCATTCACCAAGCCAAGCTTAGTGACTGTGTAAATATTTGAAAATTTGTAGATGCAGTTTCAATAAGACTCTCTAAGTCTCCTGCAGAATAATAACTTCTACTGAGGTCAGGAGAACACATCTCTGCATGAGAAACACTGTCATTCCAAAGGATTACTCTAATTCCCACCTCATACTGTATAACCTTTGCTAAAAGTCTTGAAAATGCTTTTTTTTTTTAATTTTTTTTAAGCTAAGGCAGAGCTAGACCTCATTGAGGAATCTGTCTTGACAAGACTTCAGGAGCAAACCTAAGTAATTAATTAAGAAGCAGATGCTTGAACAGATGTTCCACTGTTTACAGTCACATCTCATGCTTTCCAAATTCAATGTAATATTTTATGGGCTGAATTTTAACACAGTTGTAAAACTCACCCCCTCCCCATCCCATCTCTTCAGAGAATATAAGATGCTATCAAATCAGAAGGTTTTAGTACTTGTAAATGACTACACAAGTTGTAAACAGCAAAGAATCCAGTATCTTCAGTATAGAGACATTTCCACAGTATTTTACAAGTCTCTTATTTAATTCTAAATTGAATTATAGAATAACAGCTATAAATTCTGTATAGGAAACAAATATTTAGATAGGAGTCAAACCCAAAAAAGCTGGTAAAGCATAATGTTTTATTTTCTAATATCCATACTCTTGCTACCTACAATGAACAGCCTTATTTGTGATCAGTGAATGGAACACCAATAAAATAATTTTAATTATGTTCTTTCCAATTTCTAAGACCACTTTTTAAAAACTGAAGCACTTCATTGCTTATAAAATAATATAGTGATAGGATGAAAGGGAAAGGATTTAAACTGAAAGAGAGCAGGTTTAGATGAGCTGGTGGGAAAGAATTCCTCCCTGAGAGAGTGGTGAGGCCCTGGGGAAGTTGTGGATGGTCCATCTCTGGAATGTCCAAGGCTAGGCTGGACAGGTGAGGTGTAGTAGAAGGGGATTGGAACTGGATGAGCTTCAAGTTCCCTTCCAAGCCAACCCATCCTGTGATTCTGGGGGCTCCCAGCTCCTGCTGGGGACATTTCTGTCCCTGATGGGGCCAGCAGGGCTGGGTAACAGGGCAAGGGCTCTCACCTGATTGTAGGTGGCACAGATGTGCGGGGCTCTCACCTGGTTTAGAGGGCACAGATGTGCAGGGCTCTCACCTGGTTGTAGGGGGCACAGGTGTGCAGGGCTCTCACCTGGTTGTAGAGGGCACAGATGTGCAGGGCTCTCACCCAGATGTGCAGGGCTCTCACCTGGTTGTAGGGGGCACAGGTGTGCAGGGCTCTCACCTGGTTGTAGGGGGCACAGGTGTGCAGGGCTCTCACCTGGTTGTAGAGGGCACAGGTGTGCAGGGCTCTCACCTGGTTGTAGAGGGCACAGATGTGCAGGGCTCTCACCTGGTTTAGAGGGCACAGATGTGCAGGGCTCTCACCTGGTTGTAGAGGGCACAGATGTGCAGGGCCGTGTTCCCCGAGGCGTTCTGCGCGCACATGTCAGCACCGTAGAACAGGAGGTGCTCCAGGTGTTGGACATGTCCATACCTGCAGGCCTGGGCAGGGATGCACCAATGTTTTGGTTATTGCACAGCCTAGGCAAGACTTCCAGGGAAAGACTTTCAGCAGGGAAGGTGCTGTTTTTACTGAGGCTCTCATTTCTAGAACCACACCTGGCTCTCTGATGGGAACACAGGTGTGCATTCCTGCAATGTGGGCACTCCAGGTACAGCAACCCTGTGCTTGAGTGTGATTATTTTGGGAATGGCAGCCTAAGGGATCAAGGAAATGCTGCCTTTGGAACTTTTTATCCACTAATGTTCATGACTCAAATGTGACAGTTTTGTGTCCTGCTACACTCCAGAACGCTGCCCACCAGATGGCACTGAAGATGATCACACTGCCAGAGCTTTCTCCCAAAATGCTGACATGACTTAGAAGGAAAATCTGGCCAAAACCCAAGTAAATCTTCTTGTTTCTGTGATGCCAAGAAGACACACAGCATACACAGGGCACTGCTCCAAAATAGGGGGAAATCTTCAAGAGTTACTTTATGTGTCACACAAATAAAAGGTTAGACCCTGGATTTTTGGAAATAAGCCTCTATGAAGAGGATTCATAGAAATTAGAAACTTTCCTGATTAGCAAACAAGCTTTAGAAAAACCACAGTAATTCTAGTCCTCAGCCTCTTTTACTTGACTTCCTTCTCCTCTATGGCCCACTGACCAAGCACCTCCCAATTTCTAATGTTTTGAACTTTGTGGTATCTCAGATCAGAATCATTCCTACATAATTTAAGGTGAGAGATTGAGGTATAGAAATCCATTCAGTCTTTCTGAAGTACCTCATCACTCCTGAATTCAGTGGGAGGTAAAGACACACCTGGCTTGGACCTACAATTTGGAAAAGTTAAGTGGACTGCTCAGTGCACAAATTAAATCCCCATCCTTCTTAATTCATTGAGGAATGCTTGAATTATTGATTAGTCAAAACAGATTGTTCCTAACCCAGGTGTAAACACTGATTTATTTAGGATAACAATGAGCACAGGGGGGTTGGAANGTGTGCATTCCTGCAATGTGGGCACTCCAGGTACAGCAACCCTGTGCTTGAGTGTGATTATTTTGGGAATGGCAGCCTAAGGGATCAAGGAAATGCTGCCTTTGGAACTTTTTATCCACTAATGTTCATGACTCAAATGTGACAGTTTTGTGTCCTGCTACACTCCAGAACGCTGCCCACCAGATGGCACTGAAGATGATCACACTGCCAGAGCTTTCTCCCAAAATGCTGACATGACTTAGAAGGAAAATCTGGCCAAAACCCAAGTAAATCTTCTTGTTTCTGTGATGCCAAGAAGACACACAGCATACACAGGGCACTGCTCCAAAATAGGGGGAAATCTTCAAGAGTTACTTTATGTGTCACACAAATAAAAGGTTAGACCCTGGATTTTTGGAAATAAGCCTCTATGAAGAGGATTCATAGAAATTAGAAACTTTCCTGATTAGCAAACAAGCTTTAGAAAAACCACAGTAATTCTAGTCCTCAGCCTCTTTTACTTGACTTCCTTCTCCTCTATGGCCCACTGACCAAGCACCTCCCAATTTCTAATGTTTTGAACTTTGTGGTATCTCAGATCAGAATCATTCCTACATAATTTAAGGTGAGAGATTGAGGTATAGAAATCCATTCAGTCTTTCTGAAGTACCTCATCACTCCTGAATTCAGTGGGAGGTAAAGACACACCTGGCTTGGACCTACAATTTGGAAAAGTTAAGTGGACTGCTCAGTGCACAAATTAAATCCCCATCCTTCTTAATTCATTGAGGAATGCTTGAATTATTGATTAGTCAAAACAGATTGTTCCTAACCCAGGTGTAAACACTGATTTATTTAGGATAACAACCAGCACAGGGGGTTTGGAAAGCTCTATTTCATTATCAGAAATAATAACCTTATGTGTATGAGGCTGGGCTTTAAAAAGAGGGACATTTTCTCTGTATTTTCAGGGAGTCCAGATGGGGTAATGCTTCAATCTAGACAATTCATTTCCTCCACATGCTCAGAAAATATGGTAATAAAATAATTCCTTTCTTTTGCTCTACTCTAGAGATGGATTCAAAGAACCTTGAACCTGGACCCATTTAGTGAAAAAACTCAGATCCCTGCCCAAATGTGGGTGCTGAAGGTATTTCCCATTTCTTTCCAAGAAAAGAAGAAAAAGATCTGTGTACTAAAGAATTTAGTGCACAGAAAAGAAAGTGAGTCAAGATGACCCAGGCAGACCTGTAAGGTTGATTACTTGTAGCTTCGTTTATCTTAAACTACTGCAGTTCCAATTTTTGTAATTGTCCAAACTCATCCATACAGAGAAATAACAAAGTAACTGCAATGACATTGGGACTGTTAGAATCTTTAAACTTTGTATATCACTGAATTTATCACTGTGCAAAGGGAAATCAATAAAGCATTTTTACACAGCTGCTGGATAACATGCAGGCATTTCTGGAGAGGACAATGAGAGGCTGATGGATCCCAGCAGAAGGATCCTGAACCCAAATCTTCCTGTGGAGTTCAGCAGAGACAAGGGGAAAGCAGCCTGACAAACACCCAAGGAGCACTACCAAGGACACTGGCACTGTCTTCTAACCAAAAGAATGAGCTACATTTTCCTGCTGAAGTGCCACAAACAGGAATCTAAACTTCCAAGAGTCCACAACATAAATATGACCAGTGCAATTTCTGCAGCAAAATCCACAGTAACCAGAGGATTTCAAAGTTGGGAACACCACTGGAGCAATTTTCTACTTTTAAGTCACCACAGCAGGATGATGAATAAATAAAAATAAGCAGAAAAAGCAGATGGAAAAAGGAAGACATTTCATACTTGAATGTGCAGGGACTTCAAAATAGTGCTTAACCCCAGAACAACCCTGGGCACATTTCCTCATGCAAGTCCAACAAAAAGCAAATCCTCCCTACCTGATGGATTTCTTGCCATCCATTTTCATCCTTGCAGCTGACTGTAGCATGTTCATGGAGGAGGAGCTCACAGCAGAAAGGGTCCCCTCCCACCACAGCTGTGTGGTACAGTGGGGTCAGGCCACAGCTGTCCTTGTAGTTGGGAGATGCTCCCAGCTCTAAAAGGGTCTGCAAGAAATCACAGACTGTGAAAAATAGATTTGGGAGGGATTTCCACCCAGAAAGGGTCTTACAAAGGGTTTTTACCTGGAAAGGTATGTAAAAGGGTGATACTTGACATAACATTTTTTGCTCACCTATTTATCAGCAGGTAAGAGTGGGCCACAGCACAGACTTAATTAAGGAAGAAATGACCCTGGAAGAATTAGGATCTAAAGGAATCTATGGGGAGAGCACAGAAAGGAGGAGTGGCAATGCCCAATTTCCATCCTCTCACTGGGTTCAGAAATGTCAGCTCTGAAAATGCTGCATCACCTTTGCAACACATTCACCAGTTCCAAAGTGCTTTATCAAAAACGTCATGCAATTTGAGGGAATGAGCAAAAACCACAAACCTAAAACTTAATCTAGACCACCAGTGTGATTTAAGAATACTGTTAAAATACAAAAGGAAACAGAAGACACTGTGTTAAGGCATAATGTGCAATCCATGCCACTGGAAGCTGCTTTCAAAGAGGTAAGTGACAATAATGCTATCCCAATTTCCTCAGACAGATCTCAGTGTATCAATGAATAAGCTTAAATTTCACCACTTTTCTTCCTACCAGGAGAAGATAAATCAGAAATTAAAAGGCTCTCTATTGAAAGCAAATGCTAAGACTTGAAAACCACAAGAAAGCACAGAACAAGCACATCTTAAAGGATCCATGGAGGACAATACAGTAATTAACTGAAAACAGTCTCCTTTATGCATTTTTTTTCCAATAAGATACATCATTTGCTCCTGAAAGTGTTTACCTTGAGGGCTACTTGGTTCTTGGCTCTAGCTGCTTTGTGCAGAGCTGTCATTCCATCTTTGGCTCTGAAGTCTAAATGTGCTCCTCCATTTTTCAGGGCTTTTATCACTTCTACTGTATTGTCAAGCTGAGCTGCCAAAGTTAGGGGTGTTTCTAAGGAAGAGAATAGGATATATTTGGAAAAAGGTGAGCAAAATTGTAAAATAAAGTTACTTTATAAAATAATGTTTAAAATACTGTTCAAAGAAAAGCATAAAATGATCAATTCTCTCCTTTGGGCAGCAAAGCCCTACAGATTCCACTGGCTCAGAGTTGTGAAGGAATGTGTGAGATTCACCCTGTTATTCAGTTTAACTAACTCAAGGTACTCCTTTATGCTGCTCCATTTTGTTGTTCTGACCTCCACTTTCTAAGTCATGATAGTTTGGGTCCAGCCCTCGGTCCAACATCTTGGTCATTTTTTCCACAGAGAGGTGGTGGACATGATCCATAAATTTTTTCAAATTGGCCTGAAAGAAAGAGTGAAAAATGAATCATCCTCTGATTTCAAAAACAACAATTTGACTCAAAATGAAACATTCTGTCAATTGATGTCAAGATCCAGTGTAGGCAATTGCTAACTCCTGCAGGAAATTGGGATACCTTGGTGTGAAGCTTGGCCAGCTGCTTTTCATCAAGGTTCAGCTGTTTGTAAACTCTTTTCTTGTAGCGAAACTGAGGGAGGAAAAGAAGAAGAAATTTTAAAACTTAAAACTCATAATATCATTTTCTGACCTTCCCAGGAAGTTTCATTCACAGTGATGGTAAATGCAGGCAAAAATTTTAAAGATTTTAGGAATAGGCTCAGTATTTCATACAGTTTTACATGATTTAAGTGAAATTCCTATCTTGTACAAATACACTGAGATCAGTAGAGGTGTGTGAGAAATGAGATCAGCCTCTAGAATCTACAGAAATAAGAAAGAATTACACTGAAAAGAGCTTTTCCCCAAGGATTTCTGTGCACTTTCATTTACAATCTCAGGCAGAAAGAGTTGGGAAGGCATGTTAAATAAAAAATATTGATTTCAAAATTGCAGCTTAGCATTTCTGAAATATGAAAACAAAAAAAAAAAAGGATACCTGAAAATCCCTTAGTCAAAGTAAGAGGAACTTCCACATGGGAATAGTTCTGATGTTGAACAGGACTGGTTTTGTGAATGAGGTTCTGAGGATTGCCTCTCTTTTTGGCTGAAACTCAGTCACATTTTATCCTGAGCAGCTTGGGTGCAGTAGCAAGATCTGTAGCAAAAGTCATGGGGGTTTCCATAGCTATCATTTACCCTTTCCTCATTGTCCCATGCAGAATTCCAGGAATGCAGCCTGTCTGTTGGACAAGGGACTGCACTGAACGAGCCTTTAACAGCAGCTTTCCACAAAATCACTTCTAACACCTCAACTGCTGCAGGCAACACTCATGAAAAACGACAGAAACAAAGTGAAGTGGCTGTTTCATTTGCTTACAGCTGTCATGTGCTCCTCAGTGACTGAAATTCTGAAATAAACTCCTA
>VWYE01024945.1:0-23507 GCA_013398995.1 Alaudala cheleensis
TCCCATGACCACCGTGGCCCGTGGGGGCCTCGGCAGTGCGGCCCAAGCCCCGCTCTCCTCTGAACAGCGTCCGGGTGGCCCCGCCCCCAACTGCCGAGGCTCCGCCCCCCTTCCCGGGGCCCTCCGCTGCGTCCTCTCTGCGCCGGGTCACTCTGACGTCAACGCGCTGCTCGCCTGGCAGCCGCGCTGCGTCAGTGTCGACGTCAAATCGTGCCCTTGCGCCCCTCAGCCCCGCGGGGAATGGAACGGAATGGGGGAGTGCTGAACTACATCTCCCATGACCACCGCGGCCCGTGGGGGGCCTCGGCAGCGGCGATGGCGGGGCTGAGAGGGGCCGCCTGCACGGCTGGCACCGCTCAGGCTCTGGGGCGATGCCGGCGGGCTCCTTCCTGAGGGGGGCGCAGGACGGGCCCTCACCAGCTTCCTTAGCCCCGGCAGCTAAAAATACTCCCCGCAGGTAGCAACGCCCGGCGATTGGCTGCCTGCCCGGGCGGCCGTCGCTGATTGGCCAGTGGAGCCGGGGGGGCGGAGCCAGGCCGGGTATTGGGGGACGAAGGGCGAGCAGTGGCCGGTGGTGTGAGGGAGGCCTGGTGCGGGAGTGGAGTGGAGTGGAGTGGAGTGGAGTGGAGTGGAGTGGAGTGGAGTGGAGTGGAGTGGGTCCGTTTGGGATGGGATGGGACCCCACCCCAGTGTTCCTTGAAACATCCTCGGTTTTGCTCTTAAACACCCCTCGGGGTGTTCAGGATTGGCGCTGGGGCAGTTTCCCTCACATCACCCGCAGGACCCGGTTCTGAAGGACAACTTGTGGAGGGCTTTTTTTTTTCTTTTCCTCTTGCTCTGTTTGTATAATAATAAAGCATTTTGGCATAAGCACTACATGCCAATGAGAAGAAATGCCTGGACTTTTAACCCTTCGCAGCTGAGAGTATATATGAGAATGGGAGGCAGTAACCCAAAAGCTGACATATTAAGAGAAAGAAGAGGGTAATATTTAGGATTTTCCACAGCTTAACGTTTCTGATGGAAGGCTCAATTAATTGTAAAACATATTTTTTATTCAGATGCATCAATGTTGATGCTACTGGGTTTATGGTATTGCAAACAACTTGAAAATCTTGATTAAGACTCAAAATATTTACCAATTTCCCCTTGTATTTCTCACCCATTTTTAAATCTAGAGGGTTGAACATGCCTTCAAGGAAAACTGGGTCACTTCTCACTATGTACCTCAAATAGAAAATAAAATGTGAAGATTACAACATGACAAGCACTGGCAACTGGGAGACTACTGGAAACTGCTGTAGCATCTCTGGATATCTGAAAGAGAGTCCTGGGTATTTGTTTTGATCAAAAAGAGACAAAGTGAATCAACTCCCTAAACAGAGAAGGTGAAAAGACAAATAGAGGGGGTTGTTTTGGTTTTTGTTTTGATGTTAGAGCTCAGGAGTCTCCGTGGATCGACACACACTGGCAGGTGACATCAGCCACCAGTGAGTGTTCAGCTCTCACTGTGCTCTAGGGTGGCAGCAGCAGATTTCCCTTTGTAGTGGGAAAAACTGCACAGAGGGATCTGCACAGTGCCACAGATCAGTGTTTTCAGGTGAGTCTTTGTAAGGAGTTTTACAAACCTGCTAACTGCTGCTGAGCTGCTAACAAAAGCCAGGTTTTAAAAGCAGAGACTTTCTTTTAAATGGCTTTAGTGCTACATGAGAAGCATTAGGGACTGAATTAAACATACAGAGTTGAAACATTGGTAATTAAGGCAACCATGGGATCCTTTAAAGCTGTAAGAATCAGGATGTGCTTTTTTTGGGCTTATGGAAAGGAAACTTCTCATGCAGTCCATACTATTGAAAAATCCAGTGTTAAATGTGGCCAGACCAATTTTTAGGTCCCTCCCACTCCAAACTATTCTATGGTTCTAAATGTTAATGATGGGTCATTGGCCCAGGAATAACCTCTTCGAGGATCAACCCCAGCTCTAATGCTCCAGTGTTCCAGTGAAAGTTTCAATTTATCCTTTATGTCTGAAAAAACAGCTTTGAAACTACAGTGACCACACTGTGGTCCACATATGGCATGTCAGAGGTAGGTGGCCAAACTCTAGTACTGTTAAATTATTAACACCTAAACCCAGAGCTTCATCCAGGATCATTTGTATTCTTAAAACCTAGAATGGCTTTTTGATCCACAAGGGTCAGAGTAGGGCCTGCAGGGTTTCTCAGCCCTTTTGATTAATACACAGCAATAACAAAATGTCTGCCTCTCTGCTAGAAAAATCTTTTAAAATGCAATCAAATACAAAATAACTCCAGCAGCAAGATTTTACTCATGTTGCCAATTCTGTTCAGCTGGAAGATTAATCTTAAAAGAGAAGAAAAACTATATATTCTCATCCAGTCTGGCAGAACCTTGACAAGTCTTCTCCCCAGCAGAGCAAATCAACACAAGTATTTCAGAGCAGGGCGGGAGGCAGGAGTGAGATTAGAAGTAAGAAGACTTTCTTAATCTATATTAAATAATCAGGGTTTGGTCTCATGCCCTGTTTATAGCCAGATCCTGCAATGCTGGCCAGCAGACAGCCATCAGCAACTGAACTACAATTTCCACCCTCTGGGTGTCTGCAGAATAATCTCTAAATTGAAGATCTCTGCATTGTAAAACAACTACATTACCAAAAAATCTTGCAGAGACTGCATAGACTTGATAAATAGACCTTTTCTGCTGAGGAAATATAAATTTGATTCCTCAAATAATAACTAGCACTCTTTAAAAATGTAAATTAGTATTGTTTATTGATCAACACAACGTCCAAATCCAAAATACAGTTTGTTCATCTTCAAAGTTGTTTAAAGCAATTATATATATAGCCAAGAAAATTTTTACTAATTATGTCAATGAGGACAAGAATTTTAAAGCCTGCAGGAAGACAAGCTCAGAATTTCCACCACCCATCCTTTTCATAGAATCCTCTTCTCTGCTAAATGAATGTTGCTCTACAAAATATATAAGATTTATTCTGACGGTGGACACGAGGCTTTGTATTATACATTCCCAAATAGAGTGCTGTCTCTTTTTAAGTATTTTCTTATTTAGGATCATAATTCTCCTTTTAGTGTGGGAGCCTGGGCTTTGATCTTGAAAAAATGGAAAGCTTTCCCCATTGTGTTCATCCCTTTCTAGCCCAATTTTATCCATTTGCTGATTTTATTATGTGTTCCTTTTCCCCACCATCTATCAGTGTGAGCAACCAGGCCTGGCTGCTCTCCAGCAGATATCTTAGCACCGAGTTTGAAATGGAATGTAGCTTCTCTTACAGTTCACTTCACCAGCAGTGATTTTTCGGTAAATACTGATTAGAAAGGGGGTCTGCACCTCTCAGGTGCTGCCCAGTACCAAGAGCTCTCTGACCACAAAGAGAAACCACAAAATCACCTTGGGAGCGCCGTTGTTTCAATGGAGTTAAAAATAAAGCAGAAGCAGCCTTCAGGCCAAGCAGCCAGGTCACCTTCGAGGAGAGCCCCAAGCTTGTCTGGAATGCTGTGAGGGTGCACGTGTTGGTGGCCAGAGATGGAGAGCAGCTGGCAGGCAGGGGCTGGCACGGTTCAAGCTGCCAAGGAAATGCACATGACAGGATGTGTGCCACGGCTCTGTGCAACCTCCTGCCCCTGGGGCAGACAGCCCAGGCTCTGTCTGTGCTTGGCCCTCTGCTGCTCAGGGGGCTGGGGAATGCCAGTGGTGTCCTGGCAACATGAGGGGAAGGGATGGAGGCAGGAGGACCTGGCAGTGTGTGTCAGAGTGGGGAGAACAGCCCTTGAAGTGGAAGGAGGGAAATATTGCAGTAAAAGGGAGAGAACGGAGAATACAGTAGTGATGGGCTGAGAACAGCCCACTATTGTTCACCCCATCCTGGAAACCATGGAAGTTTGGGTATCAATTCCCATGGGATGCTCTGGGTGTGTCCCACAGCTTAGCTGGGCAGGCAAATCCAAACACCAACAACTCTTTCAGTGTGTGATGTTAGTGTCTCTGGTGATGCCAAGATTTTAGAAAGTTGGCTACCAATATGCTAATTGAATGCCACAGATTGAAAGGCAGGTTCCAGATCTGGATCTCTACAGCTTTGTGTAGGGAGTATACTGAAAAAAAAAACACCCAAACAACCTTCTAAGTGGGTGCTTTCTTAGATATTAGTGACTCTTCTTAATTAAAAAAAAAAAAATATCTCTTTCTCCCTATATATATATACAATTTTTCTGGAGCAATATCATTAGAAGGAACTGATCTGGAGGAGATTAGACCTCAGAGCTCACAAGGACATCACTCTCTCCTAAGTGGAATGCTACCAATATTATAGCTTACCTGGGAAAAGTTGATAGAGTCCTGAGCAAGACACAGAAAGCAGCTGCTGGGTAAGAAGGAGAAATAAAACCAGGAGAAAGGTTTTGCACCAAAGCTTTTTTCTTCCCAAAGTTTCATCCACCTTCAAGCATGAAACTTCAAGTAAAAATGTAGGCTGTTTGTTTTGCCTGAAGATGGTGTAGGAAAGGATCTGTTCTTGAAGAGGAGCCTGATAAGTGACATTTTCAGAATGTGGTACAGATTCTGAGAAGGCCAGTAAAAAGGAGTGAAATGAGGAGTAAATAATCTAAAACTGCTATGAAAAGTAATGGTTACAAGAAGATAGAAACTGTAATAGAAGGGGGAGGGAATGGGAAATACTTTATGAGCATCAGAATTTCCTGTAACTGTGAATAAATGGACTTAAGAAGGAGGAAGATTGATTTCATACAGAGAGGCTGATCTTTGAAGAAAGTTTTACTAAAATCCAATATAACTTTTTCCTCAAGTTCACCTTTATGCTGGGATCCTACCAGTTTGCTGTCAGTTAGTTGTGCAGTAACTGTTGATAGGTAAAATTATGATATGAGGACTATCCTAGCTGATAGCCATGGAACTCCTAAGTTAATCAGCTTCAAGAGCTTTACTAGGTTCATTCCAAACAATGTTTCATAAACAGTTTTAAAGAGACAGAAAGCTGCTTTTTAAACTGTCAGTACTTTCATGGGGGTCAAAAACAAACACAGAAGATGAAGGGTGGATCTTCTGCCCTTCCAGTTTCTGAATAGATGAAGATAGCTTGGAAATGTCTCACTAGGAATTTACTTCAGAATTTTGTGTATTTAGCATTTTCCAGGAAGGCAAGTAAAACTTTTTTTTTCCTGAAAAGGGAATTCTAGGAAAACCGTTCAGTCTTATTTAAGAGAGATACTGAAAGTGAAAAAAAAAAAAGATAATAAAGGGTAAAAAAGTCAGTACAAAGAAATAGCTTTCATTCAGTCCCTTTACACTGGAAGAAGGAGCAAAGGAGGGGTGGCTGTTTACCAAAATGATCCTATAAACACAAAAATCTGGCTACTTTTTTTGACACTCTGATTATCATCAGCTAGGATAAAAAAATAATCTGAGAATATCCAGGGGTCTCTTTTTTAAATAAATGGAAACTCAACTTTATTTAGGTAAAGATACACCAATACCACTTTTTCCTGACTAACCACAATGTCTTCTAAGCCAAATCTGCACCGTTTGGCTCTCCCAGCAATGCTTTTTGTTTACTTAGGAAGGATCAGTGAAGCCTTCACTGTTTTCTAGTTCTTCAACAAAGTGTTATAGATGCACCTTGAATGAGAAGGGGAGGAAGGATGTTTCCTTGCACTGTCCATTTATTATTGAGATTGGAAGGTGCCTCAATTTTTTGCAATGAAATCCAGAACAAAATACAATTTTAACATACCCAGAAGAGCTCCCTTGGTTCTTGCCCAAGAATTTAAAGCAACCAAGAGCTGTGCAGCTCAGTGAGAAGCCATCCCTATTTTAAGCTGTCAGGCAATCCCTTTTCTCTGGAGCATGTGGCTATTGACTGGTTTTCTTATGTCTTTCTGCACACTGTTCCTATCAGTAACTGTTTTATTCTGAGCCCAGGATTGGAGAGTTTAATTAGTGACTACCAGGTGACAGGCAGAATATCACCTTTAGGAAAGGCACTGGTTAGAGGTGTTGATACTGGGTCTGAAGGCAATCTGGTTTGAGAAGTGCTGAGTTAACCTGCTGTGCTGTCACACTGTGGCAGTGTGAGTGATGGTGACTTCAATGTAAATGAGTTCAAATGTCTGTGTCTTGATAAATACAGTCTGAAAATTGTCCTCATGAGAAGATAATGAAAACTATTTTCATTAAAAAACCCAATCTTCGTTTAAAGCAAACAAACAAACAAAAACCAACAAGGGTTTCTTTTCAGCTGAACAGGAACCTAACTTGTGCACACATGAAGAGCTAGTTGAGTGGAAAGATGTCAGGATACTACAGCTGAAGGTTTGACTCTGAATCTTTAAGGGTATTATTCATGGGGGGAAAAAAGCCAATGGAAATCTCTCTTTGAGCTTGCTGTGCCACAGGTCTGGTCCTTACTCAGTTCCTGTTAAAGTCCATGGAGTCATGGAGACAGGAATAATGGAAGAGAATGAAGATTGAAGCTGTGCGTTTGCTCCTGAGACATACAAAGGGGATTGATTTTACAGTTTGTGCATCCTCTTATGTAAGGAGCAGTTCATGGGAGGCTCAATCTGTCACTGGCATTGAAGTGATCACTCAGTTCAAATAGTAAATCACACTTTTTCCTTTCCAGCTTCTGATTCCTAAAGGTGTTATTCCCAACATAATATAAGTACCTTAAAAGATTAAGCAAAAGGTCATATTAGCATAACATATTTCCTGAATTGATGTCAAAATGCTGCATAAAGCCACACCTTGAAATCCCCCAGGATAGTGCTCATGGGATTTGCCAACAACACAATTTCACAGAGATTCTTCTGTTCCACAAGTCATAGTTCTTTACCCTGTGCTGGATAGATTGAGCCACCCTCGTGTGCCTACATATCTATGACCCACTTCATTAGAAGAGAATGTTTTCTCTAGAACACAGGACCCACTAGGAGCCATTATCTTGTGCTATTATTAATGCAAAGACTTCAGCCAGCCCCTGCACACAGCAGTGGATCTGTGCAGTCTCAAGAGCAGCTGTAACTAAGATCTTCAGAAGCAAGGATAAAACAGCCATGTAACACAATTACACTCCGTTTGGAAATGGGAAGAAGAGATTTCTCCTTGATCCCACATGACAATTATCTTCAGTGCTGGGGAAAGGAGCACTTGGAGTGACACACTTTTTTTATTGTAGCTAATGGAACTCAGATTTGTAAAGAAAGTGATTCTGCTGTGTGACCATATTATCTAAGTTGCTTTGTCACCAACGCATAAAAAACTGAGTATAAAATTGCCTGAGCATAATTGAGTGCTGACTCACCCCCCGATTAGGGTAAATGGTGCAGTGTTCCAGGGTGCCTTGGAGCTTTCTACAGTCTCACAATCCTATGTGAAATCTCCTGATTGATTTTTTTCCTCCTCCAAGCAAACTTATGTTTCATGCTCCTATTTAAGGCTGGATGCTACAAATTCAGCTGCTGTCACAAGACATCTTCCCCCTCCTTTGTTATCTTGATCAATTTTCTGCTGAAACTCTCATCTTTCATCCTGGCTGGTGCAGTTGCCTCCCTTTTGATTATTCCAACTCCTGGCTCTCCATATTCATAGCCACTCTCTGAGCTCCAACTCTCACTCTTTAGTTTCTAAGGCTACATGGTGAGGATGTTTTCTTACAAAAAAGCTTTTCCATAAATTCTCACAATTTCATTTCAGTCTAATCCAAGGCTGCATACACACCTGAGACTGCTCAAAATATACTTTTAATAAAAGTACCTGCATACATGAGCAAAAAAATACAGACCCAAGTATTTTAAATGAATTTTTAAAAAATATTGGAAATGGACTCATACTAATTTGGAGGTATATGTGTGATTATGCTTAAAACCAGAAGAATTCTCTGCTTTTGAAATTTGAGTATAAGAAGGGCAATTGTAAGAAGCAATGCCAGAGACCCGAGGTGAACTGAGCCATGGATACTGGGCAGAGAGCTCAGATTTAGCTGTCTGTGGCAATAAATCAAACCAGCCCTCATGCCTTTGGTGATCTCTGTTTCAACTCCCCCTCAGACAGAGAAAAGAAAGAGCAGAAGAAGGACTATGACCTAAATGAATTACAGCAATTATTAGCCTGCAATCCCACCTATGAGGATTTGCAAAAGATGACAGCCCTTAGCTGGAAGATCTAGGAGTGAAACCTGTCATGGAAGTGGCAGAAATTGGTTTTGTTTCCAGTTATCTGTGAACATCTCTTTTCTGGCTGGCTGGATTATTGCATGAGCAGCTGTTGAAAACCAAGTAAGGAAGAGGTTGAAATTTGTTTCCTTTATATGTGAGACTGGTTTCATATCAGAAAATAAATAGTAACTTCAGCACATGCATTGGGCTTAGATTCTCCAGAAGCACTTGTCAATGCACAGCCCAACCTTGTTCCTTACCAGGAATTGTAACATTTGTTGTCTGATAAATGCTTTGCCTCAAAGAGGATAACTCACATTTATCTCCAGCTCCAGAGAGATAATAATGTAATTGTTCCTTCACACCAGGAGATGTGCTCCCTGGAAGTTCTCCTCTGAGTTGGATAATATTTTCTTAAAGAGCTTCCCTCTGTAAAATACAAAGAAATTTAGTTGAATTTTTGTTTCCACAGACAAGCCCTGAAGAATAAAACTAATTGTAAAAAACACCATAAATATGGTAAGGAGGAGTAAATCTAAAATTCAGAGCTGATCTAAAGCTGGGCCAGAATGCAGCCAGAGTTAAGAATCTGGTCTCTAATGGTTGATCAGCACAAAGGCTGCACCTTTACAAAATAAAGGCAAATTTGGAAAAAATGGGGGGAAAAAGGACTCTTAATGGCAAAGAAAGCAACACATTCTGAGATAAAAAAAATACTGTCTGAACCCTTTAAAGATAGGAGTGAAACACATAAAAGCATCCATGGCTTCCCCAGACAGGTGAGTGTTGGTTGTTACTCCCAGCCCAGGCTGCATTTGACAGCTCTCTCTCACTTACATTGCTAGAAGTGTGTTTTGAAAGCTCAGTAGTCCTATCCAGATTGTTCTTGCTAAATGTTTGACAGCAGTGACATCCAAATGGGCACAATTAATTGTTAATGCCCCTGATTCAGCTGAATCAGAGAAGTGCCTAGATGACAAGGAAGAAGATCACTGGGAAGACTCAAGGGAGGCACGAGGGGATTTGCTGTGGGGAGTGATGGATTCAATGTCTGCTGCCACTCCAGTGTTTCACCTCTTCATTTACAGCAGCTGGTGGCTTACTCAGCTGCCATTTACTGTTACCCTGCCAGGAGGAGGGTGGGCAGAGCAGGGAGCAGAGCACCCATGGCTGAAAGTCCCAGCTCTTTCTGCAGCAAAGATAAGCCCTTGGATGGAAATTCTGCAAAGGATGAGGGGGGCAGACTGTCACCTTGGGTGTCTTGGAGCAGGCAATCAGTCTTCCCTTTAATAAATAGAGATGTAAGATGGTCAGGGAAGGGCATGCTTCTTAAAAGTGTTGGAAAAACGACTCTGGGACATGTGTCATCCCTGATCCACAAGGTGATGGAGGTTCCTGAAGAAACAGCAATACCTGCACAGTCAAACAGGAGCAACTCTGCTGGTCCTGCCCTTCAGCTTGTGCTCTAAACTATAACTAATGAGTATAAAGGCCCAGACAAAAAAAAGCTTCCACAGAACCCCTTTTATAAGGCCTTTGATTTTACTGGAACATGCACAGCAGTAAAATTCATATGGCCAATGGGAAAGCCATGTCCTGGCCTGACCCTCCCACAGAAAACAGCAAAACAAAAGGGCAGGGATTTGGGGTCACGTTTGGGGAGGATCCATGATTCAGCATGTCTGTCTAATAAACCTCCTCTGATTTGTCATGTAATGAAGGAGTGGAGCAAACACCTGCAGCTCCAGGCTGCTGCTTCATTGTAAAAAGGTACAACTAGCATCTGAGGAATAAATGAGTTTCAATTAGGACAGTAGGTCAGAAAGAGCGAGATGATTCATATCCAGGATGTACTCCAACCCTCCACAGTAACACTCAGCAATTCTGTTCAGCTTTGCCTCCTTCAAAGTGCCCACAAACACCCTGTCCTTTCCATGGCATTGGCAGGTAACAGGCACAGAGGCTTGGGTGTGCACTGAGACCTGCTGATTCCTGGAATAATTGAGCTAAGCTGGGAAAAAAATGCCTTCCACAGCAACGGGAAGGAATGAGACAGCTCTGTCCTAGTCACAGCATGCCACTGTTTGTTTAGAAATCAGGGGATAGAAAGATTCACACCCCAAAATTAATATAAGGTACCCAGAATTAATGGCCTCTTTTAGGAAGCCATCTGCATGCAGTTTTCCCAGCAGGAAGGAGCAGGTTGTGACAGATGGGGTTTAGGAGTGCTTGGCTCCTAGGTTAGTGCCCTGACAATGCCTCTGCTCAGCTGTGCAAATCAGATTTTACTTGCTTGACTGTGAGTTGCTGGGCAGTGGGATGTAATTTTCCATGCTTGCTGTTGGCACTGGGTTTTATCTTGACTTGCATCTGACAGTGCAAAGCTCTGTCAACATTGTTTCACCTCTTAGAAAATAATAATTAGGAAGCCTGGATGGTAGGCATGTATTAGTACCCAAGAATTCATGGCCAGCTCCACTTTAACCTAGTCACCATAGTTTACTACTCTGCCACAATGTCTTTTCCAGGTTTACCTGAAGAGTAGGATGTAAGAAAACCAGACATACATTGGGCTGATTTTCATCTCTCTGAAGACAAATCTTTTAAAGTTTAGATCAAGGAATCTTTCAATGAAACAAAGATATCGTGCCACTTATATCAGTTCCAGATATAAATAATTCTGCTAGAAATAAGCAAGGCAAAAGGAGACAGGCACACTCTGCAATGTCAGTCCAAAGTGACTGTCTGATGGATGATGATATGGCTGGCTGGGGAAAAAAGTCAGTCTAAAAGTCTTGCTGCCAGCCATCTGGCAAATCTTCCAAAGGATATTGCTGTACAATGGCACTGAATTAGTACCTGCTTTACATCCCCTGCTATCAAGAAAGGCTATTTACTCCTTGAATGAAGTGAGGATTTTGAAATCTCTACTGTGGCTCTCACCTTAGGGACTCATTGTAGCCCTCCCCACAGCCAGTTCTCTGTTCCCTCCCCCCACCTTGGATGCAGAGTCTTATCCCATCCTTTAGGATGGAAAAGATCTACAAGATCGAGTCCAGCTGTAACCCAGCACTGCCAAGCCCACCACTAAACCATGTCCCCACCTGCCACTCCTGCAAGTCTTTGAGATACCTCCAGGGATGCTGACTCCACCCCTGCCCAGGGAAGCCTGTTCCAATTCTTGGCAGCCCTTTAGGTGAAGAAAATTTTCCTAATGTCATCACAGGATCATGGAATGATTGGGGTTGGAAGGGACCTCTGGAGATATTTGATCCAACCCCCTGCTAATGCTGCTTGTGCAGAGTAGGTTGCACAAAGTAAAGATGATTTTTTAAAAAGATCTTCCAATAGTGAAGATGCTCTTGGACATTTAGGGCATCACTAAGACACAGAGCACACCTGACTCCATCCAGGCTATTCCAGACTCTCTACCTGTTCACAGCTCAGGGTTCTGTTCCCTTGTTCTGCAGGGGAGGCAGAAGTTAACAGCACTGGCATTTGTAGCACATCCATCTTCCTGCTCCAGAAGCATCATTACTTCATGCTTGGAGCTGAAGGGCCACATTTCATACCTCTGAACAGTATAAGGCTTATTTTCATAACTGAGTCATTTGGACTCTGTACCACAGAAGGCAACAGCAAATATCACCACTGGCCATTTCCTAATGAACATAAAGCATTAACAATTTAATGTCACTTCAAAAAAACCCCAGTAAACTTCCCATGAAAACAAAAATCTCTAAACAACAGGTTGTCTGGATAAATATTAATGATTTTTTTAAACCCCTGTTCAGCTCCTCCCATAATCAGCTGTAACTGAGTTCACAACCCTCCTGAGCTGTGATGAAGTGGAATGTCTTGAGACCATGGAACTGGGAGTACTGGTGAATGGATAACCCCAACTGAGGAGCATCTGGATATCTGATAACCAGACACTTCTGGGCTTTAGCATGGGCCCAATAAAAGCAATTTTCAGCCTAAATGATCTTTGATACTGAAACTGGCATTAACCTGGATGGTGAGCGGAGGAAATCATCTCTCTGAGAAGTAAATCATGGCAGAAGGGGGTGGTAGAAGAGTGGGAAGATAACAAAGGAGAGGGACTCTTTAGGGAGAGAATTAATTTGGAACCCTACAGTGATGGAGAAAGGAACACAGGAAAAACTGATGTTGCATCTCCCCATCCCTCCCTCTCAGGTCCCTGTCCCTGCTCAGCTGCCAGCCACATTTGTCATTTGTAATTCTCAGCCTTCTTAGATAGATGGGGCTAAGAAACAAAAGCTGCCTCAAAGCAGCTCCTCTCACCTTTGCTACTGCCAATTTTAGTAATTTTAGTCTTTTTTTTTTAAAGTCATTTTAGTCATCCTTTTAGTCATTTTAGTCATTGGTTGGATTCTAATTTCACCATGTGCAGCAGCAACTTGTTAACAAGCTGCTCCAGGAGATCTTTATAGGACAGTGGAAACCAGGGAGCAGAAAAAATGACAGTGTCTCCACCTATGGTAGTCTGCTTCAGGGCAGGTGTAAATAGATCCATAAGTGTTTGTTTACTTAAAAGTTCAGCCCAACTGCTCACTCAGTTGTCAGCAGCAGAATTAATGGATGGGGTTTTTTTCTTAAAAAATGAGGGCAGAGATCATCTAAATATCACCCTTCCTTCCCTCTAGACTGCAAGTATTTAAAAAGTTACAGAATTTTTACCAAAACCAGATGTCAAGAGTATAAAAGTACAGGCAGTTTTTCAAAGGCATTCTATTTGTTTGGAAAGGGAAGGACAATTAGATCAGAAAACTCAATTCTGCTTCAGACCAGAGGAACTTAATGGGGGAAAAAAAAGATAGAATTTACATTTCATTCACTTGGTGCACCCAAAAAGTTCTGGACTGGTGCATGCAATGAGTAACTCCTTTTGGAGCAGCACCACAAGCTTTGAGAAAGCAGTTGCTGAAGTGTCTTCAAGCACCCTGTTTCTTGTCCTCTGAAGAGCAGAGGGAGCACAACACAAGGCCCAGATGGGGTGGAACGGGGGTCCCAGCAGGTTATGGGGACATTGATCTGTCAGCTGGGCAGTGGGACACTTGCATCCAGTTTGAGGATGCCAGAAATAACCTACCTGACTCAAAGAAGCCTTGGAAACCTCTCCTCAAGACCCAGCACACCTTGGTACAGGAGGACGACGAGCCCAGTGTGGGTGGCCTGGACCTCTCTCCAGGAGCAGCACTTCCACAGCTCCATCTACTCATGGCTGGAACCCAAAGCCCTGCCAAGATCCACCAGATAATTTAAATAAACCTGCCCAGTGTGGGCTCAAAGAAACAGAATAAACATCGTTTGTGTGGCTCCTTGGCAGCTCAGCTCATGGGCTGCCTGGAAGGACTTTCTAGGCAAATATGCTGCCTCTGGCCTCCCACACTGAAACCTCACCTTGCACTCCCCAGCAGCCCATCAGAGCAATACCCTGCCTCTGCCTGTTGTTCAAGCTGCAGGTATCACATTTACCCAAACAATAGCTAAGAAACAAAAGACAGTTGAAGTGACTTGTGGTGTCTGCTGAGCATCAACTGCCCTTTTTGTGTTCTGCTGTATCTGCTGTGCTCCCTCAGGTCTCCTGGGTCCCATTCAGCTGCAAAAGCCCAGCTACAGTGAGAGGAACAATCTCATCTGGTAGGGAAATAAAGCAGTTGATCACTCATAAAAGCAAAAAGGGGCACATGTTTGAAAAGGAAAGTAGCAGAACAGATTCAGATGTAATTGTGAGTCCTACCACAGGAGTGCCTGGAGAAGTGGTGAGTTCTGCTGCATTCTTCCACTCGAGCCCCCAGCCAGCTTCAGTGGAGCCAGGACTTCAACTTGTGGTTCCAGAGAGCCTTGATAAAGCTTGGATCTGAATTAAACCACTCTTCTTCATGCCTGGGGATGTGGTGGTATGTGGCAGCCTTGGCTGCTTCAGGCTGCCCTGGAGCATCTGAAGGAACATGTTGATGAGTGACAGCCCAGAGCAGTGGGACAGAGCTGTGTGCAGCCAAAGGAGCTGGGGCTCTGCTGGAGTCTGACATAGCCTTAGGGAGAAGGAGCTGTTTGCAGGTTTCCCATGGGGAGCTGACTCCAAAATCAACTCTTTTGGAGGCAGCAACAACAGCAGAAGACTCTGGGCAGCACGGGGATGCATGTTTTGCTCTAGGAGAGGAGGGTGGGAGGCTGAGCCCACTCACCTGAACACCCACCTTCCTTCCCCTGGAGGAGCAGCAAGTGGAGTCAGTGGCTGCTCTTCAGGGGAAGAAGGACTCCAGACTGGCTCAGACACCCCTCTGATGGGGAAGGGTGGGGTGTCATCCCTGGGACTGATGGCACCCCCTCATAGCCCAGCTGTAGCACTTGGGGCTGTCACCTCTGTGGTCCCTTCTCTCTCCCCAAGACAGCCTAACAAGGCACATGGAAATCTGAAGAGAGATTTCTTTTACTCAAGGATTCCTATCCAAAACTACAGCTACTGACAGAATTTTTTTCTATTCCTACACTTGGTGGAAGCTGATGGTATTTATTGAGCTGATCTCAGGCACCAGAGCTGGATCCACTCTTGATAGGCAGCAAATCATCAGAGCCTGTTGTGTTTGCATGAATATACTAATCCTGCCTCTGCTTCCTGAATGCATAAAGCAATGTATAGGACCACTGAGCTCTGAGAGACTTGGAGGTGGCTGCAGAGGGCCAGACAAATTTTTTAATGTGGAGAACTCCAAGGCAAGCTATTTTGGTACCTCTGGATCATTAACATTTTTGAGTGTCTAAGAAGCTGCTAACATTTATAAGCCATTACAACCAAGATTCATTCTCCCAAATGGAGAAAGAGCTCCTATTTTTCACATACACTCTAGATATTGATAATTTTCTCATTTTCTGATATGACAGGGCTTGGGGATTTTTTTTCTCAACTGAGACAAGTTGACTGACAGATGGAGATAAGAATTTCTCATAAAGAGGAGCAATGCATTTTTACAGAGCTGAGGCTGGAAGACAGCAGTAATTGTCCTAATGCAACCCTCCAGAATGGCTGGTTATTTACTTCAAGAGTCAGTCATGGCTGACCAGAATGCCAGGCCTGCCTTCCCCAGCCAAGAGGTGAGCTGAGATCAGTGCAAACAAACCCTCACCCTCTGCCCACCTGCTGTTGGCTGGTGAAGGCTGTCCCTGGGTGGTGACACCAGCCTGGGATAGCCCAGCCATGGTGGGTCAGACCAGCAGAGATTCACCAACACCTCTGTCACGGTGAGCCCAAGCTGCTGGCACAGAGGTGGCACTTGGCACAGACTTAGGTCAGTTCTAGGGTCATTCTCAGCAAACACTGGGGTGCTTGGAGAGCCCAGGGAACTTGGAGTTAGAGCTGCCACTGCAGAACCCGTCTGGAATCTGCCTTAAAAAATACGGCAACAAAAAACACCAAAACCCCCTCAAAACAAGGACAATAATAAAAAAATCAAAACAAGCAAAAAATCCCCCACACCCCCAAAAATAGAGTCAGAGAAATAGTCTCCAACTCCTGCCTTTAGAGCAGTGGGAGAGGAGGAGTGCCCATTCTCAGCATCACCACCACTTCTGTCCTCCTAGAGCAGCTGAGCTGTTTTGCTTCCTGCAGGGATCCTCTGGAGCCACCTGGCTTTTCCTGTGCTAGACCACATCTTGCAGGGTTGTACCTGTAGTACTGATACACACAAGTCAAAATTCACACTTCTTTACCTGCTTTCCTCCCAGCCTCCTCTTCCAGTTGTTCTCCCCTCTCACTACCTGCAAATTCTGTTCTTCTCTGCTGTTCCTAATAGCTTCCATCTATGCCAAATCCCATTAAACCTCAGACCTTGGGCAGAGCTTTTCTGCATTGATCTCCCAGGCAGCTTTTGTCTCTTTGTCGTCTTGGCTGTCTTTGTTTGTGCTTTTCTCTCTGGATCTGGGAATAATTCTGCTTCAGTTGATGCAGAATCCAGGCCCTGATGTTTTGTTGAACTTTGTGGCATCTCTTCTGCTTGGCAGGTGCAGTGGTGGGTACAACTGCTCCTGGCATCAGCAGCACCCACGATGTTAAAAAGGCCTTGAGAGGCTGATGTGTATCTCAAGCAGTAGGAAGCTTATCCTGTGCCAGACATTGCCTTGAGAGAGATATTATCCCTGGCAGATACCAGCTCCAGGGAGACATTTTCCATGGCATCCCTGCCCAGGAATAGATCCTGACCTCATCTAGCTGAGGAACTGATTGTGCAGGGCTGTGCTGCTCACTGGAGCATGGCATGGCCAGAGCTAATGGCAGAGGGTCACCACTGCATGTTTTCTTCTCCTCAGACCAGTATCTCAATAAAAAGCTTCAGATCTGAGCAGCCCCTGCTGGCAGCAAGTGCTCCCCCCTGGAGCACAACACTCCAGGAATATGTGCACTAAGCAGATCTTTTATTTGGAAAACAAATGGCACTGACTATTTATAAACCTTGGCTTAGAGCAAGGCAAGGCCAGCAGGAAGAAATGCCACCATGAGTGAGTGAAGGTGCTTAGTGAGGAGTAGGGCAGCCCTGAATTATAGGGCAGCAGTGAGCAAGTGACTTCACCTTTTCTTTTTGCCTCCTACTGATTGAATCTGGAAGCATTTCAGCGGGCACTTTGTCCTGTTATATGGTGATAAAACCCTGGACTCAATAACTGGGATCTGCTGTCTGGCATCAGAGCAATACAAATAACAAAAAAAGAAACAAAATAGAGGTGAGTCAGGCTGGTTTTCACTTGTAAAAACATCCTTTTTTCTTATTACTTACCAGCTCTCCTCCGGTGTACCCTGCTGGCCACCATTGAGGCTGCAGTTGTAGAGAGGATGGATTTTGCTCAGGTCCTCCTAAAAAAGGTTCTCCCTGGGTTTTGGAGGGTTGGTGGTTGCATATCCACATCAACAGGGCCATGAGTGTAAGCAGCCTTTCTGCAGAGCAAAAGCCCTTTAGCCAGCTGAACCACAGGGCTGAAGAAACAGCACAGCATGGAGAGGACACAGCCCATGGTGGGATGGACAATCCTTGAGGCCAGGTCTTAATCTGGGGGTAAAAAACAGAGGAGGGAGCCTGGAGGGGGCCACCCTGGCCCTGAGGCTGGCTGAGCTCACTCATGGGCTCCTGAGCCCAGCAGAGCATCATCACAACAGCCCTGATGCATCCAAAACACAGACAAGCAGCCAAGTCCAGCTGGAATTTGATTCCTGCTATTCAGATTTGCATTCATTAATTTGTAGCCCACTTGCTTTCTTTTGGCACCATTCTCTGCAAGAGAAAAACTTCCCCCGAATCGCTGTGTCTTATTTCCACTTGTCAAGATAAAGGTTAATGAAATACCAGTAACTGCATCACAAATCTAGCTCTATATCTATCCAGGATTTTATAGGGCAAGTTCTACTGCACAGCCTGTTCTTAGAAAAGGCTGTGATTAAATAAACTAAAACTGTCAAAGGTCAAGAAATTCATAGTTAGAGCAGCATAGCCTCTGCCCTTCACTCCTTGCATCTCTCCTGCAGGATAAGGAATAAAAAAAACTCTGGAACTGGCACAAACAAGTGTGGACAAGGTTTCCTCCAGCTCACAAGATTCTGCAGGACTGTGGTATTTAAGCAGCCTTTTCATTTGCAAATGTTGCCTGCATCTGGATAATGGTTACTTGGATATTTATACACCACATAAATAATATATAAATACACAAATACTATAGAATCATGGAGTATCTTGAGTTGGAAAAGACCATCGAGTCCTATAAATATATGTAGAATTTAGAAGCAGCAGGATGCTATAATTGACATATATATGTCTTCAAGGAGATTTGCACCAGAGGCACAAGGAGAATTTGACAGACTTGCTGCAAAGGGCTTTTCATGCCTCAAATGTGAAACCACCAGAACTGGCTGAAGGATGTTGTGCCCAGGGACTGGGGTCTGAGACCCATTTCACTGCTGCCAACACCCCTTCAAGATCCACTGGCACAGCCTCACTCCCCAAATTAAACACTTGGAAACACAGAAGATGACCCTGTGCTGCAGCAGTTGGGGCACGAGAAGTTTCAGGAAGGAAGGGAGGAGCTGCTTTGTTTTCTTCCCAGGGAAGGCCAGCAATGGGATGAGTGTTGGGAACTGCCATTTGGGGTGAGTCAGGGGATTGGCATGGGGTGCTTTGCATTAGTACTGGCTTGAACACATGCCAGAGAGGATTTCCAAAATTCACAGCCAGTTATTTCTTGTCACAGAGTTAAGAGATCCTACAGCCTGTTCTTCCACTCTGAGGAATGCTATCAAAAGCCTGCAGAGATTATTCTGAGAAGGTTTGTTTGTTCTGTAAATATGTATTTAAAATCTTGAATAAAGATGACTAAGTTTGAAGGAAAAAAAAAAACAAAAAAAAACTTCTAACAGAGCAGATAATCTTATCCCTCCTTGGAAGTGGATTAAAAAGCACTGTAATGAAATCCCAGGGCAGATTTTATTATGGGCTAAATCAAAATGCTTTGGAGTTTTTGGAAGTTCAGTGTTTCAGCCCAGATGCTCCATGTAAAAGTAAGATAAATGAAAGGATGTACTTTTTCTTCCTTTTGATATGCAAAGATTCAGATGAAATGCTTACTTTCCAATTTGCTTTTTCAGTAGAAATTCACTGGAGATCCTATCAACATGAAATACTCTGTGAAGCCCGAGGAGCTCCTGAAATGATGGATGACATCAAGAGCCAAAAGAACATGCACAAAGCATCTGCAGAGAGAGATCCTTAATGACTCTGTGAAGCCTGTTGATTTGTTGCCAACTACTTAATTCAACGATTGTGTTGTCATATATCTGACTTTAAAGTTTAATGAACCAGGTGGAGAAAGGAAATCTCTGTTAAAAAATTCAGTCCCATCCCTTCAGCTGCTGTGTGAGCAATCACACACTTCCTTGGATACTCTCAGCAAGTCCCTCGTTAAAACAGTAGCACCAGATGAGATCTAATTTTCCTAATATTTGTAGACTACAATGCAAGAAGGAAAATATATAAGATTTTATGTTTTCTTGAAGAATAGATTAAAAAAAAAAACAAACCAACACAAAACAGTGTTATTTGCTAGACCTCTTTCGTTTACAAGTATTTTACTACTGAAATTGATTTTTTTTTCCTTTTTTTTTTTTTTTTAATTTGCCCACTAGATGGCTGTAATTGTTATGGCCATGCTGAATTTTTGGTATCAAATTCCCATCTTTAAGAATATCTGTTCTCCCTTTTTGTAACTCTTCAGCACATGCTCTCACTCCCCAAGGCAGTGTTTGCAATGATGGGATCCTCACCTTGGAAATTTCAGCCATTTATAGAAAGTTTAGGTGTTCAAAATGGCCACTGCCATACAGTGGGCTTGTATAACATCTAAGGCACAGAAATCCACCACCATTTTGAAGGATAAAAAGGGAATTAATTTCTCATTATTGAAAGAAATACTTTGTTTTCTGCTATTACAAGGAATGATCAAAGGCTCAGAGCCCTTTGGAAAGAGTTTTGAATAGTGTGGCATTTCATGGGAGCAGCTTGTGATTACTGCTGGAGCACAAAAACGCAGTAAATCTGATGAAGGAGAGCCCAGAAGGGAGGATTGAGCATCTCCTGTGCCCTAGATTCAGCAGAGGAGCTGATGTGAAAAAGAAGCAGGATCTGCTGGGAGGAAAGCTCAGATGATGTATCACAGGAAATACAATTTCCCTGCTGTTTGCATGGGCTCCAGTCCAGGAGCAGCAATGCATCTGGGTAGTGGATTTGCAAAGTGTTTTCTGGCTGTGGTTCCTCCTGCAGTTTTCCAGGAGATCCACCCAAAGGGAGTGGATCAGGTGCAGAGGGACAATTTCCCCATTCAGCCAGCAAGCAGGGCACTGGTGCTCCCTCTGAACAGAAATGCCTGAATATAAACATCTCCATATCATTGGCAGCTCTTGACTACAAGATATGAAAATGGAAGTGCCTGTCTTCTGTTTGAAGCTAAATACAAGTTTTAAGCAGCATGCAGAGACATTTGTAGGAATTCTCCAGCAGGCATGAGGCAGTACAGAATCACTGAGACATTGCTGCTGACCCTCAGGAGTGGTGTATGGTCCTGCCAGCAGCACATAAATCTGCTCTTCATGGGAATTACTTCATTTCCATTGAGGAATTTGCCCACCACATCAGCACTGCACCAAAAGGGTTATCAGGGACCATCAGGCTTCATAAGACTCAAGTGCAACTTCATTGTCTTTGAAAGAGGGTTTGTTCAGCTGGAGCAAGAGCAGCTTGGTCAGGGCAGTGCCTGTGGCTCACCTAAAAACATTCCCCTGCACAGCACTGAGCTCTGTGGATCATCTGGAAGAGAAGAGAGAGCAAAGGAAGTGCTGTGGTAAGATTTAATTCCGAGAAATTCAGGACTGCTGTAGTGCACTAGTTTAATACCAGTCAAGTAGATAATTTCATTTATTGCTCATCCTTCCAAAAATACCACACTGAGGTGCTCAGAAGGCCCAGCTACAGTCAGACCAGAGCATCCCCCTGCTCTGCCTGGATTTCTTCCTAATTCAGTAGAACTGAGCACTCTCTTTGTGGAGACACAAGTAGATTCATGCCAGCACGTGAGTCCCATGTGCTGTGGGTTTGTCAGCCAGAGGCTGAGCAGGGTCCCTGCCCCTCCAGATCAGCTCCAGGCGTTGTCCCTGGCCCTACCCTGACCCAGCTGTCTCATCATGGTGGGTGTGGGGTCAGCTTTGCCTTCAGTCTTTTCCCAGCACATGCAAATCCAGGCTACCTGGATATTTAAATCAAATTCATTGTCATGCTAGCTGCACACCTTATAAAGGGATGTTAATCAAGAAAGAATAATGAGCCTTCAAATTCCCCCAAGTTGTAAGTAAGGACAAAGTGCTCAAGGAAAACATCCCTCATCCTAAATGGGTCCTTACTGCTAAGTCTTCTACATCCACAAAACAGAGTAAAGGAAGCACTGAGACAAATGGATAAAAAAAGCTAAATACTCCTCGGAAAGATGGACATCTGTTTTACCCTCTCTTCCTACTCCCTTCAAAGCAATACATGCCATCTTCCTGTGAAACAACCTGGATAGGTCCCTGGAACTCAGGACAGATCCTCTGACTTGATGACTTTTCTGTCTTTCTGTGTCCACAGTGAATCTTGCTGAACAGGTTAAACCAAAATGATCTTCTTGCAAACATTCTGCAAATAGATCAATGCCATATCCTGTATCAAACACCCTACCTGGAGCCCATTGAATAAACAGATGTCTTTGCTATGAAATAACAAACCAGAACTTCATGTGGTGTCATACCTATGTAGGTTGGAAGTAATTTAGCTTTCAGCAGAGTTTTCAGCATTGCAATAAGAGCAGTATAAATACTCACAGTCTCTGGGCATTGCAAAGGACAGGGATTAAGGTCAGCAGCCACACTGCAGTGGTTGGACTTTGAAGACTGTCTGGAGCAGACTATGGAAGGTGCAGGGTATCTGGGGCTCCCATTCAACTGTGATGGGGTTGTGGGTGCCTTGTATTTCTGGATAATCACTCTGGAGGGATTTGGACAAAAACAGCTGTGTGGAAACCTGCAAGATGCTTTTGAATAACAGAAGCTCTCATGCAGAGAGGACAAGGCTGGTTCAAGGCCACAGCACCTGCTCCTCCCCCCTTGCTCCATATTGTCCCAGTGGAGCACAGCTTCCCACCAGCTCACTTGCTCAAAGGAAATCCCACACCACAGGGGTTTGATGGTAAACAAGTCACCCCTGAGATATCAGCACTGAGAGAAATAGAAGAAGAGATGCAATGGGTGCTCCTCACCTCATGTGACTCACCCCATGAAGATGTCTGGGTATTGGGTGTTTTTAAAGCTGACAGAGGGCAGGGTAAATTAGGTACAAAGAAGAAATTATTCCCAGTGAGGCTGGTGATGTCCTGCCATGCATTGCCCAGAGAAGCTGGAAGTATCCCAGGCCAGCTTGGATGCAGCTTGGAGCAACCTGGTCTGGTGGAAAGCTGTCCCTGTCTATAGCAGGGGTTTGGAACTGGATGAGTGGTCCTGGCCCTCCCAGCCCAAGCCATTTTACAAGTCTGTTTGGGAGAGTGACACACATAAGATGCTGAAATAGATTCAGGTACCCTAGAGAGTCATCTGAATTATGCTAGAGATGTACAGCTCAGAGTCAGAGCTGGAGGAAACCATGAAGGGTGAGAGCAACCCTGTTGGGTCAGATGGCTGCTCACTTTCTCAGTCTCTCGTTCCAGAGCCAGAACCCCCACGGCCAGGGAAAGGCTCTGGACAGCATACCTATAGTGTCAGATGGGCCTTGGGGTGAGTCACATGCTTTCCAAGAAGGAACTCTGTCACCTTCATCAGTCTTATCTGGGAATTGCTCTGAAACAAAGCATTTTGTGAACAAAAACACTGAGGAGCTCTCAGAGGCACATTATTTTGCGTGCTGCCTTTTTGTTTTGTACGATTTCCAATGTTTCTGGCAAAAACATTGCCTCTGACTGTTTTCCTTCTAGAAACAGCCTTCTTCTAGACAGGGCTACTCTGCCACTATTTAGCTGGGTAGACACAGGGCTATTTAAAACACAGAGCTGGAACATTAGCAAAACACTTGTCTCATTCCAAGACAAGCAGAGAAGGGGAGGGTGCACATCACCGAGTGCAACCTTGCTCATCCCAGGGAGGTCTGTGCCTGCGTCACGCTGATTTGTGCTCAATTTAAGGCTTCTGGGGATAAACTCTGTGGCAAAATCTGACAAGATTTTTTAGAAGCTGCTAGTTCACAGCCTCGAGTGTTTATGATTTCTGGCTGCCAGCTCGCACACACGTCGCGGTCAGCAGTTTAATTATTTACCAGGCTCTGTATAGCACCATTCCTGCAGCAACCATCAAATCTGACGTTTTGGATAATGCGAGAGTAATTGGGTAATTTTTTTTTTTTTCCTTCTCCTCCCACCAGCTCCAACCTCCTATTCTGCTGGGAGATGCAGAGTCATAGCTGTGCTGGCTTGGCTCGCAGCCACCTCGCTGCTCCTTTAAAACCCCATACCTCCCATTGAAGGAACTCAGTGTCCTGTTCACCAGGAGGACGTCAATGTTTCTATGGAAACTCTTTCCAAAGATTCTCGCTCCGCGCCGCCGCTGCTGCGTATTGTATGACTGGCTTTGTAATGCAATTCATTATCCAGGCTGTGACGAAAAGGGAGCAGCTCTCTGCCCAACGGGAAAAAGCATTAAAGGGAAAAAAAAAAAAA